>CM062805.1:842167942-842545875 GCA_031772625.1 Pinus tabuliformis
AAAGACAGAGAATCCTTGTTACTGAAGAGGGTATTACTGGAAGGAGCTAAGGAAGCCAAAGAACTAGTTCAAAGAAAGACTTTATTTAGAACTATATGTAAGTCAAGAGGTAAGTGTTGCAAATTGGTAATTGATAGCGGTAGTACTGACAATCTTGTTTCTATAGAGATGGTGGACAAGTTGAAGTTGGAGAGAACAGTACACCCCACTCCTTATAAAGTATCGTGGCTTCAAAAGGGCCATCAAATTTTTGTAATTGAACAATGTCAAGTTGAAATTTAGATTGGTACTTATAATGATGTCATTTTATGTTATGTAATGCCGATAGATGTATGCCACATATTGCTAGGGAGGCCTTGGAAATTTGACCGAAATGCCATACAGGATGGCAGAAGAAATACTTATACTTTGGAGAAAGATGGGAATAAGCATACACTACTGTCGTTGAAAGTTGAAGCTAATAAAGAAGCACCTGGAAACAGCGTTACATTGCTGAATGAGAAGATCCTGTTGCAGGAAGATGAGAAGGGTAAGGAGATGCATCTTGCTAGTGTGGGAAAACCCAAGGTAATTTTAACTTCGAAAAATTTAGAATATTTACCTAAAGAAATTTAGAATTTCTTGAATGACTGAGCTGATATTGTTGTGGATGAGTTGTTACCCATCAGGAGTATTAGTGAACATAATGATCTAATATCGGGAGTCAGTTTGTCGAATAAAGTAGCCTACAGGGTAATGCAAGAAAATGTCGAAGCTGGAACACAAGTGAAAGAGTTGATGGATAAATGGCTAATCAGTGGAAGCCTTAATCCATGTGTTGTGCCAATAGTACTCAGTCCGAAGAAGGAAGTTGAATGGCAGATGAATCCAAATTCTCGAGCCTTATATAAAATCACCATCAGGGTGAAGAATGAAGATTTGAAGGAATATGCAGTCTCTAAAGAAGAGTTGAAATTGGATCCGAAGAAAATCCAAGTAGATGTGAATTGGCTAACTCCTAGAAGCATATTTGAGGGAGATGTCAAAAGTAGATGGCAGGAATGCAGTAGCAAAGACAAACAGTGAGCAGACATGAGGAGATGGAAAAAGGAATTCCAAACAGGTGATTTAGTCATGTATTGTAGAATGGTACCTATACTAAAAGCTAGAAGAAGAACCACAACGAGATGCCATAATAGACGAAAGCCCAAAACAGGAAAAAGGAAAACGAAAGTGCTAAAGAGAACCAGGAGTTAGACTCATTATCAGTATTTGACCAAGTGGAAAGAGGAACCAGTAGAGGACGTCAACAGAGCTACAGAGAATGGGGATCAGCTCCAAACAACTACAAGATCAATTTTCTTCCCCGGGAGTCTGATGCAGGAGCATCAAGCACTTAGCCAGCAATGTGACATCTTGGTCACATGTTGTGGCTAGTTAAAAATATATTAGACTTAGAAATAGTTTAAATAATATATTTTATTAAATTTTCTATTTATTTTAGGAGAATTGTTAGTTGTTTTATATTTAATTAAATATGGCATAATAATAGAGTTGGTTTCTTTCCCTGCGTGGAATAGAACCAAAATAGGGATAAATGCTAAATAATAGGGTGGTATTAGTTTGTTGAGAAACTCTAGAAGAAATCTATTCTAAGAAGAATAGTTTCTCATATTTGTATAAATTAGAGAAAGGATGAAGGTGTGAAGAGGGTTTTTAGTGTGTGATTTGTAGAGCGAAAGCTCAGATGGAATAAAGGATGGTGTTTTGTGCTAAACAGTGGCCTTTTATAACATAAAGGAGGCCAAAAGCTGATTTCTATTTGTTTTTATAAATGTGACTGTGATATATATAGTCGAATAAAAATATCGTTGATTTAAACATTGTTTATCAAAGAAATTGGTCGATGTGGTTTTCAAGTTGTGTTTCTATTGTAGATTTCGTGTTTTATTTCACTTTCAATGCTGTTGAATTTGGTGAGTTAGAAAGACGTTAATACAGGAATCTGAAATTGAGTTAAGTTCAGTTTTGAATTGAAACGGCGAGAAAGTCTGTATTGCGTTGACATGTAAAGCGGTAGCAATCAAGGGAAGATATATCGTGTTAGTTGTAACGGTTCGACGTAATTGATATCGGAGCGGAAGTAAGGACATGTTCCATCCTATCACAATGAAACCGGAAGTAAGATTAAATTTAGTTTTAAATGAATGCATTTCCAAAATTATCACATCGGTGATGTAACTTCTACGAGGGATGAATGACATGTCACTCCAGTGAATCTGCGATCCCAAATAGTGCGTGCATTGGTGTTATGGACAGGAAAAAACATTGGTGAGTCGTGATAACTGGATATCGCATCCAAGACCAGTAAAAAGGAAAAATGCAGATCTCTTATGATATACAGAAATTTATGTATGCTGCAAAAGCTTTTTTTAAACAGTGGTTTGTATCTATTATATGTTTTTAAGAGAATTGTATGGGCTGCGCCTTGTATGAATGAAGCAATGGAATTCAGTTCATGTCTTTTAGTTTGAAACAAGATTTCTATTTCGGCATTCCGGCATTTTAGAAGTCAACAAGATTTATTTTTTTGGTTGTATACTGACAGCCATTACGTGTAATATTAGAAGAGTGCGCTCAGAGTTTCAGGTACATCATTCTTATTAATAAGTAGGCATATAGATGACTCCACTTATAAACAAAAACATTCATTCATATGATAATTACTTTGTTCAAGTAGTTGAACAAAGTAATAATTAAAACATTATTACACTATTCTTTATATACCATTGACATAAATATGAATGAAAAAGTAACAATCCTCAAACATTCAATAGTGATAAGTTAAAGAACTGTTATGAAATCACATACATATAACAAATGATACAAAATGTATAAATGATGATTTATATAAAAGAATGAAGCAAAGACATAGATAATAGTACCATATGTAATTTGAATCCCCTCTGATAGCAATCGCATTCAAATCTTGTCTTTCGACTTAGAAATATTCTCACAAAAAGCAATAGTTCATATCTCATCAAAGTATTCTTCATTAAAATTCGGAAATCAGGCCTCGTCTTCACAAAAAATATATATTGGAAGCACAATATTGCAACTCCCGATCCAAGATTTAATACAAAAATTGAGGACCCTTTCCAAAACAATGAAAGGATCTATAAATACTTTCTAAACTAACTAACTATGAAATAAAAATGCGGTGAGCTGGTATAACCAAATCATGAAAATATCCTCAAAATAGACATTCTTGCAGTCGGTAAGAATGATTCACTGTTTTGGCTGATTATCCTTTGACCTGTGCTGGCGTATGGTGAACATTGGTTGCAGTTCTAGAGGGTGACTCATACGTGAATGTAGTTGGGCAGAATATGTGGCATCATTAAATTCAGGAATCATGTAACCGATTGCATTGGTTAAACATTTTATCACTGCCTTTTGACTATGTAATTTAATCAGGAAGAACCAAAAGGTGTCCCAAGTTAAACTTTGGATGCCCGCGATCAATCTCTCCTTCTTTTCTAGTTCATGTTTTCATGTTTGCTCCAATGCTTTGGTTGATGGCAGTTTCCCTGGAGTGCAATCTAAAATTAAAGTAGACAAATAAAGAGTATCATTAATTAATTCAATCAGATTCCTAGTCGTTGATCTGCATCTTGAAGTTTCCCTCTCCGCTTTCATCAGTTGAGATTGCCATTGTAGGAACAAAATTTACTTATGTGATTCCAAAATTTGAGGCAGATTTGCAGCTTGTCCTTCCTTGGTTTCTTGCAAAGAAAGAAACTCTATTAGTGTTTCATCGGCCTGCTCCAATTTCTGCCTTGCATCGACAGACTTATCAATTATTGATGAAAATATTTCACAAAGGGGCTGAGAAAGAGATATATTATGACACAACAAGTTCAGTTCATTAGCTAATGCCTTATTAATCTGGAGAGCTTCTGATTTGAACTCTCCTACTTGAGGAAATCCTTTGAACCTTTCTATTTGTTGTGACAGTTGAGCAATTTGTTCATCTTTTGTTTGCTCAACTGTTCATTCATTGTCTTCGGCTTAGCCAATGCTAGGGATAGTTTCTTTTGTTTCTAAACTGCATTTTGCTCTATTCTCTACTTCTCCTTGAGCAATTTCTTGTTTAATTGGTTGTTTGATTGCTGCTGTGGTGCCAACTACTATTCCAACTGCTCTATCTTCTGTTGTTTTTCGGATACATGTGCCTCCAGTGAAACAATTGTATGATCTTTTTCTTTAAGTAAATTGTTGGCTTCTGATGCCTTATCCATAGTGGCTACCGAGTATGCCTCGGCATATTGAGAGAGTTTAGTAAGGTCTTCGGAAGGATTGACTTCCTCTCTCCATACCACATTAGTTATTTCCATCTATGCAGGCAAAAGAGAAGATTGATCAAGATTTCTCTTTTTTCTTTGTCTCTTTACTACAGCCCTATGCTTAGGGCTATAGAAGACATCCAAAGGTGGTATTTCTTCTACATGTAGAATGATTTCATCGAATGGGTTTTCTGGAATTATCTCTATATCCTTTTGAGTCATGGATGGGCCACTGGTTCCTTTAGTCAGAACTATATTAGTTGCTGTCCTTTCAGAAGTTGTTACTTCAAGCGTGCTAAATCCCTGTAAGCTCTCAATATTTCTTATGATTGAATCGAACTGTTGCCATTATTTGAGTAGTTTGGGATTAATATGAGTATCTGTATCCATGAGTTGACTATCTCTTCCCTATTCCTGTTCCTGTTCTGGCATTTTTTCTTTCTTGGAGACCTTTTCCACATTGGGGGAGTTACCAGCAACTGTTTGTTTAGCTTGACTGGATGGCTGAACTGTAGGGACTGTGGCTAATAGGTCTAAAGGTAGAGTTTGCAGTCTCTGTTCTCTACGCCTATTAAACATTTCTAGCCCTTCATCTTGATATCTGATTCTAGACAATCCTTTAACTTGGAATAATGATTTAGTTGAGGCAAATAGATCATCGAAGTCATCTTCTTCATGATCAAATTTGGTAAGTTTGGCTTGTTCAAGAACATTATAGGCAACCTTTCTTGGATCATATTGCCTATTAGGAATTGTGGCAAGCTTCAGCATTTGTATTTTTTTGTCTCCTTTTCTACGTGCTTGTAATCATGAAGAGTGAAAATGACACACTGTAAAGGGAATACAGGCCATACCTGTTTCTTGGAATTTCTAAGGGTTTTAGATGTCCCGTCTACTGTTATTTGATAAGCCATTTCCCGAGCTAACAGTTTATCGGGCACATACAGGGGAAGGACGTGGGGTTTAGTAAGGCTACCGAAAAGCCTTATATAAGTAAATTTTTCCTCCACGAACCAACTACCTACTGTTTTCAAGTTTGTCTCTGCTTCCTGGGATATCCTAGGAGCAAGCTTATAAAAAATAGACTAATAAACAGGCAAAATAAAATCGTTGCATATTTTATACAGATGATTTTTGTAATAAGCCTTCCATAATTGGTCATGATAAATATGGATTGGTTTAGGGTCTTGGGGAGTCCATCTCCATCCGAGTAATGGAAATTCAGAATTGAAACAAACAGTATCCATAATGTATGCACTGTAATAGAATGGGGGAATGGTCCTAGTAGTTTGGTGTGAATTTTTTCTATACTCTAGAATTGTTGTGGCTAGTTTATCTGACAAAATATTCGCCCAATCCATCACATAACTATTGATTGTAGCCTCCATTAGAGGGACCATTTCTATAGTGAATTTATCATAATCATGTATCCCCCACATTCTACACATCATAGCTCCGGCATAACAGTAAGAGGAAGCCAATGAGTCGACAGAGTACTTACCTGATGACTCATGCTTATGCTTTTCAGGGAAATGTCTCCACTTCTTTATCAGGGCTGACTCTAAATCATTTTCCTTTTCAAATGCTTCTAGGAACGCTTTGTTGTATCGCTTCTTAGGTTCAGGTAAGTGATATATTTTCCTGAGATCTTCAGGCTGAAACGATATGAATATCCTCCCATCAATAGGGCAAAAGGTTCTGTTCGAAATTGGAATTTTCTCTACAACCCATCTCACCACGTCAGTATATGGCAGGATTTTATCTCGCGCTGCTATCCTGTGAAGAAAGGAATAGGCCAATTCTTTAAGAGTTCCTTCAGACTTATTAGTTGAATCAGCTGTGGCCTCTTCTGATAACTCTTTGGGCTCTTCTGCTTCAATCAAATTATAGATACTCTCCCAACTAGTGTTTCCTAGACCAAGACACGTCATATCTGAGATTAATCCTTTTTTTCTTCGTCCTGGATCTTTGACTGGAGGAGCTACTGTTGCAAACTTCTTTGATTTCTTCCCCATTTTCTCTGGATTTCTGGTTTTGGAGGAATTCTGCACAAGTAGTTGCAAACCATGATACAGAGAAATGCTGATGCAAGCCAATATGACAATGAAGAGAGTTATTTCGATTGGCAAGTGATAATGAGATATAGTTAAAGATTACCATGGATAAAATCTTAATAAAAGATCTACCCTTAACTTCTTTATTGAATAGTCATTTAACCTGTCAATCGTGGTAAATAAGATCTTAAATTCCCATCATGTCACTCATATGCTGAATGATTATTTCTAGCGTGCCTTAGATTTCTTTGATTGGCGATCGGTGATAAATTGCAAATCGACGATTGGGAATGTTAAAGGGAATGGCTTTAACACTTGCTTTAAATATCTCCAATTACCAAAAGGTGATACAATGCATGAAAACCTTTAAAATGTATTTTCGAGATGCGTTCCTAATTAATATATCGCAGTCAGGACTTGGGTCGGGCTTTATTGCTTTGTGATGTGATTTTGTCGATTGCCGATTGCGATATGCTTTATTGCATCGAGGGTTTTGAGCATGCCTTTATTGATGTGTTTGCTTATTATTGACATCGCCAATTTTCCAATTGCAATATGCTTTATCGCATCAGAGGAATTGAGGGGATCTGTCTTATTACACTTAGCATTTTCTTTCTCCGATTTCCTTATTGCTATTACTTTTTCGGATCGGAGATATTGGATGAGGTTTTTTTGTTTTTGCATCTGTTCCCTTTGTTATTGCGATATGCGATCTCTAATCGCTTTATCACAATAAAGACAAGTTTTACAATATTTACTTTAAGGAACACTTTATTTTTATTTAAAAGGCTTTATAAAATGATTCATTTAAATCAGGCCTTTCAATAAGGATTTTTTCTTATGATGGGTTAATAACAATTTTTTATTTGTGGACACACAAATCTTAACTAAGTTGATTTTTAAAAAGCACCCATTTCTTATTAAAAATTTTACGTAAATATTTTTTTAGAAATGGGGGGGGGGTTGTTGTATAGCACAACAATTGGTGATTCACTAGGAGAAAGATTTATCTCTAAGAAAGTAATGTAATACTTTAACTTTCCTAATCTAAAAAACTTAATTGATAGAGAAAATCTAATATAATTAGATAATCATAAATTCTGAATATAATGATAACTATTCTGCTATTTCTTTCTCATCGTAAAATTAAATACATTCTAAGCTTTAAGTAAACCTTAATTGGTTGATAATGATAAAACAGAAGACTCTTTGAACTTAGTTTTTATAATGACTCCTTTGTCATAGGTAGAGCCGCTACTGCCAGCAAATGTCTATAATCTTGGCAGGGTTACCTTTTAACCATTTGATCATTCATTGTTCCATCCATTTCAGAGTATAATTAAAAAGAATGAATCCAAAAGATATGTTTCCACATTTTTTGTATTGCATTTTCTTTTTTCCTTATTTCTTTGTTTTGTAAGATAAAAATTCATTATCCTAATTTGGTGGCCAACTATTGACAATGCCATTCATTGGTTGTAATTTAACTGAACAAGCTGGATCGTGATGAGACCCCTTGTCTTATAATTATAAGCCATTACCCTGTTTTGGTATGCAGTGTTGGTAATGTCAGTTGAACTATTCCCCTATGCTCATGGTAAGTAGGCTTCTAATAAGACCTCTTATCTTTTATATCAAATATATTTTAGAATTACACCGAGAAATTATAAACTTTGATGGATGGGATGAACAATTTTCTCCTTAAGAGAAAATAGATGACATTTCAAAGAGTTGAAGATGCTAAGATTGAATCAGTCTCTGTTTTGTATTGATAACCATTTTTAGGCTTCTAAAACTTTAGAATGATTTACAGTATTTATAGTTTTGAGAAAATTTCACAAAAATAAAATGGGGTTTTCAGAATCCAATTATACCTAATTTCCTAGAATTTTCTTTTTCCTTCAAGACTTCCATTTCTTAAAAATAAATATTAAAACTATTTTCTTTTGAGTAACTTATTCAATATAGTAAAGACCAATGGAAGGCTTTTCACAACTTTATTTCCTAGGATTTTAAACAAACTAATTTATTCACACAAATCCTACTGAAACTTGAATATTTACAAAGGGAGAAGGGGTTACTTCCTCAATTGAAGAATTTTTTTAGAATAAGGCCATTGACAAGAAGAGAATCTCTCTTTCCTGATAGATCTTGCAATATGAATGTAGAAGGGCCTATCATCTCGCTGATTTGGAATGGTCCAAGCCATATTTTCTGAAACTTAGTGTGTTTTTCTTTATCCTCATGGGCTTTGTCCCACTTCAAAACTAGATCACCAATTTATAAATGTTTTGAGCTGGTTGAAGTTGTATCAAAAGAAGACTTAATAATCTGCTGATGTTTTTCTTGTGTTATTTGGGCTTTCTCCCTTTCTTCTTCTAGTTTCAGGATCTGATCATGTCTTAATTGGATAGAAGATGAGGGATTTTCTTCAACAAACTGCACTAAGGCTAGTGATGGAAGTACTAAGTTTGCTGGTATGATAGCCTCCTTTCCATACACTAGATTAAATGGAGAAGTGCTTATTGAAGCTTTCTGTGCTATTTGGTTAGCCCATAGTGAAAATATCAAAGACTTATGCCAGTTTTTATGATTCTACTCAACAGTTACCTTAATGATTTTGCTAAGATTTTTATTGGTAGATTTTGCTAAACCATTATCCTCAGGTAGTAGTTTGCAGAATATTTCAATTTGAATCCACTTTTGATAGCAAATTCAAGTATAGAATTACTAAAGAAGTAAGATGCATTATAAAAAATAAGAGCGTTTGGGACACCAAACCTGGTAATTATGAACTGATCTATGAATTCGATGATTGCCTTAGAGATTGTTGTCTTCAAAGGAATTGCTTCCACCCACTTAGTAAAGTAATCAGTGGCTGTAAGGATATACCTATGTTGTTTTGATGAATGTGGAATGATTTCTCCAATGATATCCAATCCCCATTGTACAAAGGGCTGTTCAATGTTGACTAGTTGGAAAGAGAAGGTTGGCTTCCTTTGTCTTCCACTAGTAGTTTGACATATTTGGCATTTTCTTACATATTCATGAGTATCTCTGAACAAGGTGGGCCAGTAATACCCAACATGAATGATTTTGTGGGTTGTCGTATTAGCTCCAAAATGTCCTCCTGCTGGACCATCATGTAGCTCCTGCAAGACCTTTTGCACCTCAGGTTTTTCTAAGCATCTTAAAAAAATTGAATCATAATTTCGTCTAAACAACACATCATCTACAATTATGAAGTTTTTTTTCTTTCAGTCTTACAGAACGTTTTTTTTTATAGGAAAGATTAGAAGGAGCATATCCATTTTTCAAATAGAAAATCAGATCTGCATATTGGGATTCAGGATTAGTGTTACTTATCTGATTGATTTTTTCAATATCATTTGTACCTTTAGGTTCCCGAATATTAGAAGCTCCTACCAACAAACTGCAAAAAACTTGGCCTTTGAAAATATTTGTTGGTTTAATTTCCAAGTCATATTCTTGTAATGCTGTGATCCAATTTGCTCTTTTTTCTCCCATTTCCCTTTGAACTAGTAACTGTCTTACCCTTGAAAAAGGGACTATAACTTTTGTGTGAGCTTTTAAGAGAAAGGGTCTGTAGTGTTTAATGGCTTTGGATACAAATAAGGCTTGTTTTTTAGCATCCAAGTAATTAAGTTCAGCGCCTTGAAGGTTTGAACTATAAAATGAGATTGGTGCTTCCAATTTTTTATCATTAATTTGTGTTAGCACTGCTGCGTAAGATGAATCAGATGCAAGAGTATATAAATGAAATGACTTGAAAAATTAGGAGTGCTTAAAGCAGGGGCATTTATGATCGATTGTTTGATGGAATCAAATGCCTATGTTTCTATAGGCCCCATTTAAACACTGAATTTTTCTTGATCATGGTTTGTAATGGTAAAACAATTTGTGAAAAATCTGGTACAAATCTTTTTACAAAGTTAATTTGACCTAAAAATGATTGCATTGATTTTTTATTATGAGGAAATGGAATATCAGAAATTTCTTTGATTCTATCTGGATCAATATAAATACCATCCTTTGAAACAATAAAGCCCAAGAGTTTACCTTGGTCAATAGCAAAAAAGGATTTCTTAGGATTGAGTGAAATGCCATACCTTTTTCAGCGTTCAAAGATTTGTTTTAAATCATGAAAATGACTTGATCTTTTCTTAGAGAACATAGTAATATCATCTAAATAGATGACTACTGATTTATTGATCAGTCCTTTGAATGCTATGTCCATCGCTCTTTGGAACGTAGCTCCAGCATTGATTAACCCAAAAGGCATTTTTTGGTAGGCATAAGTTCCCCACATAGTTCTGAAAGTAGTCTTAAGTTTGTCATCGGGGTGCACCAAAATTTGGTTATATCCTAAAAAACCATCTAAGAAGGACAACAGTTCAGAACCAGCTACTGAATGGAGAGTTTGCTCCATTGTTGGTAGAGGAAAGTTATCCTTTTGACTTGCTTTGTTAAGATTTCTAAAATCAATACATATTCTAATGTCACCATTTTTCTTCCTTACTGGGACCATATTGAACACCCAATTTGAATGTCTAACTGGAAAAATTATTTTAGATTTCAAGAGTTTGTTTAATTCAACTTTTATTTGAATTTCTAAGTTAGGATGAATCTTCCTTAATTTTTGTTGTACTGGTTTTTGCTCAGAAAGCATTAGAATTGTATGTTATATGATAGATGTATCATACGTTTTCAAATCATCATATTTCCAAGCAAAGACATTTTTATATCTGTTAACACCCAGGTTGTTCCCTTTGACTCCTGATGGAATACGGCCGGGGTAACCACTAACCAAGCTTTGGATTACAGGTTCTAGCCAACCGGTAATCAGAGAGGGCTCTCTCTTATAATTTTGTTAACTTTGTTCTTGAGGTTTTTAGGCTAGTTATGAAGTGAGGGTTTGGTTTTAAATTTTGGTTGAGTGATGTCTTTCAGTACCTAAGATGATATCTTCAGATAGTTTTAGTCCATTGGGCAATGGAGTCTGTGGTTACAGGCTGTTTGAGATGTTTAAGTGGGATTGTTGAAACTGCAGGGCCATTTAAATATTTCATGAAACAAACTTGAAATTGAGATGATGAAGTATGTTTAACCAGTGGAAGGCAATTAAGAATTTTCCACTAAGCTGGTGGTGTGAGAAAGAGATGTATTTCCTAGGAGCAGGTTTGAATTCCTGAACGATAATCACTGTGGAAGGTACAATCTGAAGGTGCAGCAATTAAGAATCACACTCTTATAACTATAACTGAAGAAAACATTCATAACAGCATAGATTGAGTCCAGGGTATTCTATGAATAAATCCTGAAACTATTCTTTTTCTTTTCCATTAAACTACGAAACATAGAACATGAATGGATTATGAAGGAAATAACAAACATAACGAAGAGGTTAAATAGACTTATTGTTCCATGAAATACGCAGGAATCCTGTAGCATTCAGCAAACACACCATAACGCATTAGACAACACAGAACTTTGGAAATTCCATCAGCTTTTTGTATTAAAACTCTGAATATTTACAGCATAGGATCTCTTGAAGAGAAAATCAACAACCCCTGCAAGCTTGTGCGAGGGGGAATATATACAATTGGTTTTACAAAATATCAGAACCGCTGAGTCATTTGATTAATAAATACGTTTACCAACTTTCTGAACAGCAGATAAGGAAGTTATTGCTGCTTTAAATACAAAACGAATACTCTTTAATTCTGTCAGAAGTCTTTTTGACCTTTGGAGGTCACTGAGTCGGTTGAGCGTTCTGCATTAATGCTGAATGATGTGTCTTTATGGCTCTGTCATACTGTAGAGTTCTCGGCCTTGTCACCTGTAGCTGTCAGTGTTGCTGTGGTGGCCGAATCTGTCTGCTGAGTTGGCTCAGCCCAGTCTTTTCCAGTCATACTGAATGCATCAAATTTTCTGAACATGATGACTTGCATTTTGATGAAAAAACTTGATGAAAGCCTGTTGTTTACAGTAATAACTGTATCATGCTGGTCCACCATTCCTGTGTAGGCAATTGATGTCTCAAAATTGCACCTAAGGTTTCATCTACCTCTGTATATTTGTAGAAATTTGGAGGCACCTCGAACAAATTCCTGATTTCATTCATAATAAAAAACAAATTCTCCACTTTTTCATAAAGGCTCTGCCCAGATGCAGGCCCTACTTCCTCTGGAGTGCTTGATCCTGCAGTGATCTGATTGGTGGCAAATGCATTTACCCTTTTTGCATAGTTCTCATGTGATAGTAGCCTTCCTGCGTTGTTCAGTAAGCTGGGAAGGCCTCTGTTATGCAATACTGTGAATTTTTCCACAAATTTATTTACTTCTGTTTGCATTTCCTGGCATCTTCTATCCAATGTTTGCACCAGGCTTCTCAAAGTGAGCACTCTTTTTATCAATAATATGGTGTCAGTTCTACCAGAGATACCCATGGCTGTCAGCTAAGAGCCTGTACGGTTGTTGAGGACGTTTATCATCCGATTGGCTATCTCAGGCATGTTTCCAAGAGATGCCCTTGCCTTTTGAATTTCCTTGTGAGCCCTGCTGATGAGATCCATCTGCTCATGAATAGTCTCTATGTACTGCCATTGATCTGTTATTGATTGGCCAATATTGGCCCATAAAACTTTCTTGACCTCAGCCACCACCTTGTCAAGAGTGAGCTCTTTCTCCAGCTCCTTTATCTTCTCCTTAAGAGCTTTTATTTCTCTCCCTTTTTCAGCTACACTTTGCTTAGACTTGTCATATTTTTCATTCAGGGTAGCTAATTTCTCCTTGGCTTCATTCAGCTCTGCCATCTGGGCTTCTAGGATTTGAATCTCATTCATCAACTTCTACATGTCAAGGCTTGGAACCTGCTCTGATGTTGGTGCTGGTGCTGATGTTGATGGAGCTGTCTCAACTGTCTGTACTGTAGGAGGAGTGACAATTTGAGGGGGTTCCTCAAGGTTGATTACTTGCTGAGGGGGCTGAGATGTTTGGCCTCCTTCTTTCTGTTGTAGGGCTGCCTGCAATGCAGCCTCTGTTTCTACCAATTTTCCCTCTGTCTGTACCAGTTTTCCCTCTGTTTGTACTAGTTGCTTATGGAGTGATATCAGCATGGCTGCTACATCTTGGTCCTGCCTTCGTTGGGCAACCTCTTCTGTTTGAGGGTGAAGGGTTGCTGGGATCTTTATCATCTTTCTTAAAGTTGCAATGTCTGAATCTCTTATCTTTAGGAGCTCCTTTATAGCTTTGGGGTCCTTCGGGTCATGCCCAAGCTCTATGATTATATCCTCCAATGACCTGATCCTGTTGTCTTTGGCCTGAGAGGATGCCTTCTCCAACTCAAGTTGGGCAGTTTTATTGTTTAGGCTATTTTCCAACCTATGTGCCAAGAAGGTCTTATCTGCAAGTGTTGAATACACCATCTCACCCGTTTGCTTGTGAAGTTCTATTTGATCCATAGGGTGGATGTCTTTTGCAAGAACCTCAAGGTTGGTCCTTATATAGTCTGCAGCTGACTGTGGCTGCAGCATGGTTGGCATGAAATGACTCATGGTCATTTTCCCCTCTGTTATGTCATAAGCTGATATAAGCCTCTGCTGGTTTGTAGGGGCCATTTTAAGCAATTGATTATAGAGCTGGAGCCTGAGTGGCTCATTTCTCTTTTTGATGTCAATGAATTGTTGCTTGATGCCTGTTTCAGCTCTCCTTTGCTGACTTGAGGAGCTGACCTCTCCTCCAAGGGTTCTTTCTTGTTCCTGCTGAAAGGAACTGGCAGATGCCTCCATGCTTGGTGGGCCCATGCCCAAGGATTGCCCAATAGGTATCTCTTCTTCTAAAAGGGGATTTAGTCTCTGTCTTTTCTCCCCTTGAGTTGTGGATGTGGTGAGGGGAGTCTCCTGTTCTCTATCCCTCTTCCGGTTTCTTTCTTCATTCTGTGGAGTTTGGAGGACCGAGGCCTCCACTGTCGTTTCTTGCCTAGGAGGCATAGTTTCTTGTGCCTGCTACTCTTTGGTTTTTGGGGCCTCAACTGTTTCTTCTTACTACATTGGCTGCTCTTTTTGTTGTTCTGCTGTAGGAGGTGGTTGTTCCTGCTTCATCTGCTTTTCTTTACCCTTGCTTGATACCTGATGAGCAGTTTGGTTGCTTGTTGGTGGGCTGTAGAGGATGAGGCAGCTGTTCCAAGTTGCCTTTGATAGGAAGAGGAAACCTACCCACAAGTTTCCAAGTCAGCCTCTTTCTCAATATTCTTTGCCTCTCTTTGTAGCATTTTTTCTCTAGCGATTGCCTCTTCTAGAGTGCCCTCTTTCCAACTTAACAAATTGGCATATTTTTCAATATGAGGCAATCTAATGTGATCATAGCTACCCAATTTATATTTTACCCTCCTGAGAGAAATGAAATGATTAGGGTCATAAGGTACCCAGCGGAAACTGGTTTGCAATTGGAGGGTCTCTAGGATCCTATCTGCTTCCTTCCATCCCTCATCCCTTTTGTTGTAAAGAAATGGGCCTAGCTGGTTCCTGACTTTTAGTTGCACCTTCTTGTTTTTACTGTGGAAATGGACCTGGCCTGCATTTCCAAACTGCCTGAAATACTCTAAGGCAAAGAGTCTCATAGGGACATATCTTGGCAGCCTATAAGGGTTCAACTCATAGCCATATATTCTGATTACTGTATGGTGTTGGTAAAAGTACCAATCACCAATGCTGTAGGCCTTTGAGAGCTGGAGAATCCTTTGCATCTCATCTGTCAATCTTGGAGGAGGGGTGCCCAATAACAAGGTCATAACTGGATGGATGAAAAGGTCTATGAATTCACAGTAGGTGTACAGAGAATAGGAGGTGTGATGAAAAACTGAAGTCCAAAATACCACAGACCTTGGGTTTCCCTGAGCATCAAGCTTCTTGAGAGGAATGGGGAAACTGTCAGGCTGATAAAATAAGAACAAGTGATAGATGTATGAAGTGTATCTAAACACCTTTTCCCTTTCTATATTCATCAATTGCTCATGAATCTTATTGGCGATGTATGCAGCATAGTCATAGTGCATAGTAGGAGGCATTCCAGGGGAAAATATGGACAACATGGCTATAATGGTGTCATCAACATCCTCACATGATCTGTAACCCAGGACATAGTTGATCAAATCCACAAGAATTTTGCCCAAGTCATTGAGATATGGATTTCCAATAGGAGGTGTTCTCATAGCTTCAGAGCTTGGCTGAACAAATAATTGATTAATCTTGATGATCTGGGCACTGGACAGCTTGCCCCCTTTCTTTAACAAGTCCATCATGGAAAGAGGAGTTAGTGGCTTTGTAGTGTGAAAGTGCAGCATCTCATTCATGGCCTCAGGGGTGATATGGAACAAGACTGAACCTGAGGGACTGAGAACAACTCTTTGACATGGATCATAGCTAGAACAACATCGATGGATCAGGTCTGGAAGGACATTGACTTGAGGAAGGTTGAAAATGGGCAAATTAGAGTCCCAAATCCCTAAAATATCAGCTCCACTGAGGTGTTGGGCCTTCAACTCATTTAGCATATGAATGTTAAACTTGGAATTCATTGAGAATGTCTCTGTCATCTGATAATCTTTATCACCCAGGGGTTTCCACTCTAGCTCTCTGTGTGGGGCATTCAGAGGTGGAACATTTAATGCTACTGGTGTTTCCATGGCTAATTAGGACTCTGATTTGTACTAGAACTTGTGTTACTGGACAGAGCAACACAGAGGGGTATTTTTTGCAAGAGTAAGGCAAATTGCAGGGGAAAACGGGGTAAATTGCGTGAGAACAATTGAAATGCTCCAAAGAGAGTTAAATGAGCAAATGCTGGGACTAGTAACACTGTTTTCTCGGTGAATTAGTGCAGCTCAAGTTTTAAGTCCACGAATGTGCGAACTGACTGTGAATTTATGAAAACTTGACTAAATTTGGACTGTGTAGGTGAATTTCGACCCTACAACTGAAAATGAATGCTGGTCACTGGGGATTTACTGGTAAATACACTGTTCTTCACTTTTTTTGAGCTAGCTTTGGAGAATTATGGACAAAACCAAGCACGGAGGGAATGATTTGGATAAATACCTGGTGAATTGCCGACAATGGTTACAAATGCAGGTGGATTGGAAGCGCCCACGGTCTTTGGATCGATTTCCACATGTTGGCGACGGAATGGTCATAATTTGCATGCAGAGAGGAGCAATAGTTCTTTAGGCAAAAGTGACAAAAAACACGAATTTTGGCTAAAATACGGACTTTTTGGGTTATTGGCACTTTTTTTGGATGATGTCAGCATGATGTCATCAGGTGGGGTCGGGTACAGAAGGGTGACGTGGTGGCCTGTGAGTGGTCCACGGGGACAGGTGAGGTGGCGGACAGGTTGGAGCAGTGGCGGGCTGGGTGCTGACGCGGCGTTGCATTAGCACGACGTGGGGATGACGTAGCGGTGACGTGGGTAGGTGGTATACAGAGGGTGGTAAGCGGTTCCATTGGACCGCTTATGGTACGGGGGTGGTATTGGAAGGCGGCCTCCCGATGAGATTTGGGAGCGACGCGTGGCAAAGGCCTGACGTCACCCTCTAACAACTTCTCGGGAGGTAACGTCCGGTCATCGGGGGCGACCCGATATGGATGTGGGCCGTCGGATGGGAAAGCCCAGATCCGACGGTCGATGGGTCGATAAAAAGCAAGGACAATACGGAAGCAGGGTGCGAATATTTTATTGTTTTTCTGGAAATATGCGCCCATACTGAACTTTGAAACTTTGGCCGATTTGTGGGTTTTCAAAACGTTCTTTGCAAAATGTGCTTTTTAATCCGAAACTTAGGATAGGCGGAAAAAATGGGTTTTTTTGGTGTTTTTTGTATTGACATGAGCATAGTAACAAATTGAGGATAAAGGGTGAAGGTGGGTTTTCTGGTGTATTTTGCAAATGGTGCGGGTTAGGGGTAATAGTGGGTTTTTACAAGGCTGTTTGCAAAATAAAGTGGGTAAATCATTTCAGAGGGTTGTAGAGGGAAAAGGGGTAGGGCTTAGGTTATTAAACCAACGTGGGGTTAGTTTAATCCCTGACTTTGAACAAAGCATCCTGTTTCAGACTTGGACTCAGCATGGTTGTCCAATATTTGGACATATGGCTATAATGCCAGGGGGAGGGAATATACATCTTGTGGAGGTTTTATACACCATGGTGTTATAGTAATAGGGAAAGGGGAACATAGGGAATTAAGTATAGATAGAGTTAGTAGTTAGTTTTGGAGGGGAATAGGAATGGGAAGTGATAGACACTAAGTTTCAAGGAAACAAACTTAGTTAGGAAGTAGATCAAAATGAAAAGAATTTTACACAAGAAATGTGGCTCTTAAAGAAACAAGAACCAACAACAGACTTTGATTTCTTTCATGAACATAGGTAGTATTGGGATGTTAGCAATGAATGTAATGGGGGATAATCAGGGAGTTAGACATGCTTCATTGTATTGCTGCAAAACTGCTGAATAAGATACTTGCACTGGCACCATGTTTTTCCTTTGCTTGGGCTAGTGACATAAAAGAAATCATGCTTCTGGAACCCCATCTACCTACCCACTCTATTGCCTAGCATTTTTTTGTTACTCCAAGGAGGGTGCACTTAGACTTGCAAACCCTTATGTGCCTTTTCTTTTCCTTTGGATTTTTCTTTTGATTTTCTATCTAAGGCTAGCCTTATTGCTTCCAAGGCCCCAGATTAAACAGTTGGGAACCTTCATTCTCTACCTAACTACTTTATCTGCCAAGATTGAACTGTTTGGACAGATTTATTTCTCTAATCTACAACAGAAAATTGAAACATGGGATGACCCAGCTTAGACTGTTGGATCACCCATTCAGAAGTGGGGAAGCATCAACCAACTGTAAACATGTGTCTTTCACCAAAATATGAGATCTTTGCATCACTAAAGTAGATCATATTGGCACTTCCCCTGCTAATCATGAAACATGAAACCTATTGGTATAGGTAGCTAACAATATCTATGCAATAATCTAGTGAATGCAATTCGTTCTTCTGAAGAAAATCCTAATCCCAAATTGATTTTTTGTGGATTCTCCTCAGTACCAAGGTTTATCAATTCAAATCTCAAAGTAGAACTTTGGAGCTTTGAATTAGTAACCTGTTTAAACCTATCTTTGATGTCATAAAGATCTTCAAGTTTGACTACTGATTTGGGTATTGAGTTTTCTTCAAGCTTTTCTTTCATTTGAAGATCATGCTCACTTTCATCAATAATTTGATCATCATAGGATTTATCAGAAGTTAAGAAATTTAAAATGTCATCATCATGATTGAACACTCACCAATTAGTGACATTATCAGGAATTGATGGTCTAAAAATTAACTCTACTAAAAAACTATCGGGACTGTAATCTTCAGATGGAAGGAGCTTAGAAGCAACATTAGTTAGTAGATTTGTTGTTGTATTCTGGGATATAGGGATGGGAGAAATATTGAATGCTAAAAATTGAGATATAAGGTCTTGTACCAAGGAATGATAGTGTTTAAGGTGACTAGAAAGGCAATGAATAATATTTCTGACTTGTCTTATAACAATTTCAAAATCACCGAACACTTACAGATATTGAACTTTAAGACCAATTGCTTTATAAAGTCCTTGAATAAAAGCTTCATATTCACCCGTATTGTTTGTGCATTCAAATTCTAATATACATGATAACATGGTATTTTCTCCCTCAGGACTAACTAAAATACATCCTGCTCCTGCACCTTCACTAGATTTAGACCCATCATAATATAATGACCAAAAAAAATATTTATCTACAGTGTTATTTATAGTTTCCTCAGCAATTTTAACACACCTTGATGTATCTGTTTGAGAAAAAATTTCGATTTCAGATGTGAAATTATTAACTGAGAAGGGTGATGATTGAGCAGTAAAATTGCTAAAGAATGATTCAGATGATTAATTACCCAAAATGTTGTTGTTGAATGTTATTAGTTGATTTTCTTGTTCAAACTCAGTAACAATATGAGTCATATGTTTCTCACGATCAATATTTATTTGATTTGGCTTTCCTTTATAAGGTAGCCACATATGAGACCAATCGGTGGAAATATAACCATGAAGTTTCTCAGATCAGTCCCTACTCAAAATCAAACCATAGAATTTAGGTATATCAATGATTAAAATATCAATTCTCTGAACCACTCTTGGATCAGTTGATAACCTAATAGTAACTAAGTTGATTTCTCCTAAAACCTGGACCTTAGTTCTATCCAGCTGGACAATATGATTTGCAGACTTTTGGGGTTCAATGTTTAGTTTGGAACAAACTAAAGCTGCCATTATATTCGAGGAAGCCCCTGAGTCAATCAAACAATTGTGTAGATTTCGATTATTAATCTCGTAGTTTAAGAGAAAAGGAGGAGTATGGGAATTTGATCTATCTCTGATTAAGACAACATCAGTAGCTTCTACTCTACCAGGAGGTGGTTTACCTGTTTCATTAGCAGCTTTGGACAATACAGCATTAGGAAGAGGATAATATGGTACTACATCTAACTCCTTAAGCAAAAACTTTTGTTGATGTTTGAGTTTACTAAGTTCAAACATAGTGATATTTGCCTTCGTTTTCTTCATGTCTTCAATAATATTGTAGTCCATGGAGTCTATAACCACTAATGCTTTAGCTGTTGTAGGTGGATTTGAAGCTGATGGTTGATTTTGAGAAGGTGGGGCTGGAGACTTCTTTGTGGGAGTTTTCTCTTTTGTAGCGGTACCCGTGTTCCTTTTCTTCTGATTTACTTGAGCAGGTTCAGGAGTACCTTTACTCCTGATAGTTACAAGGAAAGCTTCCTGTTCATTTTTTGTATTGGAATCAGGCAAAATGAAGTCCCACATCCCATGACATTCTACAATTACCTCTTATTAAGTTTCTTCAGATGATAAGACTGTCTCTTCTTCTTCAAATTCTTTGGGGTCTAAGTCTGCATTGGATGTAGCATTTGGTGGCTTTGATTCAGGTTTCTTAAAGTTTCTAAATGGCCTTTTTGTTGAAGTTTAGCTACCTGTTTCTTGATTTCTGCCATTTCATTTGACATAGTCTTGAGAAATTTTTGGAGACCTGCCATATCATATGGATCTTTAGCCATTTTCTTCTTTGAATCATCTTTGAAAGAGACTTTTTTAGATTTTCTGTCTTCAAGAGAAGCTTTCTTTTCTAAGGTGGTGATACGTTTTTCCACAGCAATTGCCTCTTTCATATTTTCTGCTAGAGTAGGTTTTCCAGCTCTATCTACAAAGATAGCTATGTTTGAAGGTAAAGCTATTATATACCATTCACTTCTAACTTGTTCACTAGGCTTAGAGGTAGTTGGGATCTTATTCAAGAGTTTATTAAACCTTGAATTGAATTATTTTATAGGTTCTTTGGACTCTGTCCTAAGATTTGAAAGATCATTGATTAATGTTGCTACAGATCTGTCATCACCGTATTTAGTCAAGAACTGTTCTTGAAAAATATTCCAACTGGTAATGGATCCTGATGGTAAAGAAAAGTACCAAGACACGGCTGATCCTTGTAGGGTATAAGGGAAATTCCTGACAACCACATCTTCCTTTGTAACTCCTTTTAGGTTAACTGACAATATAAAGTTGTTAATGTGCTCATCTGCCAGTATGCCTGCACCTGGAATAAATTTTGGGAACCATTTTTTAGGATGTGCTAGCAATGGGTGAAAATGTGTAGGCATAGTGACTGCACCAACACTGCTCCATGGGTTTTGTGCCATTTTCAAGCTACTAATAGATGATAATGCCGATAAAGTTCCAGATGGTTGGGAAGGGGCAGATATTGAGGTTCCAGAAAGTTGCGAAGCTGATGTTGAAGTTCCCATTCCCTGTTGAACGAAAATTTGTAATGGAAGAGTGGATGGTTGACTTTGCAATGGAGAAGATGAAATGGAGGATGATGATGAGAAAGTTTCACTATCAGATCCTTTAGTTTTTTTCCTTGCCCTTTTCCTTTTAGGCAAAGGTAACTCAGTAGGTTCAATACCAAGCTTTTCATTCTGAACTTTGGTGAGGGGGTGAGAAGGAATGAATTGCGAAGTCACACTGCCTTGAGATACCTCAGATTTCTGTGGTGATATTGAGAATCCTTGAAGTTTATCGATCAAAGACTGTACTTCAGGAGATTCGTGACATAATCTATCTAGGATATTTTGGGGTTTAGCAGTGGTAGTTGTCTCCTCTTCTTCTCGTGATCCGGATTTAAGCAGGAACGCAGTAGATTACAGAGATAACCATAAATACAGAGATGCGATAACCATAAAAATAGAGATGCAGCGGAAATAATACTTCATTTCATTAATGGAGAATATTGAAATATGCTTACAAATAGAAATAACCCAGCTAGGGCGATGGTAGCTTATCTCTGAGAAGAGATGTGTCGGCTACATGCCTCTGAACTGTTTCGAATTGTCTTTACAATGAGGCTCGAAGGCCTATTTATTATTTAGAAACAATGGAAAACCCTTCACATTCCAAAACCTAACCCTAGAAGATGAAACGCCAAATTGTGGGCCCCGTTTTGGGGTGAGTTGGATAGCCAACTTCCCGGGGTCGCGAATTGGTCGTATTATCTCCGTTTGACGCGCATGATAGCCCGTTGGAAAAATATCTCCGAGGACTACGATGGAAAAGGAAAATCACAGGTGGTCGATTTCCAAAAAAACGTCGTTTAGGGCCTCAAAACGGCTCCGGAAGTTTAGGACCCGAAAAACTGCTAAAAATAGTAAACTGTGCTATAATTAAGGAAACTAAAAAACTGAAAGAGACAGTTGTGGGGGTCCAAATGGGATAGGTGGGTGGCCACCAACATCCACCTGGATCATTCCTCCCCCCTTAGGAAGCAATGGTCCCCATTGCGTTGAGTTCCTCCCTGAGATGAGGAAGCTTCTGCTGAGCTGGGTCTCTAGTGAGCTGTTCTGCAATCTCTGATGTGTCCAGAAATGGTGGGAAGCATGGTCGGTGATGGTCCACATTGAACAATCGGTGCAAGTGAAGGAATTGAGGAATGTTGTGCTTCAAAGCATTGTTTCCCACAGCCTTGTTACTGGTGTAAGGACCATGTCGAAGCGGTCTGAGTTTCTGATGGGTTCTGGTAAGGCGCTCTCTCTGCAGATGTAACCAAACTTTTTCGCCCACCTGAAACTTGTGTGGTACCCCTCCGGGTAAGGAGAAGTTGTTCCTGTGTTCTGTCACGACTGTATCCCTCTGTTGCTGCTACTATGTGGAGCAACCCTTCGCGGGGGTCATGGATGTAGCAACGATCTTCCCCTTACTTTGGGAGCGAACCAGACAGAAAATAAATTTCCTAGTCTGTGAGATGAGCTTGCTGCCTCTCTTAGCAGTGATCAAAGAGGTGGCAGTAGGTGGGGCTACCTCTGGTATCCTGTATAATGAATTATCCAAAGAAATGATGACAACGTGAGGTCTTGACTCATACACAGCATGTCGCCTCCAAAAGTATGGCTGGCCTAATAGTACATCACAAACATCTAGAGGTGTAACATCACACAATACCTCGTCTGTGAAGGGCTTGATGCTGTAGGGAAGGCGGCAATGCTGGCGAACTTTGAGATCTCGTCCTTCGTGAAGCCAACTGATACTATATGGCTGTGGGTGTGGTGTAGTTGGTAGGCCCAACCACTTCACGACCTCTGCTGAAATGAGGTTCTTTTGGCTGCGACTGTCGACAATGAATTGCAGCGGTGAACCCTTCACCGACATCTATGAGTGGAAAAGACGTTCCCCCTCCTCTGGATCTTCCAGCTCATTTTTCTGGATCTTGGCAGTAGCAACAGTGGCTCTAGGATCCGCATCAATGATCTACTTCCCTTTGTCATTCCCCTTGTCGGGTTCTGACTCAGAGTCAGAACATGCATCTGATTCGGAAGCCTTCAACTCGGCCACCAGCGACTGCTTGGTCCGACACTCACTTGTGTTATGAGTGGGACTCTTGTGGAACTCACACCACTTTCCTGTGTCCTTCTTCGGCTTCGTGGTGTTGTTCTTTTCTTGCAGCTTAGAGGGGTTGTCTTTGGGTCACCCCGCCTTGGCTTTGTCCTTTGGGCTTCGGATTTGCAGATCCAAAGTCTCGCTTCTTCTATTTGAACTTTTGCTCGATTTTGACAGCGTATCGGTATGCTATGCCGAGTGAGGAGATGTTCAAGAACTCCATCTCTTCCTGGATGTATATGTGTAGGCAGCCGCGGTATTTGAGTACCAGATCCAGCTCAGAATCTTTGATACCCAACTGTGTGCGAAGGGTATGAAAAATATTTGTGAACTCTGGTACATCTTGGTCTCGTCCCTGCCGCAGTGTGGTCCATTTGATGTATTTGTCTTCATAGCTTTTGACAGGGTAGTACTGCTCCTTGATGGCATCCTGGAAGTCATTCCAAGTGGGGGCGGCTGAAAACAGTGAGCCTGTACTTTCATCCTTCTGCTTGCAGTATGTTTCCCACCAGTCCTTGATGTGGGGGGCTGCTTTGAGAAGAGCGAAAACAATCTTTTCCCGACTTGAAAATTCATGAACAGAAAATTACCCATCTAGCAGATTTAACCATTTATCTACGGCATCTGCGTCTATTTGACCCTCGAAGATGGGGATTTCAAAATTAACTTGTACCTTAAACGGTGTGGCATTTCCAGAGTAGCTGTTGGAAGCCGATGCATCGCCTCTGGGTAGACGCTGAAGGATCTGCGCAAAGCTATCCATCATCGCGTTCCTTTGCCGCTCGAGGGCTTCTTCCAGCAAGATTCTGATAGGATCTCCTGCCCCCTCATCTTTCTTCTCATCCACCATGGGAGGGCGTCGAGATTTGCTAGGCTGGTCTTGCAAAGGTTCGAACAATTCAAGCCCTAACTCCTTATATCCCGACCTCGTTGGGGACATGCAAAGAAAAACAGAGAAAAAGCAGACCGCTCTGATACCACTGATCCGGATTTAAGCATGAACGCAATAGATTACAGAGATAACCATAAATACAGAGATGCGATAACCATAAAAATAGAGATGCAACGGAAATAATACTTCATTTCACTAATGGAGAATACTGAAATATGCTTACAAATAGAAATAACCCAGCTAGGGCGATGGTAGCTTATCTCTGAGAAGAGATGTGTCGGCTACATGCCTCTGAACTGTTTTGAACTATCTTTATAATGAGGCTCGAAGGCCTATTTATTATTGAGAAACAATGGAAAACCCTTTACATTCCAAAACCTAACCCTAGAAGATGAAACGCCAAACTGTGGGCCCCGTTTTGGGGTGAGTTGGACAGCCAACTTCCCGGGGTCGCGAATTGGTCGTATTATCTCCGTTTGACGCGCATGATAGCCCATTGGAAAGATCTCTCCGAGGACTACGACGGAAAAGATGATTTTTATTAAAAAAATCATTGGCGGTGGATTTCCAAAAAAACGTCGTTTAGGGCCTCAAAACGGCTCCGGAAGTTTAGGACCCTAAAAACTGCTAAAAATAGTAAACTGTGCTATAATTAAGGAAACTGAAAAACTGAAAGAGACAGTTGTGGGGGTCCAAATGGGATAGGTGGGTGGCCACCAACATCCACCTCGATCATCTCGCTTGAAAAATGGAGTTCCAACATGCAAAGGAGAAGTCGGAGGTGAGGTGGAGGGAGATTTACTCTCAGAATGGATTGTAGGTTTGGATTTGCTCACCATTCATAGTTCATGCCTTCCTTCTACAACCAAAAATGTTGATGCCTCAAAAATCACTGCATTGACATCGGGGAAAACCACCCGGTCTGGACCTTAAAGGTAGTTCCTTTTCCGTTTGGTGTGGTGGCTCCGACTGGATATAATGGGACCAGTTTCCCAATGTTTTGTAAATAGGATGGATAAGTGACTGATTTTTATTATCTAATGGTAATGATGGATGATTTATTCTAAAATGAAAAAATATAAACAACTAATCTATCCTGGGAAATCTCCATTTTAGTGCAACTTTTGATAATTCTTATTAACAAGTAGGCATATAGATGACTCCACTTATCAACAAAAACATTCATTCATATGATAATTACTTTGCTCAAGTAGTTGAACAAAGTAATAGTTAAAACATTATTACACTATTCTTTATATACCATTGACATAAATATGAATGAAAAAGTAACAATCCTCAAACATTCAATAGTGATAAGCTAAGGGACTATTATGAAAGCACATACATATATCAAATGATAGAAAAATGAATAAATGTTGATTTATATAACAGAATGAAGCAAAGACATAGATAATAGTACCATATGCAATTTGAATCCCCTTCGATATCAATTTCATTCAGATTTTGTCTTTCAACTTAGAAATACTCTCACAAAAAGCAATAATGCATATCTCATCAAAGTATTCTTCATTAAAATTCATAATTCAGGCCCCGTCTTCATAAAAAAATATATATCAGAAGCACAGTAGTGTAACTCTCGATCCAAGTTTTAATACAAAAATTGAGGACCCTTTCCAAAATAATGAAATGGTCTATAAATACTTTCTAAACTAGCTAACTATGAAATAAAAATGCCGTGAGCTGGTATAACCAAATCATGAAAATCTCCTCGAAATAGACATGCTTGTAGTCGGTAAGAATGATTTACTGTTTCGGCTAATTATCCTTTGGCTTGAGCTGGCATATGGCAAGCATTGGTTACAGTTCTGGAGGGTGACTCATATGTGAATGTAGTTGGGCAAAATACGTGGCATCATTGATTTCAGGAATCATGTAACCGATTGCATTGGTTAAACATTTTATCGCTGCCTTTTGACTATGTGGTTTAACCAAGAAGAACCAAAAGGTGTCCCAAGTTAAACTTTGGATGCCCGCGATCAATCTATCCTTCTTTTCCAGTTCTTGTTTGCATGTCTGCTCCATTGCTTTGGCTGATGGCAGTTTCCCTGGAGTGCATTCTGAAATTAAATTAGACTAATAAAGAGTATCATTAATTAATTTAATCAGATTCCCAGTCGCTGATCTACATCTTGATGTTTCCCTCTCCACTTTCATCAGTTGAGATTGCCATTGTAGGAACATAATTTCCTTATGTGATTCCAGAATTTGAGGTAGATTTGCAACTTATCCTTCCTTGGTTTTTTGCCAAGAAAGAAACTCTGTTAGTGTTTTATTGGTCTGCTCCAATTTTTGCCTTGCATCGACAGACTTATCAATCATTGATGAAGAAATTTCACAGAGGGGCTGAGCAAGAGAGATATTATGACATAGAAATTTCAATTGATTAGTTAATGCCTTATTAATTTGGAAAGCTTCTGATTTGAATTCTCCTACTTGAGGAAATCCTTTGAACCTTTCTATTTGTTGTGACAGCTGAGCGATTTGATCATCTTTTATTTTTCTCAATTGTTCATTCATTGTCTTCAGCTTGGCCAATGCTAGGGATAGTTCCTTTTGTTTTTGAATTGCATTTTGATCTATTCTCTACTTCTCCTTGAGAAATTGCTCATTTAACTGGTTGTTTGATTGCTGCTATGCTGCCCACTACTATTCTAACTGCTCTATCTTGTACTGTTTTTTGGATACCTGTGCCTCCAGTGAAACAATTGTCCAATCTTTTTCTTTAAGTAAATTGCTGACTTCTGATGCCTTATCCATAGTAGTTGTCAAGTATGCCCTGACATATTGAGAGAGTTTAGTAAGGTCTTCGGAAGGATTGACTTCCTCTTTCCATAACACATTCATTATTTCAATCTATGGAGGCAAAAGAGAAGATTGATCAAGCTTTCTCTTTTTTCTTTGTCTCTTTACTACAGCCCTATGCTTAGGGTTGTAGAAGACATCCAAAGGTGGTATTTCTTCTACATGTAGAATGATTTCATCAGATGGGTTTTCTGGAATTATCTCTATATCCTTTTGAGTCATGGGTGGGCTGCTGGCTCCTTCAGTCGGAACCATATTAGTTGTTGTCTTTTGAGTAGTTGTTACTTCAGGCGTGCTAAGTCCCTGTAAGCTCTCAGTATTGCTTATGATTGAATCGAACTGTCGCCATTTTTTGAGTAGTTTGGGATTAATATGAGTATCTGTATCCATGAGTTGACTATCTCTTTCCTACTCCTGTTCTTGTTCTGGGATTTTTTTCTTTCTCAAAGACCTTTTCCACATTAGTGGAGTTACTAGTAACTATTTTTTCAACTTGAATGGATGGCTGAACTGTAGGGACTGTGGCAAATAGGTCTAAAGGCAGAGTTTGCAACCTTTGTTCTCTAAGCCTATTAAACATTTCTAGCCCTTCAGCTTGATATCTGATTCTAGCCAATCCTTTAACTTTGAATAATGATTTAGTTGAGGCAAATAGATCATCGAAGTCATCTTCTTCATGATCAAATTTGACAATTTGGTTTGTTCAAGAACATTATAGGCAACCTTTCTTGGATCATATTTCCTGTTAGGAATTGTGGCAAGCTTCAACATTTGTATTTTTCTGTCTCCTTTTCTGCATGCTTGTAATCATGAAGAGTGAAAACACCGCACCATAAAGGGAATATAGGCCATACCCGTTTCTTGGAATTTCTAAGGGTTTTAGATGTCCCATCTACTGTTATTTGATAAGCCAATTCCTGAGCTAACAATTTATCGGGCACATACAGGGGAAGGGAATGGGGTTTAGTAAGGCTACCAAAAAGCCTTATGTAAGTAAATTTTTCCTCCCCGAACCAACTACCTACTGCTGTCAAGTCTGTCTCTGCTTCCTGGGATATCCTGGGAGCAAGCTTATTAAAAATAGAGTAATAAACAGGCAAAATAAAACCGTTGCGGATTTTATACAGACGATTTTTATAATGAGCCTTCCATAACTGCTCATGATAAATATGGATTGGTTTAGGGTCTTGGGGAGTCCATCTCCATCCGAATAATGGAAATTCAGAATTTAAACAAACAGTATCAATAATGTATGCACTATAATAAAATGGGGGAATGGTCCTAGTAGTTTGATGTACATTTGTTCTGTAAGATAGAATTGCTATGGCTAGTTTATCTGAAAAAATATTTGCTAAATCCATCACATAACCGTTGATTGCAGCCTCCATTAGAGGGACCATTTCTATAGTGAATTTAGCAGAATCATGTATCCCCCACATTCTACACATCATAGCTCCGACATAACAGTAAGGGGAAGCCAATGAGTCGACAGAGTACTTACCCGATGACTTGTGCTTATGCTTTTCAGGGAAATGTTTCCATTGCTTTATCAGGGCTTACTCTGAATCATTTTCCTTTGAAAATGATTCTAGGAATGCTTTGTTGTATCACTTCTTAGGTTCAGGTAAGTGATACATTTTCCTGATATCTTCACGCTGAAATGAGCCGAATATCCTCCCATTAGCAATGTAAAAGGTTCTGTTCAAAATTGGAATTTTCTCTACCACCCATCTCACCACGTCAGTGTATGGCAAGATTTTAGCTCGCATTGCTATCCTGTGAAGAAAGGAACAAGCCAATTCTTTAAGAGTTCCTTCAAACTTATTAGTTGAATCAGCTGTGGCCTCTTCTGATAACTCTTCAGGCTCTTCTGCTTCAATCAAATTATAGATACTCTCTCAACTAGTGTTTCCCAGACCAAGACATGTCATATCTGAGATTAATCCTTTTTTGCTTGGTCCTGGATCTTTGACTGGAGGAGCTGTTGTTGCAAACTTCTTTGATTTCTTCCCCATTTTCTCCATATTTTTGGTTACGTAGGAATTGTGCACAAGCAGTTACAAACCGTGATACAGAGAAATGTTGCTGCAAGCCAATATGACAATGAAAATAGTTACGTCAATTGGCAAGTGATAATGAGATATAGTTAAAGATTACCACGGATAAAATCTTAATAAAAGATCTACCCTTAACTGCTTTATTAAATAGGCATTTAACCTGTCAATCGTGGTAAATAAGATCTTAAATTCCCATCACGTCGCTCATATGCCGAATGATTATTTAAAGTGTGCCTTAGATTTCTTTGATCGACAATCGGTGATAAATCACAAATCGGCGATTGGGAATGTCAAAGGGAAGGGCTTTAACACTTTCTTTAAATATCTCCAATTACCAAAAGGTGATACAATGCATGCAAACGTTTAAAATGTATTTTCGAGATGCACGCCTAATTAATATATCGTAGTCGGGACTTTGGACTGGCTTTATTGCTTTGTGATGTGATTCTGTCGATTGCCAATTGCGATATGCTTTATCACATCAGGGGTTTTGAGCATGCCTTTATTGATGTGTTTGCTTATTATTAACATCATCGATTTGCCGATTGTGATATGCTTTACCGCATCGGAGGAATTGAGGGGCTCTATCTTATTACACTTGGCGTTTTCTTTCTTCGATTTCCCAATTGTGGTTACCTTTTCGGATCGGAGAGATTGGATGAGGTTTTTTTGTTTTTGCATGTGTTCCCTTTGTTATTTTGATATGCGATCTCTGATCGCTTTATCGCAATAAAGAAATTTTTTTATAATATTTACTTACAGGAACACTTTATTTTTATTTAAAAGGATTTATAAAATGATTCATTTAAATCAAGCCTTTTAATAAGGATTTTTTCTTATGATGGTTTAATACCAATTTTTTATTTGTGGACACACAAATCTTAACTAAGTTGATTTTTAAAAGGGACCCATTTCTTATTAAAAATTTGATGTAAATATTTTTTTATAAATGGGGGGGTTATTGTATAACACAACACCTCCATAATTGCGCAATTTCTTGAAGGAGCTTCTCAGCCTGCAGCTGGACCGAATCCAAAGAAACAACCTGTGAGGGGAATGCATCAAGCTCTGATAGACAGGCTGCCTTTTTGCAAGTAAATCATTGAAGCTTGTGTACTTTACGAAGCAAGACATGCTATTGTGAAAGGTTAGTAGGGAGGCTCCAAAATGAAGCTAAGGAAAAATTTTGGAGGGTGGTTGTAGCCACTACAACACCTGGCAACACACTAGTAGAACTCCAGCTTTCTAAATGTGCCTTGTTCATGGAAAACAAGTCTAACACCTCCGCAAGTATTGTTCATTTCTTAGTTCGTCTTTCTTTCACACTAACTTGATTGTAAGATGTAGCATCTGCCAAACTCTTCGTCGATTGACACACATTCCAATCCAAGGCAACACAGTTGTTTCAAATGGTGTTGAGGGGTATATTGATGCACAAGCAATATAATTGTCAGAGTCTTAGTTTCATCTCAGGTGTTGCTTCGTTACCAGTAGGCCTAGACAGTACCCTGATAGAGTCATGCAGGAACAAAAGCATCACTCCACTGCCAGCGAGCTTGGTCAGTACCCTGGTAGAGTTACTTGCATCACCTCTTTACACACGGAGCCTTTCTCTTCTTTCACCTTATTCATTTTTCATTTTTCATTTTTTCATTTTCACAGTTGTGCATAGCACTTATTCATTTCAGAGATGGAAGAGGGATCTTGACTTATTGAGGGAAGAAGAGGTTGTTCCTTCGAAGAAGTAGTTTATTATATCTCTAACATTCATGTTAAGGTTTTCCTCCTCACCTTACTCTACTTGACTGAGTTGACAAGGGTTAACCCAAAAACAACCGACTAGAGTAGGTGGTACTAGATACCGTGCAAGCGTTGTGTTTTCACCATGTATCACTTCGAACAGTACATATTTTCCTTTGATGTATCATGGACTAAAAGTAACAAGTTCTTCATAAAGAGGCAAGATGAAAAATAACCAAGTAGTGATAGATGCATAAGGCCTCTTGTACTTCACCCAACTTGTTTCAAGAGTCATATATGGTTTCACACAAAACTAACCTACAAAAAAAACAAGGAAACAAACAACAAAGGAAGCAGAAGTGGAAGAAAATGCGAAATCAAAGCGAGTAAGAAAACAAGAAAGCAGATAAACAGATAAACAAAGCAAGTAAGAAAACAAGTATGCAAGTAAACAAACTAAAATAAAACACTACTCCTACTCCCAAACTAATGGTGCATGGGCCGGATCACGTGAAGTGATATTTCCAATGCAACCACTGGCGCATTAGTTGACCCATGTTGGTGAAGGCCTGGTCTGCGAGCAACTCGTTTTTGAAGACCAACAAGCCAAAAATATATAACAATGAAGACAAACACACCTCATGTTTAAAAGTGTCCATGGGACATAAGTGAGTGCAACTACATGACAAGCTCCATGGACTTATCATGGTGCTATGTGACACTGCGTGCAGTTGTGAAGCAAATGCACATTATTGACTATGACATGCAAGCAAACGAAAAAAACAAAGACAACTTGTGTCGTGCACGTGTGCTTTGAATGTAAGATTCCCCCAATGCATGAGCGATAGGATCGTGTAGTTCGAGTGGAGGAAGTATGATCTGTGTGTGAGATTGATCTTCAATGCATACATATGGGTGATGAGGAGCCTTGGATGATCGAATAGTTTCTTGATCGGAAGTGAAACTAACCCCAAGAGAGCAAAGTCCTAACATAACCATCAGCTTGGGTTGAAGTGCCTCGAAGGTCTAGAGTGTTTCAACTTCATTGTCAGATAGATCATCATAGACCGGTGGCTTCGAAAAATCAACTGTGATAGAATCATGATCGTGATCGAATATGGGAGTAAATGGATCACGATAATGACGATAAAAAAAATCAATGATTTCATCAGCATCCTCATGATCTGATGAATCAAACAAAGGGGTAGATCAAAAGTGAACAAATTCATCCTCTGTATTTCTGGGAAAGGCAGATGAAATATCAAGTGGATTTTCAATGAATAACTTATCCTCTCCATTGTCAGATGACAGATTTACATCTGGTGTGTTGTGTGAGTGATCAACGATGGGTGCATCCGTGGATGAAGATACACATGTGAAATCATGGGTGGTAGGCTCACCAAAGATGTCAGGGAAGAACTCAGTGGGCTCGGATGGAAGGGAGTCATCCTTCGCCGAGTGTTGATACTCAAGCTCCCACTCATAATCTTCATGAAGGACAATGCATGTTGGTTGTGCGACACCAACTCCATCAGTGGCTTGTTCCTCATTCACAACAAGTGTAGAGTCTGGAATGGAAGAACACAAGACAATATCATCTGGACGAACAACCGAGTGTGAAGACGGAAGTAGTTGAACAAAATGCATATGAGTGAAGTGATGTTGGAAGGATATGATAGTAGAACTGATGTGTGAGAATGATCCTCAACATCACTCTGCAACAATGGAGCTATTTGATGAGGGGATGGTGGACAATCACTTGTGATAGTGACAACATCTATCTGTGATTGCGCAGCTCCATCACTAAAGAATATTGAGCGAGCTTGATTTCAAACTTCTTCTTGGAATGAGTAGATTTCTTAACGCAATACTCGAATCTGTACCAAAGATAGAAAAACTTCATCTGGCTCTTCGGAGCTTGAAATTGCAAATCATAGAAGCATTGCCAAAAATCAATATTCAATTCATGTAGAGTCTTTTGTTGTTGTAACAGTTTTTGGTTAAGATGTTTTGGATAAAAATGATAGAAAGTGTCTAGAGCTAGAAATCTTGATGGTGCTGGACCTGCCAAAATGACAGGGTATCTCCCCGGTAAGAATTCCCAATTAGACCTCAGACCATTTGGTGTAGGAGTCCCAGCAGTGGGTCATACAGTAATTCCTTGACTGCAATTTCGCGCAGAGGCAAGTAAGATAACTTTGTTGGTAGCAAGGGTGTGACAGCTGTAGTGAGACAAGGAAGGTGCATGTGAGGTTCTAACACATGGGGGTTGAGATGAGTGTGCCCCTTGGAAACTTGTGATAGCATGCAATTAAGAAGGGAACACATGAGAAAAGATTCATCACAACATGGAAGGAAAATTAGCTATAAATCCAAAGCGATGGTTCAACCAGCAACACATTTCAGAAAGAGTCATACATACTTATACATGATAATCCATACATGCATGCATAAGTAAACAAATACATATATAATTTAGGGTAAAGCAGATAGCATAGAATACAATACAACATATACATGAAACATGTTGACTCTATTATATTATGAAGTGTAAGTTCTAGTCATACAATACATCCATGTCCAATCATTAGTTCCAATAGTGGAGCGTTACAACCACAACTACCTGCTCCTATAAAGAGATGTACTAGCTTTGCGTAGTGGAGAAGCCAAGGCTCGTTACAATACTATCCAAGCTCTCTCTAAGATTGTCTTATTAGAAGCTTGGGTGAGAAAAAATCCTTTACAATGAGTTATGAGGTTCAATTTATAGCAAAGGGTGGGGTGACCCTTGACATTCCCCTTTGTGACAGTTCATCTACCCTCATGAATCTCCATCTACTCTATGGCTGTTACATCCAACTATCGACACTTGAACTTCCACTTGACAAGACATTACATTACAATGCACATGTGCCCATGTGAGACAAAATGGCTTGAGAAAACCATGCAAGACATCACTGACACTCAGTTCATTGTGGTGAGACCAACTCTTTGACATGCTTGTGATGGTGAAGGTGGTGAGATGATGCCAATCTAGGTCGTCTGCGATGGTGTGCATGCTCTCCATGGTGACATCTTGCTGAAGCGAACTCTTGCCTCCATTGCATCTGGGCGCATTGGTATGGATCCTCCATCCAACTCATCTACTAGCATGTGCATTGTCTTCTTGGGTGTGGGTGAACCGGTAACACACTGATGCATAGTCTCCATGCCGATCTTCTAGTGTCTGCTGGTGGTCATGTGCATTAACTGTCAACTACATGTTCAGATCCAATTGGACTTGCTTCTTGTATTTTCCTTGCTGAGTGTGCCAAATGGGTTAGATCGCATGCATGTGCACAATGACATGCATGTTGCTGAATTCCCTTGCATGTGATCAACAACACCACTCACCATGACTACTTCGTGGCAGCTGCTGGGATGAATCTATAACTTGTACGAGGACAGTTTCATTTTTCTATGCATGTTGTGCCCCCTGTTGTACCTGTTACTGCTGCAACTCATTCTCTTGTTTGTGCAACTCTTGTTCTTCCTTGAGTTGTTGCCTGAGCACATGCAACTATTTCTTTGTTCCATTCTCTGCCTTCGGTGACCTTCATGTCACGTTGTCACCTCATAGCCTGAGCCTCCAAAGTTGATTTCACCACAAGTAGACCTGCTTGAGCTTGCAACATTGTTCTGCCTCTGTGCTTTCAACAACCTTCCTATTCCGTTCATTGCATCCGGTATGCTTCCTTCAGTTGTTGTTCATGGTGCTACTTGTTGTGATGTTGTTGCCGTCATATATTGATGTCCTTGTCTACGAACAAATTTATGTCTTCGTGGGTAGGAAACTGCATAGACGCTTGATCGACTACATCCCCAAGTGTGCTCTGGATGGTGTCTTCAACTCTTCTCTCCTGGAAACGATTGTACCTATGCTGTTGTGGGGCAGATGAACACTTGTGATAATTGGATACATGGAAACACTCATGGCAAGAAATCTGTCAATTGAAAACCAAAATGAAATTGAGAACTAACTTGCAACATACCTGTGTGACTGATCATGAAGGTTGCGCAATTTCCTCCAGGAGGTCGAAAGACTGACTAAGTGCTAGAACTGTGCAATGCATAGTCCAACCTAGCTACTGACTACTGGAATTGTGAATTGTGCAATCTCAGCTAGCAATGGTTGCAGGCCCAGTGACTGCATTACACAATTTTTTGGGCCCACAATCATTGTCCCTCAAAATTGCGTAATGCAAGACTGGAGGACAGTCACTAGGCATAAATGCACATTCCTTGAGAGGAATATATATCCTTCCCTTTTAGGATTACGTAATTTTGCCTTGGTGAGGCAGAGACTGGGCCAAGGCTCCCCAGACCTATTGACTGGCAACTGAAAGCGAATGTGAATTTGAATGCATGGTGATGCTAAGTGTAAGCATAAGTGAATGATCGTGCATGAAATTGGTGAATGACAGATTTAAAAAAAGTAAAAACATGCATGTGGGTGAGGCGAGTCGCCAAATCATCGACCATTCGTGAAAATCAGTTTCATGCATGCGAAAACATTGATATGTTAACGAAAACTGAAACAATGCTAGTACAAGCTAGTATGTATCAAAACGAAAGCAAGCAATCATTGAAATAAAGCAGACACCATTCATATGAAGAGAAACACCAAAAGCACCAAAACGCAACAGCAGACATGGAAGGCAGGCTTACCGCAAAATAGCTGAGCTGAATGTGTCGATGACTCCTAGATGTGATGTGGTATTTCAAAGCTACAAGGTTGACATAAGGAATGAGCTTTGTAGTGTCCGGTTCGTGAGTTTTGATAAAATCAAAGATGTGACGTGCATGTAACAAATCTAGCAAGAGCAACACTTGGTGGTAGGTTTTCAAAATGATCCTTGCATGCAACCTCCAACTACCAAAAGTAGATCCCTAAATCAAGGGATTCCTTTGCATGCAACCTTGGAAGAAGTAGCCCATCTATGCAAATCGGTTTTGTTCGGTCCCATAGGGAACCAGTCAAATAAACTGCACATACAAGATGCTTCTTAACTTCTAGGAGAAAATGCGCATTTTTGGAAGGGACCTGAGCTGGCTGCCCAAGAGATTTGTGCAATTTCTAGGTAGAGAAGCTTAATGTTGCCCAGGATTGTGCCATTCCTGGGCTGAGAAACCCTACTGGGAGGAATTGCATAATTTTCTAGATGAAGCCTGACCAGTAGAATTGTGCAATTCTGGAGCCCAGTAGGCTGCCAGACTAAATTATGCAATTTCTGGAGGGAAGGTTGGTTTCCCTCCAGAATTGCGCAATTTCTTGAAGGATCTGCTCAGCCTGCAAATAGACCAATTCCAGAGAAACATCTTGTGAGGGGAATGCATCAAGCTCTAATAGATAGGCTGCCTTTCTACAAGTAAATCACTAAAGCTTTTGTACCTGACGAGGCAAGACATGTTGCTGTGAAAGGTTGGTAGGGAGGCTCCAAAACAAAGCTAAGGAAAAATTTTGGAGGGTGGTTTTAGCTGCTACAATAGGTAGCCACCTTATTGACTTTCTCACCAGGTTAATGCATGGCCCTCTAGATTTAGTTTGGAAAATAAAATATTCTACTCTTATTATACATGGTGGAAATTGAAATAGATATCTAACTATTGCGACCAATGATTCAACTTTACAATGTAGATACGTCCTTTTTAAGGCCTAATATCCAATTTCACTATCATTTTAAATAAGGACAATGAAGGGGTAATGGTACTAGAAATTGGGTGCTCTATCTTAGACTCTTTCCTTGACTTCTTGTCTAGGTATTCATGATCTCCCAATTTACCATTTTCTCTAATCTTTGAGTTAGAACCTTGATTCTCCCCAAACATTTTGATCTTACTTACTAGATACACCATGGGGAGGGCCATATTGCATGAAATTGCATTTCCATGTTATTATATCTTCACGACGATCTCTTCTACTACATCTCGAAGGTTGTTGTGAACAAACTTCTCTTCCATGGCAAGGGTTTTGTGACTCTTCTTATTAATCCAATTCATATATCCTACAACTTCCCACAAATAATAATAATAAAAAAAAATCTCTGACACCAATATAATTTGTAAATTATAATGGATATTACACTAGAAAATTTCATCACAATAGACCTTGTAAAATTTTAAAATCCTATATTATGCATATTTATTTCCCTTAGAATTTAAATTAATTAATCACTATTTTTTTTGAATTAATGAAATAATATAAACAAGAAATGGAAATAATATGAACATAAAAACACAAATGAACACTAGTTTTATCGTATGAAATCCAATATGGGAGAAACCCTAGATAACATGTAATGATCCAAGTGATTTAAAAATGATAAAAAATCAATGAATACAATTCACTTTTAGGGGGAAGCTTCCTCTCTCAATGAATCCAATACAAAGGACAAGATGAGAAGATCCTCATTCTGGGTCTCCTTGGTGTGTGTGAGAGAGAGATACAAAGGGTACAACTATAATATATATAATAGAAGAAGTTAATTATCTCTCCATTATTCTATTGGAAGAACACACTTTCTACCAAAAACTTTTGACAATCAATTTTAATACTTTCCCCAAAAATCCTTCTTGACGCTATGGTAACATTTCAAGAACCTTGAATTTCATCCTATAGGGGAAGTGTGCAACTCAAAAAGGATTGGGCTTTTGAGTTGGGAATTATAATTCACTTGTGTCCCTTTGTAATTTTTTATGATCTTTCATAGCTTCTAATATGACTTCCATTATATCCTTGGTTCTTCCACCCAATTGGATTATGGAATAGAAATAACATATAGTAAACCCCTTGTTTCTTCTTATTTCCTTGAATGTGCATCTACCACCACATTCAAAATCACAACCAAGAATATTTATAACCCATTTTTGTTGATATTAAAAAGATAATAATTTATCCACTAAGTACTACAAAATATCATGAATTATTTTTACTTACAAGTGTATTTCTATTGTGTAAGAGCACCATTTTATAGCTACGTATAATATGGCCAACAAGTATTTGTCATAAATGGGTTTGAGAAATTTATTTAATTTAAGTTGGCTTATTCAAATCCAAGGGGTCACACTCCACCAATGCCATGTCCTAAGGCATCACACTCCACAACAAAATTTATTTGAAGTCTGGGCAATATTGGATTTATACACTTAGCCTTCAAAATATTTAGTTGTTTGTTGAGCCCAAGAAAATTCTTCCTTATTTAATAATGTTATTAAAGTTCTTGCTATTTGACCATTAATTTGTAATAAACTTGCAATAGTAGCTTGTGAATCCTACGTATCCTCTAAATCTCGTCAAGTTTCTGGGGATTGGCCATTCCATCACGACTTTAATTTTGTCAGGGTCCAGTTTGACATGTTCATGAGATACAATATGACCTAAGTATTCCATTTCTTGAACCCCAAAGGAGCAATTAGAAGGATTTGGATATATTTTTTTCACTTCTAATAAATTTAAGACCATTTCATTATGTTGTACACAATTTTACCAGGATTTTCTATGGATTAGTATGTCATCAAAAAACATTAACAAAAATTCTCTAAGGGTGTGTTTGAAATGACATAACCAAAAGCGCATAATGACTGACCCTCATTTTTTCTAAAGGTTGTTTTAGAAATGCCTTATTTCCTAAATTTTATATATGATATCTTCAAAGGATGCTCAATTACTAAACAAAATTGCTCCATGCAATTCATATAATAATTCACCAATGATAGGAATATGAAACATATATTTGGTGCTCACTTTTTTTAGGTGTCTATAATCTAGACACATATGCCATGAACCATCGTTTTTTGTAACCATCTCCATTGATGAAGATAAAGCACTCTGGATAGGTTTAATGATGCAAACCTCTAATGTTTCTGGAATGAAATGCTCAATCACGCTCTTCTAAGACTATGGATACTTGTAATGCCTAATGTTAGGAGGTAAATTTATAGTCTATAAATGAATAACTTGGTCATGATATCGAATAGGTGGAATCCCATTGGGTATCTCTCCAAATATTGTGGAATGATTTTTGATAACCTTTTGTAGATCTACTAGAGTAGAGGATATAAATGCTTGAACATCTAATGAGCATAATTGTGCAATCAAAACATGGTGTCCTTTTTTAGTAATTTTGTCATGCTATTAGATATTATCACTTTCGATGGTTTCTCTTGGATACCTCTAAGCTCATCTTCCTTCAATTATAAGGAAAATATTCGAAAATGATCATGAAAATGAAGGGTGATTATTCCCAATAATTGAAACCATTAGACCTCTAATAAAACATCAAAAACACCCATTTGTATTGAAATCATGTGATTTAAAAATATATACTCCACCATATTCATACTAATAATGGAACATTTGTAGACAATTCACGGTACCTTCATCATTACCTGAAATTTTGTTGCTAGAAATACAAAGAAATTGAGAAGTTTTGTAAATTTGTAATTGATGAAGTTATGGATACTACCTAAATAAACCAACACTATTACATTTTTTTTATATACCATTTTATTTTGAGGCTTTCTCAAGTATTGGTGCCATATAATGCATGATAAATCACTATTGGAGTAGGGAAATCTTAAGGATGGAAACCTATCTTAAAGTGTAGAAACATTGGTGAATCTTACTGGTCCCTAATATGCAAGATATTAAAAGTTTGGTAATATTTTTGTAAAAATATACAAATTCCTTATGATTTTATATAGACTCAATAAAATTTTAGTGATTTTTAAGGTAAAACAACTTTATCCTATAAATTTTGGGCAAATCATGTTCAGAAAATTCGAAATTGGTGAATCGTTTTTTGGGAAAACCATGGAAAATTATCCCATATGTGAAATTTATCTCATATAATTTTCCCTATGTTGGAGTAGAATATTCTAATGTGATCTGTTATCATTATTCCAATTCCTGATCTTCTTTCTCTTCATTATTATACAAATAATTCTTCTCACCACATTTATGTGCCTTACTATACTTGTTGTCACAATTGAAACATAATCCCCTTGCTCTTATTTCATCCATTTGTTGAGGTGTCAAACTTGTTGGTTAAATAATTTTAGGAGACAGAGCATGCTAGTCTAAATAGTTGTTAGTGAACACTTATCTATTAGCCATACTTTTACTTTCAATTTTATTTAGAGACTGAAAGTATGCTCTACAGAACTAGGTCCAAAGAGACACACCTCATGTTGGATTATTTCATTCAAATTTTCCATAAAGAGATATAAAAAAATATCCTCTAGAATTTTCTTTACCTTGAGATCCAAATTTTTTAATTATTGATTGTGGTTTGTTATTGTAAATTTTTGATAAATATTTACCAATTGACTAAAAAATGTATTACTCTTAATATCCCCATAATGTGTGATCAATTTGTTCATAAACATGGACCAAGATATAATATAACCCTTTTTCCTTTCAAAAAGTAATTGATACCATACAACCTAATATTATTCTAAATATAGTGATGGAATAGTTACCTTTTGTAAGGATGATACTTGGTGTATATCAAAGTATTTCTCCATATAGAATATATATGTTGTAGGATATTTTCCATCAAATGTACTCATATTAAGGTTTGAAATGAAATATTTTTTTGGTGTTGATTGTTTGGATAAATGAACATTTAGGACCTATTCCATACATAATTAGGTTAAAATATCATCACTTTATTCATCTACTATACATTCCCTACCATTTTGGATCACTTTCTATCTTTAACAAAAAAAATTATTTTTCATAATCCTACTTTTAGCAGGGCCTGCCACCTAGGATGGCATTTGGCAGTGATTGGGAAATGACATGGATATTTAACGTCCACTAGTGCATATTGTCTTATCCATAGGATCCCTATTTACTAATGTGCATTTAATCCCTTATTTTAGGAGACTACCTTATCAATAACCTTATCCACTCACCTTGATACCTTTTCCTTTGACATTTAGTCCTATTTTGGAGTTTTCATGTTATTTCTAACTTAGGAGTTGTATGAGAAAGTTATCACTTTACTTATAACTTATTTTTAACTCCATTTATGTTTATTTAACCTTATTTTATAATCTCACAATATTTTAGTGTCTCTTATTTAGATTATTGACTAATAGCTAACTAGGAAAATGTTTTTCTATTTTCTAGTGTGCATGCACAATGGAAACCCAGCCTAACGCATGTTGGATCCCACTCAAGGAGTTTTATAAATATGTATTCATATAAATAAGTAATACACAAAAAGTTTATGAAGTAACTAAAATTGTTCTCCTAAGCTATGTAATCCTTTTTAGTACAATTTCATTCTCTCATACTTCTTGTTGTGCAACTATTAGTGTAGTACTTTCAACAAAACTAGATCTTTTTCTTGTGCTTAAAATTCAACATGGAATCAAAGAATTAGAGTGTTTGTGAGTAGTAACACCATTTATGTAGTTAATATAATATTAAATATGCCAAATATTATGGATCATCTCACTATTAGTGTGATTCTTACTCCATTTAACTGTTTCGTGTGGAAGCAAAAGGGACTACTACTACCATCTAGTAAGGGCAGTATGGGATAGCTACAAGGACTAAAGTAGAGACAAATTAAAGAATAGAGAAGTAAAAATAATTTAATGGGATGGATGAGCCCTATGGTTCTTGTGATTTTTTATTTCCCTAGACCTATACTTTCACATTAATTCTAGTAACACTCCCAATCAGTTTTGAACAAAGTTGGAAGGATTGTTTGGCAAGATCTTGAGTTGAGAGGACATAAAGTAGAGAATGAGCTCATAGAATTGAGCCCAAGTAATTTTTATATCCTATGTGGCTTATTCACTAGGTTCAATACTTGTCTTCAACAAGTTACAACTTTTGGAAGTGATAGAAAGGAAGAGAAGGTGGTTCTTTCAATTCTCTCAAAGTTATGACCCAAGTATTCAATATTTGTTTCTTCTTTACACAATACTAAATTCACCTGGGGTAATATTGAAAGATTCCTTCTTTGAATAACATTAATTAATAATCGTTTAAGACTATAATAAGATAATTCAAATGGGGGTTCTAAACTCCTCTAGTGCCCATGCCCTTACAGTGAAGGATGATATTAAGAAAATAAGTAGAAATCAAGGGATGTTGATCACATAGATGGAGAAAACATTGAATCCAATAAGGAGACTTTGAACTCTAAGTGAGGAAACTATAGGAAGGAGAGAACAAAGCTAAAAAAAATTTCCTTAGTCATTACTAAGTACTCTTAACCCATAGACCTTCCCATGACCTATGAAAAATGGTGTGTCAATGTGTCTACTTAAACCTAGAAATTCATAATGTGAATATGCAAAACAAAAGTAAATAATAAGGAGAATCAGATGCACCTTATCATGAAAGGTGGCTATCCAACAATTGTAGTGATTGAATTGCTAGATATATTGGCTCTAAAAATATTTTCACTTATGACCTACACACAGACAACAAAAAACATTTGGTTCTACGTTCTTGCAAACTAAAGTTAGCATTAGCATTATGAAAACCTAGATACAAGGAAAAATAACATCAATGAAAATTATTTTGTTGGCGGGACGGGGGAGTGTAGATTATTATACCAGTAGTACTTACAATACTTGCTCCTTTCTTAGCCCCTAATCCTTGCTCGTCCCCTCACCACAACTCACTATCAAGGAACACAATATTTTGTTGTTTATCACAAGGAGAAATCAGGTCCTCATTTCAAAAACATTTCATTATATAAAATTTTTCCCCTTTGTTCCATGGAGAAAATTTCTTAAATTGAGGGCTTTCTATTAGTGATAAGATTTATCTAGAAAATGTATTGACCATGTTTGATATGTTCCTTGTCTGGTATCTAAAATGTCATCCTTTTCACTCTCTTTTCTTTCACCTTCCTTCAAATTTCATCTTCAAACTCTTGAAGATTTGAGGAATATTTGAGATCAGTGATGAAGCACATTTCGTGGAAAAGAAACATGGAAGCTTTCATAAGTGTCTTCTATCAAATATTTGAGATATTTATGAGAGGAGATTGTAACAACATTGGTAAAAAATCCATGTAAAAATATATAATACCATAGTTGATGGTACAAGTATTATAAGTTGAATGTTGGGTAGACATCCTAGGGGGTGTTCATTTGGTATTTTATGGCTAAGGAAATTGTCAAAGGAAATGGATAAGGCATTGGAAAGGAAAAATGATATTTTTCGCACATTTATTTATGAAAATAAAGGAAATTAGGAGAAAGGAAGGGGAAAGGACACATGTTGCAGGTGAGGAGAAAATTGAAGGAAAATAATGGAAAATGAAGAAGATAAAGGCGACATTCATAAAAAGGCTTATGAGGATGAGTTGGAAAGATCTCAGTTAGTGTAAGCTCTTGGGATCTATTGACGGTGCTGGACCCTCCAACATTCAGGGGATCACCCTGGTATGAAGTCCCAATTAGACCTCACACCTTTTGGTGTGGGATTCCCATCCAGTATGATGGCCCGGTTGCCATTTTCTTAAGGATTTGCCTCAACTCTTGCTTGTTAGCACAGGAGAGTGATCTTCTTTGTCTTCGAGAAGTGAGGTTCACGTGCTTGGTGAGTGTAAGTGTCACTTGTGTCAATGGTTCTTTCACTATAGAGGGAGAGGATGTGAGTGAGTCCCAAGTTGGCTAGGATGAAGTCCCAACTTGGATAGGAACACACAACACAATAGGACACGCATAGCTTCTGGAGGAGTAGCCCACACGGATGCAGTAGTCACAACACACAATGTACTATAACACCTTCAGCACTCAACAGATGAGTCTGAATGAGTCGAACGGTTATTACAACAAGTTTCATGTGAAAGGTTTTTCTGGTCTCCGGGAGAGTAGTCTACATGGGCGAGACATCGTTAACAACATATACAACACATTTCCATTAATAGATTATGTATTACAACAAGTGAAATAGTTCAGATGTAGAACACATGTTAAAGGAACATGCATCACAAGTGTTAAATATTAGTCTTACAACAATTACAATACATGTGTGAAAATTTGTTAGCCTCTTGGTAGGCTTCTAAGTTAAGTGAAAGTTCCAAGACACATCATTACGCCATACATCACTAACCCTGAGTGCGGGGCATTGGAGCCACTACTTACTCCACAAAGAAAATATTACAGACTCTCTTGGCTATGTGCAAGGAGTTGAGGTGAAAAATACCTTTCACATACAAATGAGGGGGGTATTTATAGCCAAGGGTGAAACTGACCCTTGTGGCTATTCGACTACCCTCATGACTGTTTGACTTCCATGAATTTTCAACTTTACATGACTCTTTGTACAACAAGTCGGTCCCTTGGACTTCCATGTTACATTACATTGATTAACAACATAGCCCATAGTATAGATGTGGGCAACATTACTCATGGCATGACTTGACATGACAATGCTGGTACATTTTTTCTGTTGCTGATCATCTCAGCACAATTTCTAAGTTGAGCGGACTGCTTGGCAGCAAAAGGCCTACTCATGAAAACTGCACAATTTCTAATATTAGCAGTCAGCCGACTATCGGGATGACTAGCTGGGAAAACTGTGCAATTTTCTAAGGGAGACATTGATGGGCACTTGGTGTCTGTCTAGCTTGTCTGTGCAATTTCCTCAATCAGCTAAGCGAGTAAGGTCAGTGACCTCTACGCAATTTTTTAGGGGAGTCAACCCCACGGTGACCGTCGGGTTTGACTGTCTAGGTGGCCAGCATGAGAGTTGATTGAATTTCTTACGGGTATCATAGCTTGAAAATACTAGCTTGGTGCTTTTACAGTGTTCTGGTTGAAAGTCGATCAAGTCAATGGTGGGGTGATGGTCTGGCTGTCAGAGGGGAGTCTAATCATTAGAACTTCAACAAAAATGAGTAAGTGTGTGAACGATTGAAAGATGCATAAGTGATCATGCAAACACACACTCACATGACTTGACGATGAAATGACTCAAACCATCCAGACACACATGTTCAACATGAATGACCGATCGTGCAAGTGATAAGCGCAACACTCATGATTGACACTTCATTGATCGAGGCGACGCTTGCGTAACACTGAATGTGACTCTGTGTGTGAGTGCGACAAATGCTTTCATTGCAAAAAAAACAAGCACATACGAAGCGAAGACTTTGAGCGTAACTAGAACATGGTTGCAAGCATGACTTAGACACCAACATGCAGAAACACGAATGAAATTAGCAAGCAAGGAAGATGCAAGGACTCACACAAGCTCACAGGTGAACCCAAGTGTGTGCAGTCATCAAGTGAGACTCTCAAGGGAGGCTCCGAAATTGGTGGAGGCCAAAATTTTAGAGGGTAGTTGTAGCCACTACAACAAGATCAAGAAAGGAAAAGAAGGAAAGAAGAAGGAAGCAACAAGAAAGGAAGAGCAGGATCATGTAGCTATAGCATGGTTCTATGTAGGTATCGCTTTGCATGTGTGATTTCCTTGCTAGATTTTGCATGCATGCTATTTCATGTGGTTCTTTTGTTGTGATGGCATGGGTTTTGCCAGGTTTAATAGTGTTTTTCAACCTAGCCTTTCCATTTCCGGATAGCCATGGTGTGATGGGGTTCTCATGTTTTGGTTGAGCTAGATTTTTGAATGGATTTGAAGCTGAGTGGGGTGGATCTCCAAATGATAGAGCACATGGCCTAGTGGTCCCTGAATCGAACTGTTGATCATGGTAAAGCCACTAACCTAGTGACCCTTGAGCCAGACTGTGGATTGTGGTAAAGCCAGGATTGTGTTGCCTTTGTGGGCTTAGGAATCCTTGCCGGCAAAAGGCAGGATATAGTAAAACCAAGAGGTGTTTTTTCTCTTTGTTGGGCCTAGTAATCTTGGGTTTGGGATATGAGGTAAATCCTAGAGAGTGGGTCTTGGTTTAGGGCCTAGTGATTCAGGTTTGGATTTTGGTAAGTCTTGAGAGACTAGGAGACAGGAAAATTCCTCACTGTGTAGGTGGAGAAATATGGTGGCATCCATGATTGTTTGGCCTAGTTATCGAATGGAGATCACAATAAATCCTGTTATGGCGTGTTCATTGTGTTGGCCTAGTGATCCGAGATGGATTACAGTACATCTTGGTTTCTATTCATGAGGGTGAGTTGGTTTAACCTTAGTATGCCCCGGTTGGTTCTTTTGGTTTGAGTCCCACATTCATGCTTGGAATATGCCACAAGGATGAATGGATGAAGAGAGATTTGGCTCTTCCATTCTATGGTCAGGTGGAACATGGTAGTCCCATCTCTGGTTGGTTTATTGCATTCATTAATGAGAAATTCATTCCCTTGATTTTCATGCGTAAGTGTATTGATGTATCTGTGGATTTTATGGCTGATATACTTATGATATTTCTATTCCTATTATGTTGGTTATATGTATGTTTTATGACAACAACTATGTATGGATCTCAGCATGTTTTTACTTGTAAGTTAATGGATAATGTTTCTATGGCCTAATAAATGATAATGCGGAAAATGACATGAGGGAACAATGGTTCATAACTATTCTTAGATAAGTATGAGATACCTACACTTAATTCTATTGTTTACACTTGTAGGTTGCATGTTGATGATATGTTTGATGAAATTCTTGGCATGGCTAGTAGGGATCTGATTAAGGTCTTGTTTAACTTATTTCTTTTGCATCATTGTTTCCCTATTCTTTGATTGATCTTAAGCTATCATTCCATTATGGGCAGTGACCTAGGCTCTGAGCCTAAAAAGGTGGCTCAAATCTTGGGGTTGTTGGCATAGCACTGACAAATTTAGTCTCTGGTCACTGATAAGCAGACTGTGAGAGCGAATAAGGCATAATATGTCTAGAACATTAGTGGGACCCATGAACAGGATGCCTGAATGGCTGACATGTCTCCCAAGGGCTCTCTTGCTTATGTGGATAGGTTGGTGTTGGGCCTAAAAGTTATCATTAAAATACATCCACTTTCACTCCATTTACACATTTTCTCACCTCTATTCCACCACCATGTCACCACATCAGCTTCACTTTCATCATTAAATGGGTTACCATTGTGTTTTCCAAAACATTATTAATTCTTAGTAATTTTAAGTGAATTTGTAGTTAAACTTTAGAAAATAATATCCATATACTTATACCTAACAATTAGAATGAGTTTGTTGACATGTTTAGGTACAGAGGAAGCTTCCAAGGCATCTTTATGTGGCACTCTATGTTCAAATTCGAATTTGAGGAGATCATGGACCTCATGGAGAAGATCATGGACCTCATGAGGATAGGGTTATGTGCCACCCTTGGTTGAGAAATATGTGGATCAAAGGAGGGAATAGTGGGTCTACATTTATGAGTTTGTTATCATAGCTTTTGTATAAATAGGAGTGTTATCTCCTCTTTTTTTTTGTAAGCTGGGGTGGGACTCTCCGATTTACATGTCCATTATGTACCCCTCTACGGGGGACGGGTAGCCCAAGATTTGAACCCAAGACTTCCGGTTCGGTGAGACTTCATTTCCACGGCCCTTGCCACTTGAGCTACCCCATGTGGACAGGAGTGTTATCTCCTTCATTTGTAATCTTAATCTTCATTTTTTGTAATCTTAATTTTTAGAATCTTAGAACCTAGTAGAAATTAGAATAGTTTTGGTTTGGATCATATGAGCTTTTAGCCATTGTACTTTGAAGATTACGATGAATAAAATGGATCTTATTTGATCCTCTACATTTGAATTCTCTTTTGTTTTGCTTGGGAATCCTTGGAAGGATCCCCATTGCCTAGCAAGTACATTTTTGTTTTGGTAAGCTTTTACTTTATGTCTGTGAATTTCGTTAGATTAAATTATTAGGTTCATATGTTTGAAATATTAATGAATGACTTTTCATAAGAAAGTATTAATGTTTCCTTCAATGAATCTGATTTTTTATTTAATGTTTTATTTCATTAGTTCAAGTTTCTGATTCGTATCCTTGAGATATAAACAAATAGTCTCTTGTAAGAGAGCTTTAATATTTCATGAAATCGATCAGAATTATGTTTAAAGAGCTTTAATTTCATTAGTTTAAGTAGTTGATTAGAAATCTTAATGAACAATCTCCTATAAGGGAGCTTTAATATTTCTTCACCTAGCTTAGTTTAGTTTGTCTCTGAATCCATATATATTGGATGATCCTCGAAGTTTACTTACCCGGATTGATAGTAAACGAAACTCTAATTTTCATCTGCATTTTAGACCCAACATTTGGTTGATGTATTCCATTGATTCGACTTCTTAAGGTCACATAGGAGGTCGAATCCAATCACAGTAGCCTCTCATCGCATGTTTACCTGGTTGGCATAGTTACTTGGGTAGATGTGGGAGGAGGGTGTTATAGGTATGAAGACATGCTTCTTTATAGATGTTATCACATGGTTGTAACCACGTGAGATATTTGTGTATATACATTTATTAATTAATTATCTTAGTTTTTGTATAAATAGTAGTGCCTTCTCCATTCCAAAGTGTGTTAAGTTTGGGAATGCTAAATCTATGCTTATGATTGTTGTTATGGATATTATTGAAGTTCAAGCACTATTGAGTTAATAAAATTCTTTGATATGGTTATGCCTTCATGATGAGATCGGGTGTTTGATCAATAGTTTCCTGAAATTTCAACCTCTCATGTGCTTTAGGAAGGCCCCTTGATGAGTATAAGTGTATTTAATGTTTCATTTATGCAAGATAGAGTAGTTTCTTTTATGTTCATTTTCTACACAGTTTGTTTCAAGTATTTTTATTAGATGCTTTGTTTTCTCAACATTGTATTTATGTTCTTTTATGCTCTTTTCATTTATGTTCTTTTGTAAATAAAGCACTTGAATTAAATTTAAAATAACAAAAAATATTTACTCCTTTAGCATCTTCTTTGTGCACTCATTTCATTTGCATTCATATGGATCTCATGATTTTAGTTTATGAATGAACTCTAAGATTTGAACATACACTGAATTTCTGAATTTCTTCACAGTCTTCAATGCTTTCATAGTTAATTGTACCTTTTTCATAGATTGAATTTACAAGATTTCATAGATTAGATTTCCTCGTCTTTCTAGATTAAATATTTCCATGATTTCATAGACTAAATTTCAAATGTTTTCATAGATTAAAATTTCATGCTTTGATAGATTAAGTTCAAATGCTTTCATTAGATTAATTTTATTGCTTTAATTAGTATACCTGTCTTTTCTTTCAGTAGTTTAAAATTTCTTTGCTTTGCAAGAATATATTATCTTTGCTTTCATCAAATTAAAAGTTCATTAGAATAGATTATCCTTTCTTTCATTAGATTAGACTAATTGTCTTTGCTTTTACTGCCTTCAAGAATATCCATTTCATTTCTTTCATCAAATTTAAGTGTGTGTGCTTTGACTAGATTTCATCGCATATATTTACCTTGAGTTTGCAGTATCTAAAATTCAATTTCTTTTAGATTAAGATTCGTTCTAGCTGCTACAAACCCCTCCAAAAATTTTCTATGTTCTACTTTTGGATCCTCCTTTTGGTCTTGTGAATTGTTTTCTTGGTTTACTTAAGTTATCCTTGGTCTTATTTGTCGAATTATCAAGTCATCTTCTAGTAATATTAAGTGTTGTGACTTCTTAATATTGCATTTCTAGCTTGTAGCCCTTAGTTGCATCATCCAAGTTGATAGTCACTACTTTCCAGTCATATCTATGCACTTCTTGATGGAACTGACTACATAGGCCTTAATAACAACAATTGCACAATCTCCTCTAACAATGAGGTACACAATATCTTGTGGTAGTGAACTACACAGTCCCTTGTTCTAGTGAACTATGTAGTTCCCAGAGACAGGCACTATGCACTCCCTGAGGACAGGCATTGTGCACTAATCCCTATGGATAGCAACTTTGCACCACTTGTCAACAATGTGGCACCATTTCTATAATTTGACTCAATCACAAGTGGCAAGTAACTAAGTCTATCTCCTAGATTTTTGACATGCATGTGCAAACCCTAACCCGAGATACATGAGCACTCACCTATATAAGAATCTAGGCTAGAGATGATTCTCACACTCATCTTTGGACCTCTGCACATTCCTTGAGCACGATGATATTTTTCATGCATGTGTGCCACTTTTTCAAGTAAGTTTCATAATTGTCACTTTTTGCAACTTTTACTATTGCTCTTGTCATTTTTTCTTTTTTAAGTGTCATTTTACTCTACTTTTTGCATAAAGTGTTTCTTTTTTTATATTTAGTTGTTGCATGTGTCATTTTCCTCTTTAATGTATGTTTTCCAGTGTTGTTTCACATTCCAAGTCCTTTTGCATACTTGTAATCATGGCCGTTCAATCTATTTATGCATGTTATCATATTATAATCCTCATTGCTTGTTATTGATACATACGTAGTTGATTTTTGACCTGATCTACCACTTATTCATTACAATTGTGCATCATCCATGACTTGTTCCCCACTAATCCAACATGCATAGTTTCAAATGCCTCTCTCTCTCCAACTGCACATTGTGCAATTCCAATAACTAGTGATGCGTGCATTGTGCAATCCCCAGCCTCAATTACACACTACATAGTTCTAGTCAGGATTCTACCATCCCTTGCCTATTGTGAATGAAAAATCATAATAAGGTAGCCTCTCTCTCAGTAACTATGCATTACGTAGTCATAAGCATCAGTTTGTCAGTCCTACCTCTAAATTTTGCACAGTCTTCTCTCTCAGTTGCGCAATGTGCATTTCCAGTGACTTGTCAAGTCACTCTTTCCTTGACATTGCCTCTTGTTCTCAAGCCTTGTGCAATAATTCCTTCCAGTGACTTCCATATGAGTTTGATAGCTTAATAGATTAGGAGATTATCTGAGGATAAATTTATATCTTGATGAGGGCTTTTTCATTTGTAGGTGCTTCTAACTAGGAGCCTATCCGTCTTACATCGGTTATAGACACTATGCCTCTCATTACAAGATAAACACCATCCAAGGAGGTCATTGAAAGTAGTATTGAAGATCCTGGAGAGAATTATAAATTGGGGCCACCCATCTTAGCAGACATTAAGTGATTTGTGGACAAGACTACCATTATTTCATGGTTGACTATCAAGGATGATTAAAAAAAGGAGTTCCCAAAGGATCTTAAAGACAGGGAAATCTACATCAATGTGAAGAGATATATATTCCATAGAATTTCCTATAGATATCCGGTGTTTCCATGTGTAGAAGAAATCATATTTATTTTGCAGGGTCTAGAGACAAAGAACATGGTTCTTCCAAGAATAAGTGGGCAAGAGCTAGCATCATACCGACCACATGACCTACATTCCTACTACAAGTTGTCGAAGCTATAAATTTATCTCAATTCTCAGTATTATACAGCTTAGGCTTATTTAAATTCTAGGGATGTGATTAAATCATGGTGGCAAGAACCAACCAAGTTTTGCTAGGAGCTAGAGTGGATTTACAAGATCAAATCATTAAGAAATGTTTATCAGTACCTCATGGAAATGTGTTGTAGGCTATATGTATGTGAAAGCACTGAGTTTTTCAATGAAGAATGGATCTTCATGGTTTACCCGATAGTTACACAAGGAAAGATCTTCAATTAGGAAGAGATATTTTCCCAAGAAATGAAAATTAATGTAACAAAGGTAAAGAAAGATGTAAAAAATTGGAAAACTCATTTCTTCATGTTTTCATACTTTCTCATTAGAATATTTGAAAGAAACAAGTTCCCTGATCTAAAATGGAATTGATCTCAATAATATCTCTTTGTCAATGTATATTGCAAGATACTTTTGGAGTTCAGTTACAAAGGAGTTTACATAAAATTGGTTGATCACTTATTTATTGTCCTCTATCAAATTATTTTTGAAAAAGAGGCACCTTGCATGACTGATCAAGCTAAGGAAGTGGTTATTGAAGTCAAAAAATGGTTCTCTTTCTCGCAAGGCAACAACATTAGAGTCTTTGGTTCCCAAAAGTGACCACATCTTTTGTTGAAGTAAGTGACTGATAAGGCAGGCATACAGGAAATCAGATACTAGATTTTCTCAAGGTTGGCACAATTGTTGTAGAAGAATACGAAGGCACCTTGGATTCCTCTTCCCTTATAGGTGGGGTATTAAGAGTTGAAGATTCTAGAGGAAGCAGAAGCAAAAATTGAAAACCTTTCTAGCCTCGGGTTTACTGAAATACATTTTCATAGATATGACCCCCGGGGAGTTTACAAACAACATTGTGTGAAGTTTCATTATGCCCAGGCTTATGTTTTTATTTATCTGGAGGATGAGAATAACATGAAGAATTGATACAATGCTTCTAGAGAAACAAGGCTAGGAGATGAGGTGGGCCCTTCTAACATTAGTCATGAGCCTGACATTACTCAAGACGGGACTCAACAAGAAGTTCCTACTTAGGATAGAATTGTTAGGCCAAAGAGGAAGATTGTGCATGATCGAAAAAAATATAAGAGCATAAATTTTAAAGAAAATCCTATTATGAAGAGTGTGAATGAAGCAGAGGAAGCAGCAGGAAGCATAGAAGAAATGAGAACAAGAGAAAAAATAAGAGGAGGAATGCAAGCAAGAGGCGAAAAGAAAATATAAATAAGAATAGATAGGAAATAAAAGGGAATTCAGGTAAAGTGGAAGGAATAAGTGAAAAAGAATATTGAATAGGAGACTATAAATAATTAGGAGGAAGAAGCCTTGTAGAAGCAAAGAGAAGAAGAAGAAAGGCAAAAGTTGTTGGAAGAAGAAGCAAGCAAGAAGAAGCAGGAGGAGGATATACAATCCCAGCAGGTGAATGATTAATAGGAGGAATATGATGAAGAAGGGACATTATGTTGATTTCATAACAAAACAGTTATCAGTCTCCACCTCCTCTAACCGGTAGCCACCTCCCATTTAGTGAGATGGGAATATTTCCTTCGCTAGATGATAGGGTCATGCATATTTCAAACTTTACCTTCAATTAGTTGAAGAACATAATAATGAAAGAGAGAAAAAGGTATTTTTTGAATGAACCCATCACACTATTTCCATCAATATAGAAAGGGTCATCATGGTGAACACTAGAAATAATCCAAGAGGAATTGCAGCAGTGAATTCAACCTTTTCCAAAGCCACTAGGTAGAACATAGATTACCTTATGAAATAAAATGAAACATTGATAAAGCATTTAGCTTCGAGAAGGAAACAAGTTGAACATATCATGGGAGAAAATCAAAGGTTGTCTTCCACTATTATTAGCATGATGAAGTTGAAGGGAACAATACTTGAGGAGATCAAGTCTTTTGAAGACAATATGCAATAGTTATATAATGAGACGTACATTCATCATGAATCAATGGTGCTCATACATGAAGTGTAGAAAGGGTCACAAAAGATGGTGAAACTATTGAAAATAACATGCATGGCCATATATGTGATCCAATATTGAGGCACAAAATAGATGAATACACCTGGAGTGTTGGTTAAAAAGAGAATACATGATGCATAAATAGATAAGGCAGAGATCATCGTGTTTCTAAAGATTTATGAGCAGATCCACACTTCTATAACTAGCACCATAACATCATATTAATTAGTGTATAATGGATTGGATGTCTTCGTTATGATGCACGAGATATTTTTTGTTGGTATATTTATAATGCTTAAGAGAAAGAGAAAAATCAAACAAGAAATAGAATTTTTTTTAGCAACATCAAACAATAGACCATCAAGGATGAACATGAGGTGACCAATGAGAATATTCTACAATATTTGACCATGACAATGAAGATACACATGAAGTTAATTATGTTGATGAGAATTATTCAAACAGATTCCAAGACCAAATATCCAAAAATATTGGAGTGAAAAAGTTCATATATTCCAATTCCACTAGCGAAGGTTTAGCACATAACAACAAAATACAAATCTTGGCACCACTATATTACTACTGAGTTACATGTTACTATAGTTGAGTTACCATTTCCATAAGCTTATGCATAATGTATTACTTTAGTCTAAGGGCTAATGGCGAGATTTTGTCTTGTTGTAGTTTTGTCCTATTGTAATTTTGTATTTCTAAAAATACTAAAGATGTAAAAATATGTAAAGTGTGAGTTGAAGACACAAGGGCAATATGAAGAGTCATTAGTAAGTTCAAAGGTCATAAGAGGAGGTAAAATACAAATGGAACCTCAAGAGTCATGAGGGAGTTCAAGTGTTGCAAGGGGAGGTGAAATGTCACCTCACTTGTTATAAATAAAACCTCATGGCTAAAGTAAGGGGATTTTGGAGAGTGAACCTTGGCTTTTTTAGTCTAGCATAAGAGTTAAAATCATTCTTTGGAGAAGCAATTGATAACTTCATATTCCAATATTGGGGCTACTGCTTCATCATTGTAACTATGTACTTAGAACTATCACTTAATCATCAGAAGCTCTCAGAGCCATCGCACTTTCATGCATTTTCATGAATATTGTAATACTATTCTTTCAATGTTCACTATATATTTTTATGAATACATACTAAAGTTAATGAACCATTTTGTTTCTTTGGTATATATCTTGTTAAATGTGTGTTGTATTTTCTTTAATGATCATTTTTATCTTGTGAACTATTTTGTATGTTAATTAACGAGTCTTTCATTGATCTTGTGCTTCTATTTTAGGACAGTACTATTACTTTTCTACTAGAGGCTCACTTTTATCTCCCTTCCTTATAAGCTCCTTTTATACATTACAATTGGTGTCTTGCAAATCTTATTCACTTTCTGACCTCAAAGTTATGTTTACGACCTCATGTGTTGTTTATTGGAGCCATGGAATATCCTTAGGATCATATTAATGGTGGTTGAGCCCATATTCCATACGAAGCTCCTACTCCAAACAATGTGAGGTATAATTGTGACTTCATACTGGGGAGACCCCCTTACTATTGGTGGCTTCAAGCACCATCAACAGGTTTTGCGCTCTAAAGGAGGGAAAATGATGAGCTAAGCCTGTGAAGTCAGGTTTCAATTTTCATCTTTAATTGATTCCTCCCAAATAATAATCCTAGGATTTTTTTATAAGAGTTAAAATATTAAATTTCCCACAAGAATCATTCATAACTTGTCAAATTTGAAGTTTAATTGCGAGGGTGAAACAACCATCCTTGAGCATACTCTTCAATTTCTTAAATTTTATTATTCTTATGAAATTGATTGTGAAGATGTTACTTGTAGGTTGTTAATTCTCACTCTTGAAGTCCATGTCAGACAATGGTGTCATACATTACCATTTGCCTCCATTCACTCATTTAAGCAACTTGTCATGGAGCTTCACCAAGCTTTTGAGAGGTATAATTATCAGAATCTTTATAAGAATATGATTTGACTTAGAATTCAATCTGATGAATCATTAGGATATTTTCTTGATCGCCTTCTTCACTTTTTTTATGAATCGTCTGAGGAGGATGTGGATTGGAATTTTATGAATGAAAATTGTAAGTAATTAGTTCATATTTCTTTGTAATCACCTAAATATGAATCATCTTCAATTCTCTTGGCATATCTTGGTCCTAGGGAACTTGAAGTTTCAAAGAAGGATCTTTATCTCCCTTTTGTTTCTAATCCTCCTCTTCTTCCTTTAGTCTCATGTGCTGATATTACAATTGGGGAAATTTAAAATCAGATTTTTAATTCATCTAACCCACCTCCATCATCTCTTCATATTCATAATCTACATACGGATAATGTTAATCTTGAATCTGATTTGATTGATGATATTTGTTTTTTAAGAGATGCCTCTTGTTCTCTATCACTTAAACCTTATGATCCTCACTATATCAATCCACTTGATCAACTTGTTCCATTAACATTTTTTCCAAATGTTCTTAATTCTAAATCTACCAGTTCAATCACTGCTAAAGAAAAATAAGGTTTTATCACTCAAATAGAGGACCAAGCAGGCATAAATAACACTCATGATAATTATGTGTGGGATTCAGATACTGAACAAGAATTAATTGTACTTTATGACCATCCATTTGAGTCTCCCACTCCCTCTTCACCTTCAAAAAATTATTCATTCTTTCTTGATATGTTTAATGGACCTCTTACACCATATTTCCCTCTACGTGTTCTTTATCCACTTTTAGCTGGTTTTAATCACAATCAAGTATGAAATAATGTTGATTCTCAATGTGAAGAGGAGAAGGAGGAATATGTTATTCATGATTTCCTTTATTCACCAACTTGAAGTTGTGAGAAAAATGAGTCTACACTTTTGAATGTTCAACCAATTTCTTCTTTCGATTCATCTAGATTATTTACCCATGAAGAGTCTCATGTGTCAAATGAAAAATATGATCAAGTATGTGGTTTTGAGGGATTTTTATCGATACATATAGTTATAGTTTTCATATCCATTGGATTTGTAAGCCACCTATATTCAACGATTCAATAATAGAGAGTTCAGAAAACTGTCAAGAATTTGAGGAACTTCATCCCCTGTTGATGTTATGCTAGGATCTCACAACCTTGGTAAGATTTCCAAAGATGATCAAATCAAAATTTATTGGATTGGATACTCCTTGTAATTCAATTTCACTGAGTGAAAGTTTATCTTATTTTTAATCCCAAGGTTCTTCCATGGACTGTTTTCAATATCATCATCCCATTGTTGAATCATTAGAAGAATCTTACTTGGCAAGCTTTGTTGCTAACTTCAAGTTTTGATCTTTCATGGTGTTTTCCAAGATACAAGACATGAGTTAATTTATTCTTACAAGAAGTGATCAATACTTGTATGGTCATCAAGGTAAATTTGTATATTGGTTGGCACTAACATTCTTACCATACGTTTCTAGCAATTTGCTTCAACTTCAAGTTGATGTGCAGGTTCATCAGGCTGATATTTTCATTCTTACAATTTGCATGATTTTGGTAATTATTTATCTAACCCTCACCCTTACAGGTCAGGAACTGCTCCTATGGTTACATTGGAAATTTGATTTTATGTAATCCTGACCTTTTGTTTGTTGGTGTAGGTGTAGGATTAGTTTAGTTTTATTTCTGCATTATTTTGATTTTGCTTTATTTTCTTTGATTTGTTCCAATCTTAGGCTTTTGTGCTTTCTTTCAAGTTTCTACATAAATAATACCTTATGTGAAAGTTGGGTTTCTTTGCTTTCAAGAAATGTGGAAATGCTCAAGAGGATGTTGCAAAAGCTAACAACGCTTAGTAATCTTTTTGTCCCCTTCTTTGCTTTATCTCATACCTTTAAGAGTCCATGATTCTTAGAAGACAAATATGTTTCTTTCCTAACAAAAGCCTTAGTGGATCTATGATGCAAGTTTCTTTAATAGAATCTTCATTCCTCAAATTTACTTTATATTATTGACCAGTTCAATCTGTTAACTTAGTTGAGTAGAGAAGGGAAAGGAGGAAACTCAAGAGAGCATACTATTTTCAGAGGTATATATATAAGAGTCTCTACAAAGAAAGGAACAACCTCTCTTTCTTGCTAAATAAGTCAGGGTCCCTCTTCTACCTGTGGTGACACAAACATTGATAAAATTCCAATGAGCATAAATAATATAACAAATAATAGGTGAAAGAAGATAAAGGATTCTTGTGTGGTGAGGTGAAAAAAGAAACTTCACTAGGGTACTGAACGGGCTCATTGGTAGCGAAGAAATGTTTGTGATTCCTTGAAGTGACTCTGCCAAGGTATTAAGCAAGCGTAGTGGAAGCGGAGCACCACTAGATATGGCATTAAAAATATAACATATTAAACTCGTATATTTACATACTCCTACTCCCTAATTGAAATAAATGAAGTTTGACTTGATTTATGAATGTGTTAAGTCAATAAGAGGAATAGAATAAACTACATATGTAACTAGGTTGATTAATGAAGATATGGTGATCAATGTGATGAAACAATACTTCCTGAAAGCTAGACATAGTGCATAAAGTTGGACTTAGACAGAAAAGTTGGGGTTGTTCTAGTGAATCGCCAAGTTTTGTAACTGCTACAACCCCCTCCAAAAAATTTCTATATTCTAATTATGGAGCCTCCTTTTGGTCTTGTGAATTGTCATCCTAGGTTACTGAAGTCATTATTTTTCTTATTTGTCTAAGTATCAAGTCATCTTATAGTAATCTTAAGTGTCACAACTAATTGATCTTGTATGTCTACTTTTTAGCCCTTAGTTGCACACTCCAGGTTGATAATCACTTCATTCCAGTCACAACTACACACTCCTCAGTGACAGTGACTACACATGCCTTCATAAAAACAATTGAACAATATCCAATGACAATAAGCTATGCAATATCTGGTGGTAATCAACTACATAGTCCCTTGTGCCAGTGAACTATGTAGTTCATAGAGACAGGCACTAAACACTCCCTAAGGATAGGCACTATGAACTCCTTGTGAATATCAACTATGCCCCAATTGTTGACAATGTGGCACCATTTCCAAAAATTGACTCAGACATAAGTGGAAAATAACTAGCTCTAACTCCTACATTTTTGACTTGTGTACAAAAACCCTAACCCTAGATCTATGAGTGCTCACCTATATAATATGCTAGCCTAAAGCTCATTCTCACACTTATATTTGGAGCTCTACACGTTCCTTCAGTATAAGGATCTTTTGCATGCATGTGCGCATCATTTTTGGGTAAGTTTCGTAACTTTCATTTTTTGTTGATTTTACTATCACTTTTGTCGTTTTGGCTTTTGTAAGTGTTATTTTACCCTAACCTTTGCATAACAAGTGTCATGTTTTCTATATTTAGTTTTTTCATGTGTCAGTTTCCTCTTGCATATATGTTTTCTAGTGTCATTTCGCATTACAAGTCCTTTGACATTCTTGTAATCATGGTAGTTCAATTTATTTATGCATGTTTTCTTCTCACGATCCTCATTTCTTGTTATTGATCCATACTTAGTATATTCTTGACCTGATAATCCTCTTCATCATTGTAATTTTGCATCATTCATACCTTTTTCCCCATTGATCCAAGATACACACTTTTAAAGGCCTCTCTCTCTCTCTCCAACGGTACATAGTGCAATTCCAATCTCTAGTGATGCCTCTGCGTCCCTCTGTGATTGTGCAATGTGCAATCCCCAACCTCAACTATGCACTATTATTTCTAGTCAGTAGTATGCCATCCCTTGCCCAATATGAATGAAAACTACATATTTAGGTAGCCTCTTTCTCTCAACAACTATGCTTTGCGTAGTCATAGGCATCATACTGTCAATCCTATCTCTCAAGATTGCATAATATTGTCTCTCAATTACTCAGTGCACACTTCCAGTGACTAGTCAAGTCACTCTTGCCTCAAAATTGCCTCTTGTGCTCAAACCTTGTGCAATCATTCCTCCTAGTGACTGCCTTGTAATTTTTCTAGCTTGATATATTAGACATTATCTGGGGAACTAACTTTGTTTCACCATGAGTGCATATACTTTTGTAGGTGATACCAACTAGGATCCCAATCATTCCTCCCAGTGACTGCCTTCTGAGTTTGCTAGCTTGATAGATTAGGAGATTATCTAAGGAACTAACTTTGTATCGCCATGAGTGCATCTACTTTTGTAGGTGATACTGACCATGATCCTATTAGTCTTACATCGTCTATAAAAACTATGCCTCTCATTACAAGAAAAGAACCATCCAAGGAGGTCACTAAAAGTAATAATAATGGTCCTCGAGAGAATTCTATATCAGGGTTTACCATCTTGGCAGATACCAAGTGATTTTAAGACTACCACTATTTCATGGCTGACTATCAAGGATTCTTTTAACAAGAAGGAGCTCCTAGAGGATCTCGAAGATAGGGAAATCTAAATCAATGTGAAGAGATATAGAAACCCAGGAATTTCCTGCAGATATCCATTGTTTCCATGTGTAGAAGCAATTAGATGGATTTTGCAGGGTCTAGACACCATGAGCATGATTCTTTGCAATATAAGTGGGCACGAGCTTGGACTATACTGACCACATGATCTACATTCCTACTACAAGCTGATGAAGATAGAAATTTATTTGAATTCTTAGTATAATGTAGCTTGGGCTTATCTGAATACCACAGATGTGATTAAATCATGGTGGAAAGAACCATCCATGTCTTGTGAGAAGCCTAAGGGGATTTTCAAGATCAAATCATTAAGAAAGTTTTATCAGTACATCATGGCAACGTGTTGCAAGCTACATGGATGGGAAATCATTGATTCTTTTGATGAAGGATGGATCTTCATGCTTTACCCAATAGTTACAGAGGGAAGGATCTTCAATTGGGTAGAGATATTTTCCCAACAAATGCATATAAATGTAACAAAGGGAAAGAAGGATGTAGAAAATGGGAAAACTTAGTTCTTCATGTTTGCATACTTTCTTGAAAAAAATTGTGCAAGAAACAAGTTCCCTGACCTAGAATGTAGTTTTTCTCAACAATCTCTCTCTGTAAATATATATTGCAAGCTGCTTTTGAAGTTCAGTTACAAAGGAGTTTACAAAAATTGGTTAAGCACTTCTTCATTGTCCTCTATTAGATTTTTTTTTAAGGACGCACCCTACATGATTAACCAACCTAAGGAAGTAGTTATTGAAGTCACAGATTGGTTCACTTCCCAGCAAGGCACCTACATCAAAGTATTCAATTCTTATAAGTCACCACATATTTTGTCGAAGTATGTGATTGACAAGGTGGTCATATAGGAAATTAGATACCAGCTTTGCTCAATGTTGTAACAATTTTTACAAATAAGAAGAAGGAACCTTGACATCTTCTTCCATTATAGGTGGGGTCTTATGAATTGAAGAGCCTGAAGATAGTGGAAGCAAAAGTTGAAGAAATTTCTAGCCTTAGTTTTCGTGAAATAAGTTTTGATAGATATGAACCCAAGGGAGTTTGTAAACATCATTTTGCAAAGCTTCATTTTGCATGGGATTATGTTTCTATTTCTCTAGAGGATGAGGAGAAGATGAATAATTGATACAATGATTCCAAATCAATGAGGCTAGGAGATGAGGTGGGACCTTCTAACTTTGTTGATGAACCAAACATTACTCAAGAATTGTAAGGTCCTGCCTCACCTACCATCAATACTATAGAAAAATAGAGGTCACATTGAGCACTAATACTCAATTTTTTTTCTTTGAAATGCTATTACTAACCTAGTTATAATGTAATTACTTTCCTTCATTTATTTCAATATAAGAATATAACATAACAAGTCATGGATAACTTTCCCTTAAAACCAATTCCAAGGCACATTTCTCCTCAAGTTTAAAGAAGATAGCATGTATGTTTACATACTTATATGTGAGTTCTAAGTAAGACTCTAAATAAATTCCATCATAATTCCATGTGTGATAATTAATTTTAATCAATCTATCTTACCCCCTAGATTATGCTAGATAGGTTCAACTTATTGACTCTTGACATTATAACCACAAAAGTATGCCACAAGAACCTAAAATATCATGCTTCTATTACAAAAATCACATTAAAGGGAATTATTGTTAACCTACCTATAACAAGGTAATTGGAGAAGGAATATGCATCTCTTCATCAAAAAATATAATGATATGATTATGAAAAGGAAAAATAAAATCACAAAATATATTGACCCAACAATGTTTCCAAATTCATCAACTAAAAATTCTTATTCACAAGTATTAAGGAAAAAGAATTATTTGCGCAATGTCATAGTTTCAACCATGAGACTCATATAATGAATGCAGCAAGAGTAGCTACTATTACAAATTCAAAAGAATATTATTCTTCAAAAAATTCCAATTAAAACAATGTACCTACCAAAGTTAGGAAAAAATAGTTGTTTCCTATAGTCACTCAAGCATAATACTACACCCGTGAATACATGCAACTCAGACTACTTATTTTTCTGAAATGCATAAGCAATTAAATTCTACATAATTGGTTACTGTAAAATTATTTCCAACAACAACACTTTTTTTTATGATATATTTAGATAATAAAAATAACAATTGTCTTATTCTCTATTCAAACTTCAACAAATTATTAAATTCATTTTCACATTCATACAAAATCTTGCAGACATAGGAAGCTACATCGAGTAAATAATCTATTCATAAATTTCTACTACATAAAAGTTACAATTAGTAAGACATTTACTCTAATAGTTTATATGCACAAAAGCTACAACCATTGAGGCCTTTTGACTAACACTTGTGAGCATGAAACCTATAGTCAGTGAGACCTTTTGGCAAACACTTTTCAAGCATGCAATTTGTCATCTCTTAGAGGAAACCCAACTACGAGAAAAATTCTAAGGCAAACTCGAACCTCTTTGAGGTTGAAAACTGGTCCTTCAACCTAGAGAGGGATCTCTCCCTGAAACACAACTACCCTAGGTCATTGTAGTAGTAGGTTTTACACTTTAGCCTCTATGGTCAGATTTAGTTTGTGGAATGACAGTTGGTTGGGCTATATGAACAATACATGATTGGCCATGGAGTCGAGTTTTATCAATGATGTTACAGATCTAATGAGCAAGACACAAAAAGAAGGGTAGCAACAACTCCTTGGAAAATTTGAGAAATTTGGAAGAAGAAAGCTGAAAAAAACAATATTATAGCTAATAGAAGCAAAAAGTACTAACAACTGAGAAATAAAGAAACCAGAGAAAAAAGAATCCCAATTTTAGATACTAAAATTTCCAGACATGAAGAAGATTTTTCATAAACAGAGAAATAATGGACTAGGAACTACAACACACGAGTTTTCTATAAATTCTCATCAAAACTGCAATATATTTAAGATCTGCTCAAATACAATAGAATGCTAACATTTTTACAATAAAAGCCAACCCTTTCTTCTTCTACAGCCTTTTCTAATATAGACAATACAATAACTAAAATAGTTTTGTAGCTAGAAAATAATTATAGTAATCCAATAATAGAAGTATAAATATCTTATGTACTTTCATATGAAACTTTCCAAACCTATCTGCATCTAAAGATCATGTTGTTTCTAGAGTCAAGGCTGGAGATAAGGATCAACAAGTCGAATTTGGTGAGGTGACATCAATGTCAGCAATTGTCCATGAGCTCTTTCCTCACGAAATCCTAAAAGAAAGGGTCCAACGATCCCTTCAAAAAAACAAAACCGTGATAGTTGTTAGAAAGTTGGGAGAGGTTTTTTTAAATGGGTCCATTTCGGACAAAAAAATCTTTCAGCTTTGAAAAAATCATTCTAATTTGTTGAAAAAGCATTCCCTAAATGACTGTTATGTACAGGAAAAACAGAGTTTTAATTGACCATTTTTACAAAAATGCACTGCTACTCCCATTGTCAATGCATTTTTTTTTTTTTTTTTCAAACACACGATAATGTTGACACTCCTATTGTTAGAAAATTTTTAAATTTACTGAACTCACAAAAGTGTTGATAGTCTAGTTATCAGCAAATACCCGATAACACTAACACTCCAGTTGTCAGCGTACCTATTAATCATTTTTCTACAGTTGATAAATGTTGATAACCAAATTATCGACATTCTCTTTTTATTACAAATCGACACTAACACTAACACATAAATTGTCAATGCTTTAACACTATTTTATTTACAAATCGACACTAACACTAAAATTGTCAGGGCTTTTAAAAATTAACAACTAAAATTGTGATAACAAAATCTATAGTCATTCAAGCATTTTTCCAAGCACTTTGCAAGTTTGCAACCTACAACCTTTGACACATTTTGTCAAACACTTGGTAGTGATAATATCTTAAGGTAAATTTTGACAATAGTTAGATAGGATTTCTCCTCAACTTATTTAACTCATAAAATTCATAAATTTAACTTCAAAGGTTAACATATTAAAACAATTACTTTCACTAAAAACTCGATAATAGGCAAACACAATTCACAGCAGGAATTTGAAAAATCACTTAGATTTACAATTTAGGTTCTGAAAAGAATAATTTTGGAATCAAATTAGGGGTTATAGGTCCAAATGTGTGGATACCCCTTGATGTTATCATGGATCATTATGAAACAACTCATGGATGCATTTTTTAAAATAGCAAGGACTGTGACCCTGGAATCTCATTTTCAGATTTTGTCAAACACTTTGAATTTAAACATCATCTATAGCTCTACTTGAAGAAACAAAACAAAAAATTATGCTATTATGAGATTTTCATTGAGTTCTTGATATTTATATGTAATTAAACATCTACAACACGTAAAGAAACTTCACTTGACATAATTTAAAAATATTATTGCAACCATTGTTACGATTTTACAGCAAATGGAAGCCCTGAATGCTACAACCTTCAAGAATTTATGTTAATTAATTTGAAACATAACTACACTAAAATATTACATACAATAAAAAACATCCATTGAGGAATTTCTTCAAATGTTTAGTGTGCAACCTTTTATACAAATCTAAGTTTCAACCAACACTCCATTCATGGTAAGCAAGGCCCATGTATTAAATTGCTAAAAGGCACAATGAAATGCTATCAAACATAGAATATTGGCTTCAGATTATAGACATAGCCTGTTATGGAAAAAATTTCATTATAAGAAGAATTTGAAATCCTTGGAAACACATTCTTGTTTTAATTCCCTACATGTAAATTCACATACATAGTTACCATGAAACTGTTAACTCATTATTGGTTAACTCAGAAATAACTTTCTAAATATTTCATAAATATTTATAATTTTGTAATAATTTAAAGTAGAAATTTCCAATAAATTTAAATTTTCCACAACACTTTAAAAACTAATAAGAAACCAAAATTTCAAGAACATTTATAGATATATGACAACGTATATATATATATATATATATATATATATATATATATATATATATATATATATATATATATATATATATATATATATAGATATATATATATATATATATATAACTCCAAAAAGATGAGAGTATGCTCTAGATCCAATGCCTTAGATGAGAGTATGCTCCAGCTCCAATGCCCTTACCAACTCATTGTGAACCATCTAATTTTCCACCCAACCATATCCAAGGAGAATTTTCCTTCTAGAACCCCCAAGCTGTATAAGCTCACAAATAGTACCAAAACATAGCAATACAAAGATATATAAGGTAATCTAAGGAAGACAAGTTTCACTTCCTCTCAATACCACTCATGTTCAAATCCATTGGGTAGATCTACTTAGCAATTTATATTAGCATTTGTCTAATCTCCAAATCTCTCTCTCTCTCGCAATCTTCTTGAAATCTATCAAACTCTTGGTATCACCATCCACCTCTCTCTCCCCCAAGTGAGAATACATGAGACACATATATATGAGGAGCAACAAATTCTTGTCATAAATTAGTAGTAATATTCATGGATTGAGGAAAAGTAATATACTCCATTTATAGGAGTGTAACTCATGCCATTAAGGAGAGGTATGCATGCCTTAGTTAAGGAGAGTGTAACATATGCATTAAAGAGAGTGTAAGAGGAATATTTTATGACATGCTTTTAATGAGTGTAAGAGGAATATGCCATGTATTTGATGAGTGTGTAAGAGAGAGTGTAATGTATCATTAAGAGAGAGAGTTATGTAGAGCCATGAGAGTCATCAAGGAGAGAGGTGTGAAGTGATTGAGGTGATGAATGTGACTTGTAATTCCTTTTAATAATAATATCATAGTCTCATAGAGGATAATAATAATAATAATAATAATAATAATAATAATAATAATAATAATAATTTTTATGATTAAGTCAAGATTGAACTATTAGGATTTATTATAGATAAGGTAGCTAATTTTACTTCAACTATACTTGATTACCAATTGATTGGAGGTGATTTACTATTTTTGGAAAGTTAAACTTGAGATGCTAGACACAACTTTATATTTTTAGAAATTCACCCCATAATTGTTAGAAATGAGATTTTATTAAGGAATTTCATCCCTAAGTTTCCCATGAGTGGTACTTTTCTTTCGAAGAATATATATTTTGCATTCCTATTGTGTGCATCATCGTGCCTTAGTAGATTCAAGACTCTACGCCTTGGTCTACTCCAAGGATCAAAGATTCCACACCTTGATATTTTAAATATTTAGGACTCCTTGTCGCAATCCTTTTCATATAGACCCAAGGCTCCATATCTTTATCTTTCATGGATTTAGGATTCCATGCCCTAATTTGTTTATTATAGATTCAAGACTCCACATATTTATCTTTCATGGATTTAGGACTCTACGCCCTATTTTCCCTTGCTTCTCATCTACTTTTCTTTGAAACTTTCTACTTCACATTAAGGTACTAATTGTGAGCTCATACCCATCTGATGGTTCATTGGTAAGGTCATGTTCCAAGACCTAGACACATCACAATCTCATAGATCAAAGGAATCAAATGAATTTCATAATTAACTTATTCACATTTTACCAAGGATTGTGGATGACTTCCTATTGAAGCCCCAAAAATCGGGTATACAACAAGGGGGATACCCACCCGGTCCGGACCTTGAGAGCAGCTCCTTTTCCGTTTGGGATGGTGGGTCCGACTAGGGATAATGTGACCAGTTTCCCAATTTGTGTGTGTGTGATGAGAATTGATATTTCCTTTCTACTAATTCCTAAGTAAAATGCTTTTAATCTAAGTTTAATTTAACAATATACAATTGTATTCTAATGAACATAAATATCTAATTTTAACAATAACCTGGGATTTAACCTTTCAGTTATGCGATCTAAAATAATTTCTAACAGCAATTGGTAATAAAGATCATTCAATTGCTATAAGAAAAGAATACAATAAAAATGAATTGTTTCATATAAAAATTTAGCCGAAACAATTGTGAAAAGCATATTACATAATAAGTCATTCATAAATTAAGCATAAATAGAATAGTCATCACCGTACAAAAGTGCCAAATGATAACTCAAACATTCAAGCATTTATATATAAATAACTAAACATAAATATCACTTTAACACATAAGCATAAATTATTAAGAGATAAAAGTACCATTGATAACAAGTTCTACTCATGAGCTTCAGCAATAATGATTTATCTCTTCCTAATTCAACATATATTAAGAGTACAAAAGTGCATTTCAGTAGCATACATTAAACACTGATATCAATAAATCTTGTTCCATTCATTCATCAAAACCTCCTCCAAGGGTGCAGAAGTCCATGTTCTGAGGAAACGTTTTTGACAAATTTCAGGACCCCTCTCTAAATGCATGAGAGGGGTTGAAATACTACTAGCTAAATCCTAAAAATTGTCTATTACAAAAACATGGGAGGAGGTTTAAATGACCATCCTCATCTAAGGCAAAAATAAATCAAAACTAAAACTAAAACTGAATCTGGAAATTAACTATCTATGTATCTGTTCTCTGTGGTCGCAAGCATTCAGCATCGGCTCAAGGAGCATCGGTTGGCCGGCCTCCGATTTTAGCTACCCTATGAAAAGAGAATCGGCAAGTGTTGGCGTTATCTTCTCGGCAAAATTCATAAAGAATTTGAGAGTCATGCATTGACTATGGGGTTTAACCAAGTACTTCCAGTAAGAATCCCAATTCAACTTGGTTAACTTCTTGATGGACTCTGCCCTTTCTTCAGCCTTTTTTCTCCATCTTGTCTGCAAATTCTAAATCAAATAATTAGAAATTTACATACCACCTAATGATATCCCTGATAAATACCGCTAGTTTTTAGAGCGCGGGTTTCGTCTTTAGGCTTTAGCATTTTTTTCTATAGTTTTTTCGGGCTTACAAGCGATTGAGTGATCAGAGGCTTTCCTTCTTAAGGATTTTTATCGGAAATTCCCTCCATTTCTCGATCCAGGCTTCCTTGGTGCCAGTTTTCGCCTCTTACACATTTTTGTTAGATGATATATAAACCTTAAATTTCGTGAAGTGAATGACCCCATGAGTTCTTGGCTCTGAGTCTTAAATTGTCTGTCCGTTATATCAACACCATCCAGTACCCATCTGACCATGTCTCTACATGGAAGAATCTTGGGTCTTGCCACTATTCGGTGCAAGAATGAACATGCAAGTTCTATGATTAACGCCTCACATGACCCCCGTGAGTCTGCAGTTTCTTTAACCTCCATTACTCTAGGATTTTATTCTTCGAGGAGACTGCACATGCCTTCCCAAGTAGTTATGCCAATGTCTCTGTTAGAGGTGGTGTCTTTGTATAAGGGTGTCATTTCTTTGTCTTCAGAAATCAGAGCTTTTCCCTTCTTTCCCATTATACTCTGAACACTACTGTGTATATCTTTTAGCTTTCCGCTCTTGCAATTTACAAGTAAGGAAAGAGTAATGATAAGAAATAAGGTGACAGGAAAGGATTTTAATGCCAAAATCATATAAAATATACCACCCTACATGAAATGACCTTTTGATCAAATCTAAACCTCATCTCATTAATTATTATCAACTAACCCATTAAATTGGCATTAATGCACATAACTTGGTATCGGATTACGAAAAACTTTTTTGAATGATGAGCCTTGCAGATCTGTGATAAAGCGATTTTGTGATTTGCTTCACAATATCACGGATCGCAATATCACTAATCCATTGTGTTTAAAAATCATCAATCACCACATGTTTCTATGAGATGCTATTTGCGAGATGCGTTATCTCATATAGCCGGGTCTGTTGTGGGGAAAAATGCCTATGCAGGACGATCCTATCCACCTAAGGTGTGACAGTGCCTTAACAACAAACAGAGACAGCTATTCTAGTATTCTTCCTTTATGAATTAAGAATGAAGAGAGAGATGGATGGACTAACCGGTGTCTTCCTTTTGTCCCTCGATCCAGCTTCTCTTCTCTTGGAGAGTTCCCAGCTACTTGCCTTCTCGCTCGCCCAGCTTCAAGAGGTTTCTGCAAGATCACAAGAAGAGAACACTACACAAGACATCGATTCATATTCATAACTAGTTCAGGATTAGAAATAAACTAAACATACTAATGCAATCATACATCAAAAATACATCAGTATATAGGAGAAACCAAGATAGCTTTATTGACGAATAACAAGGTTCAGGAAGAGATACAACCCAGAGGGCTCCAATCCAGCATCTCCTTCCCAGCAAATGGAATTCCTATCTTCACCCCCTTCAAAGCACTAAGCACCCAATGATTCCAATCTCAAACCAACAACAATTCTTTGCAATAACAAAATTCCATCCTCTAGATCTCATGGAGGAGAGATCCATATATAGATGTTTGGAGAGAGGATGAGTCAACTTGAGATCTGACTAGTGTCCTCTCCCTCTGTCAGTTCTTGATTCCACTTGGAGGTTCTTACTTCCACTTGGAGATTTGGAACCTCTTACTTATCACCAGTCGAATTCCCTGAGGCAAGTGTCATTTTGGAAGCTTCCTGGGTTCTGACACCTTGAGAAATGAACTTGCCACATGTCCACTCTCGCTCAGCGCAGGTAGCAAGTGTTGCCTTTGACATTCAGCACAGGTAGCCAGTGTTGGCTTTGACATTCAGCGCAAACAGCTAGTGGAGCCACTGAAATGATCCTGAATTGACTTGTTTTTGAGCAGTTTCTGGTGGAGAACTTCTGTGAATTGCTGTGGTTTGTTAGCCTTGTTCCTCTAGGGGTAGGAACAACATGTTTAGGGACTTTAGATCCCTTAGATTATGGACATTTCATGCTTAATGCTGTAAGGCACAAAAATGTCTATAACAGTTGCCCCCTAAAGTATGAGGCCGTTTATCGGGTGAAATGCTTTATCAGGGGGATCCGAAGTTCATCCAATGCTGAGAGGAGACCTGTAATAAGATACAATACAATACATTATTTTTCATACTGCTTTCATGATCTAGCTGAGGCGGGCATTCCCATGCTCAACTTTATAAATTCATTTTTCTGTACATAGAACAGACAATCGTCTGATGGTAGACTGATAATTTTGATGAAATTATCATCCTTTGAGTAGGATGATTATTTGTTGCAATGATGTACATGTCAATGTCTTTATCTTTCCTGAATATATATCGCAGCCCGGATGGATGAAACTAGATCCGGGGTCTTCAAACTCGTTCGATCTTCACTCTAAGTACAAGTCGATCCATGTGAGAAATGTTCTGAAGTCGAACATGGAAAGACATCACTTGATTACCGGTCAATGAGGTAAACCGTTAGCAAGCGCGAGAGGAATCACCGATAATGATAATGACCCTCAAGGTACTGCAGTACAATTCACGTGGTGTGAATAAACGACTTGGCATCAAACACCACGCAAAATATTTCGGTCGAAGGTCATTGATGTATACCTGTCGCCGGAAGTGAGAAACTTTCCATTGAGGCATGCAAGCTTCAAAGTACTAAAGGGGTTGTTCCTAGATCAACTTCTTGGATAATGAGCTGATGTCGACAAGAAGCGATCCGTCAAAGGAGGGCCTTAATGAATCCCACATCAGTGACACAGAACGGAGCTAATGATTTTAATGGAGGTGAAAACGATCTGTGACATATGATTCAGGGTGGCGGTCATGAAAGGATGAAGGATAATGTATGGCAGTGGATGGGACACGGTTGACTTTTCTAAACGACTTCTCTTGAACATATGGCGACACTGATGTGATGGATTGGTAGCATTACCCCAAATATGGATGGTATGGCGAGACCATGGATGTGACCGATGAATGAAACAACCCAACCTGATTGTGGTACGGAGGAAAAGTGTCATGTTCAAGAGCGACTTGCTACCATCAAAGTTTTCTTGAGTTTCTCCCAATTTTTCCCTAGTCATTGCTGACCAGTACCTTTTTATTTTTGTCAAGCTTGAGGAGGATAACATATGCTTGTTCTATAACCTGCCATTCGGGCAAGCCCATCGCTATGTTTTAACGAGCCTAGAGATAGTGAAACTCGTTCTCGTCTAAAGACAAGTTTGTCGCTATTTAATGATTTTAACAAGTCTAACGACAAGGATAACTTGGTTCTTTTCATTTTTAGAGAGTCTGAAAAGGTACATAAAGTTAACTCCAAAAGTCCTTTTTCGTCATCTAATCCCTTAAGTCCGAAAAAGTATAAAACAATACAGAAGGGATGAGTTTTCGATAGTTTTAACGAGCCGAATAAACAAGCGCTCGATTTTTTTGTGTAATAATCCCTCAGGTCCAAAAAGATTAAAATCTAGAGGAGGGATAGCACTTCATGTCCCTTTAACGAGCTGGAAGGCCAAGGACTCGGCAACCTTTTCATATATCACGAGTCAGATGAAAAGAGCTTAAAGAAGACTCGTCTTTTGAGGAACGAGTGATAAACAGGGTTAGCAGCTGATTCCAGGTACAGGTTGGAATTTTCCAATCACGGCAGTGTCACAAGGATGGCTAGGTGAAATCACTCTTCGCAGCTGTTCCTCAAAATGGGTAAACAAACATATGGAGGTGAACGATCGGCCAAATGAAAAGTGGAGGTGACGGTGCAAACACGACCAAGGCTTTAATGGCTGATAAGGTTACATTCACAGTGGTTATTTACTGGGTAGGTTCATTTTTTATTTTAAAATGAGCTTAAACGCTGGTGGAAACACTTGCTCATTGCTTATGATTATTTTTTAACGAGCATGAAGTCCGCGTTAAAACTGCTCGAATCTTGTGTTTATTTTTTAACGAGCATGAACTGTGTGCTAAAACTGCTCGATTACCCAATCATATGATAAGAGTGTCTCATCAAGATTCTATTTTTTATGGAGCTTCATCTCAGTAAGCTTTGCTCCGCATCCTTTCTTTATGCAAGTTAGGAAATGGCTAACCCAAAAAACAGATAAATAACCGCTCTTTGCTTGCACTCCAAAAGGTTTGCATGCCCCCAGGTATAAAGTATGATTTCAAGGTTACCTCTACTTCTTTTCCGTCAAAACAATTGTTTTAACGAGAGAGGCTTACCTCTTTCAGGTTACCCGAAGATTGTCTTGTTAATATTTCAAACAAAACACTTCCTCGGCAATGTCTACCGAAAATAGACAAAGGTGAGCGACGATGCCCGCCAACTCACATAACTTTGACAAAAGAATCGTATTCTAGAATAACCCTCTTCCAGCATGGGCAGGGTACAGACTAGTCATATTCTCCTGCGGAAACCTATCCTATACCCAAAGTTTTGCTGCCGAAGCAGACCAGGACGCATGCCCCCTGGGTTCCAGTCATATCCTCCCAGATTACTCGCGCTCATCAGGAGGATGGACCGTGGTGAAATTTGGTCCACGAGCTTGACCACTCTTCCTTCATGCGGAAAACACATTACTCTAAAGAGTGAGGAGACAATGGCTCCCATGCAATATATATAGTCTCGTCCAAGGAGTAGGTTATAATCCAAGGGTCCTTGAACGACCATCACGTTCATTTGAACGGTCTTCCCTTTCAATGTGATGGGCACATTGGGGAGGATCCCTAAAGGTCGACTGGTTCCTTTATCAAAGCCTGATAGATTTATCATTTCAGGAAAAAGCGCTGGCGAACCAAGCGCTTTCCAAGCAATAGAGGAAAGGATACTCACAGATGCCCCCTCATCAATGATAGTGCCAGCCATTACCATTCTGTATATTTGAATGATAATTCTGAATGGTATGCTCGCTGGCAAACGGGGTCTGCCTAGTTGGTTCCAGTCGAACGAGACAACTAGGTTGCTTGGTGGTGGGACCGAATAGATGGCCGGGTGTGACTCTGACGAAGTTCCTTCCTGCGATAAAGGAATGGGCAAATTGCCCCCTTGTTCGTCGGAGTCTGTGTTGATGAAGAGAATTTGGACGGCGTCGTCTTTATTCTCCTCTGTGATGGTATCATTCGAAGATAGAGCCTCTGAAGGCAAAACCGGGTCAACTGTCGTCTCAACCTTTTGACTTTCGTCAGGTATGGATCCAGATGGTTCATCTTCAATGATAGGTGCTTCGGCTGACCACCTGGGCGGGCCAGCCGGGTTCTCAACTAGTGAAGGACTTGGCATGATTTTTTGATATCCAGGAGGAAGTTGCACTGATAAAACCGGGTGATCTTCCAAAACTCTTTTAGCCTCGTCTAAGAAGGGACAACGGTGGATGGCATGGTTGCCTTCACACAGTTTGCAGGGAAATCTAGCTTTCCCTCTCTGTCCTGTGGCTTCACTTTCACTAGTTGACGGTGAGCAGTCAACATGGCTATCAGAGGTCGATGCTACCGAATTGTGCAAACGGGGAGACCAGTCCCTTAGTATCTGAGGGATGCAGGGACAATCTCTGTGGAAGTGGTCTCCCTTGAATATGACACATGGCGATTTAGGCCTGGTCAGTGCTGTGTGTGGATTTTTGTCAGACGACACTTGTTTGCCCCCAATCGCTTTTGGCTCCTTCTTCTTCTTCTCTTTCTTCTTCTTTTCCTTATTCTCCTTAGGAACTTGGTTTTTTGTTTTACCAGTTCCGTCAAGCAAAGAGGAAGGAGGAGAGGAAGAGTTAGATGAAGTAGAAGGCTGGTGGGCAACTCTGGTCTGGTCTAACTGTTGACTCGACTGTTCAGGAATAGTGGTGTTCTGAATGACATTGGTTGAAAAGAGCCAGACTGGCAGTCCGATTGTCAGTCCTTGAAGCGACAATGTGGCCATATGGGGTGCACCAACATCTCCCCAAGAGGAGAAGGGACTAGGATTTCCACCAAGGGGAATTCCTTGGTTGGTGTGCTCCATTTTTTCAACCTAAAGATCAACGCATGAATAGGGGTGATTGTTCCATTTAAAATAAATTTTAACGACGCTTTAGACACAACTTGCTTTTTCAATTTTAAAGAGTCGAGAAAAAGCTAAAGATGACTCTAGCCTCCTTCGATGTTTTAACGAGCCCGAAGTGACAAATGCTCGGATGGACTTTTTCCGTTATAGAGTCTGAAAAAGGCCAAAAGGAACTTCTCTGGAGTTCTAGGCAAATGGTGTGCCAAACTTTTCGCAAAACCGCAGAATAATTTTTAGGGTACGGGCGGTCGATCTTCCTGAATGCTGTGTTCAGTGCATTGCGATCAGTACGGCGACCGACACGGGTTCCTAAGGATAAAGGTTTTATGCCTATAGGGGTCTCCCAATATATACGCGACGGTACCTGGGAGCACAATCCGTACTGGCGCTATCGTCCCTCAGGAGGAATCACGCACCATCCACGAGATCGACAGTCACCAGGCTTTACGACGCCGGAACACGTCTCTAGCCTAGACCTCTATGTTGTGCGTTATGTTGCAAAGCGTTGTTAAGTTCATTCAATTTATTTTAGGTTGATCTTTTTAGAAGTTTTCCTTTCAAGGTTCACCACGAGATGTATGATACAATTCCTAAATGCAGTCTAAAGATGATAAGCAAGCTTTATATCTTTTCAACTTTGAAAATCCTAGCTACTAAGGGAAAAGAAAGGCACCATCTTTTCTCAAAGAGCAATCAGCACACTCTAATGCACTTTTCCTAAATCAGACATGCAAACTATCAAGATGCAAATGCACAATGCAGGTGTTTCTTTTCCGCTTTCTTAATATTGATGCCTACACAGAAAGCTTTTTGTACAACTTTGAATTTTCTTTTAAATGACAAATACAAACAAGTTCACTTTTTCGAAATCAGAGAGGGTAGAAGTGATTACAACACTTAACGATTTTCGAAACGAACACTTGTTTCGACACTTAAAAGAGACAAACTCAAACCAAATGCAAAATTAAATGTATAATCAACTGCAAACAGCCAATGAACTCTCTTCTAAGATCACAATCAACAGATCTGAATCAAGGGCTACAGGATGACTATTTCACTCATGCAAAGGAAAACTGTAAATGACGCCACAAACACATAAAAACACTCACAGTCTTTTTGTACAAAAGGAGGCGGAATCTAAGCAGAGAAAAGGAGTTATCAGACTGGTACCTATGCTAGTTACAGGCTGCAAAAATCAGAGATCAAAACAAGGCAAAACAGAGCAGAGAACCCCAACTGCACAAGGCCAAATTGGTTCAGCGCAACCTCAACATAGGGGTTTTGACATTCAGCGCAGGTAGCCTTCACGGGACCTGCGTTGAAATGCAGAATCCCTTCACTGGGTCTGCGCTGAAGGAGAAACTCTCATTTCTCACTGGGTTCTGGGTCACAGATTGCTATTTAATCCACTGTTTCAGGCCAAATAAAAGCAACAAGCAAGGTACAATCAAAGGGATGCTTTGAGGGAGTACTAAGATCTATCACAAAGGATCATCAAATCATTTGTGAGTCCATTGTTCAGATCATAGACAAGTCCAGTGATTGGATCAAAGCAGCAACTGTCTACTTTGCATCTGGGAATAGCCGATGCAGTTCGATTGTTGCTGTCGAGTCTATGAAACAAACAATGATAGAAACACAAATAAAATGACTAAACAGATCTCCCCAGCGGAGTCGCCAATTTGTTGTGGGGAAAAATGCCTATGCAGGACAATCCTATCCACCTAAGGTGTGACAGTGCCTTAGCAACAAACAGAGACAACTATTCTAGTATTCTTCCTTTATGAATTAAGAATGAAGAGAGAGATGGATGGACTAATCGGTGTCTTCTGTTTGTCCCTCGATCTGGCTTCTCTTCTCTTGGAGAGTTCCCAGCTACTTGCCTTCTCGCTCGCCCAGCTTCAAGAGGTTTCTGCATGATCACAAGAAGAGAACACTACACAAGACATGGATTCATATTCATAACTAGTTCAGGATTAGAAATAAACTAAACATACTAATGCAATCATACATCAAAAATACATCAGTATATAGGAGAAACCAAGATAGCTTTATTGATGAATAACAAGGTTCAGGAAGAGATACAACCCAGAGGGCTCCAATCCAGCATCTCCTTCCCAGCAAATGGAATTCCTATCTTCACCCCCTTCAAAGCACTAAGCACCCAATGATTCCAATCTCAAACCAACAACAATTCTTTGCAATAACAAAATTCCAGCCTCTAGATCTCATGGAGGAGAGATCCATATATAGATGTTTGGAGAGAGGATGAGTCAGCTTGAGATCTGACTAGTGTCCTCTCCCTCTGTCAGTTCTTGATTCCACTTGGAGGTTCTTGCTTCCACTTGGAGATTTGGAACCTCTTACTCATCACCAGTCGAATTCCCTGAGGCAAGTGTCATTTTGGAAGCTTCCTGGGTTCTGACACCTTGAGAAATGAACTTGCCACATGTCCACTCTCGCTCAACACAGGTAGCCAGTGTTGCCTTTGACATTCAGCGCAGGTAGCCAGTGTTGGCTTTGACATTCAGTGCAAACAGCTAGTGGAGCCATTGAAATGATCCTGAATTGACTTGTTTTTGAGCAGTTTCTGGTGGAGAACTTCTGTGAATTGTTGTGGTTTGTTAGCCTTGTTCCTCTAGGGGTAGGAACAACATGTTTAGGGACTTTGGATCCCTTAGATTATGGACATTTCATGCTTAATGCTGTAAGGCACAAAAATGTCTATAACAGGGTCGAGGTATTTTACCTTAAGTGATACTTGAGATATGTGAAAACTACGGCGCGCGATGAGCTTCTTCAGCTGCTATCTCGCATCGTGATTTAGCAATCTTAAAAGTTTTCTTATATGGAGTCATCTATTACCTTTTGCGATGCGACTCTTTATTATAGAGAGAACGATTTTGTTTTAACTTATCATAAAACTTAAGTCCTTTTGGATTTTGCTGGTGTTCTCCAAAGTTTATGATAGTAAGATTTATTCAAAGGGGAATATAAGAGCTATTTTTTTTTTTAGAAGGGTCCCCATTTATTTAGTGTTAGCTATGAAACTAAATAAAAAGGGGGGTTGTTGCTGGTCACAACACTTCCACAATAATTTTGGTTTTGGATAAATGGCTTTTGTGGTCATTTATAACTCAAGCATCCTTGCTAGCAATGACCAAGTCCCCTTCCACATCATGCTTAGTAAAATATTAAGGATATATAGTCATACAAATTACGTATCATCCATAAATCATAACTAACCATATGTTCGACATAACCATGATCATCCATGGATCTATGTGTCTCAATCCTGGATCACCATCCATGTCATACACCTATGTCAAAACTAGGACACCAAAAGAGAAAACATTGATAATATGTACTTAACCAAAATCAGTCTTATACACACAACCATAAATATTATCATAAGCACATAGAAACTAGGTGACCCAAACTAGGTCTATAGCATACAAGCATATACATAAGTCTGACATGCATAATATTATATCATTGCATCAAAATGAACCTCTCCAAGTGTCACAAAACTAACCTTGCCAAAGTGGGATAGTACAAGAAGGGATTCAACATGAAGTTCCTACTTAGGCTAGCATTCTTAAGCCAAGGAGGAAAATTGTAAATGATCTAGAAGAAGAGAGGAGAAGAAGTTTAAAGAAGATCCTACTACCAAAGGTGTAATTGAAGTGGAGAGGAAAAGTAAAGAATTTTGGAAGCAGCAGGAAGAAGGTTGGAAATGAGAAGCATAGTTGAAACAAGAGGAGGGATTCAAGTAAGAGGAGAAAATGAAACATGAATAAGAAAAATTAAGAAATAAAATGGAAGACATGCAAATACAGAAGGAAGAAGTGAAAAAGAATAAGGAAGAGGAGACTAGAAAGAAGTAGGAGGAAGAAGCCTTGCAAAAGCAAAAAGAAAAAGAATAAAGGAAAAAGTTGTTGGAAGAAGAATCAAGTAGGATGAAACAAAAGGATGATATACAGGCTCAAAGGATGAATGATGAACAAGAGGCAGATAATGAAGAGGACATTATGTCGATTGCAGAAAACATCAGTTATCAGTCTCCACCTCCCATTTAGTGAGATGGGAATAATTCATCCACTAGATGATAGGGTCATGGAAATTTGAAAATCTACCTTTTATCATTTGAATAATAGAATAATGTAGGAGATAATAAGGTATTTTCCAAATGACCCCATCACCTTGTTTCCATCAATAAAAATAGGGTCATCATGTCGAACACTAGAAAGAATCCAAGAACAATTGCAGCACTGAATGCAACCTTTGCTGAATCCACTAAGGAGAACATGGATTATCTTATGAAAGAAAATGAAACATTGATAAAGTATTTAAATTCGACAAGGAAATATTTTTAACATATCATAGGAGAAAATCAAAGGTTGTCTTCCAATAGTACTAGCAGGATGGTGCAAAAGGCAACAATACTTGAGGAGATCAACTTTTGCAAAACACTATGAGAGAGCTATATGATTAGATGTACATTCTTAATCAAGCAGTGGTGCTCATACATGAAGTGTAGAAAGGGTCACAGAAGATGGTGGAACTCTTAAGCACAACATGCATAGCCATAGATGTGATCCAAGATTGGGGCACCAAATATCTGAATAGACCTGCAATATTTCTTAGAAAGAGCATACATGATGCATAAACATATAGGGAAAATATCAGAGTGTTTCTACATATTTATGATGAATTCCATACTTCAGCCACCATCACCATAGCAACATATTCATAATTTTATAATGGATAAGATTCCTTTGTTAGGATGCATGAGATTCCATCTATTGGGACATTTATAGAGCCTAAGAGCAAGAGCAAAATCAAACAGGAAATACAATATTTCTGGAGCAACATCAAATAAGTGACCATCAAGGATGAACTTGAGATGACTAAAGAGAATATTCACCAATACGTGACCATGCCAGAAAACATACACATGAAGCTAATATGTTGTTGAGCGCTATTCAAACAAATTCCAAGACCATATATCCAAAAGCATTGGAGGTAAAAATTGCATATATTCCTATTCCATGAGTAACGATTGAGCACATAACCAAAAAATATAAAGCTTGGCACAAATATCCTACTACTGAGTTACATGTTACTATTGGTGAGCTACCATTTCCATAATTTTATGCATCATGTATTACTTTATTCTTATGGCTAATGGTCATATTTTGTCTTATTGTAGTTTTTTCCTATTGTAAATTTGTATTTTGAAAAATAATAAGGATGTAAAAATGTGTGAAGTCTGAGTCCAAGAGTCACATAGGGAATATGAAGAGTCATTAGTAAGTTCAAAGGTCATAAGAGGAGCTAAAAGACAAATGGAAGCTCAAGGGTCATGAGGGAATTCAAGAGTCACAAGGGGAGGTGAAAGGTCACCTCACTTGTTATAAATAAACCCTCATAGCTCTGTTGGTAAGCCAAAAAGCTCCATTTTTATCCCCTTCCTATAAAAAAAACATAACCATTAACCTCTATTTTTCTACATAAACCTCCTCATTCCTACACTAGTCCAAGAATACTGTCTATTCCTACATAAACTTCATATTTCATGTTCAAGGTTTATTAAGTGCTTAATTAATCATTTTAACTAGATTTCATGCCTTTAAATATTTTGTGTAACTTATATTTACTTTCCTAAAGTATTTGATTAAGCTAAAGTATTAATTGGTGTGCTAGCTTGATCTAGTGAAGGAAGATTCCTACACCACCAGCAACTATTTGTTCCATAATCTCCGTAACAGTCGATCACTCCACACGGGCATCTTGGTCCATGTCGTCCAGTTCAGTTGCGATTATCTGGAGTTGAAATTAAAGCGGAGGACAATTAGCGATATGGTCAAAGATCAGTCTACGACCACGAATAGTTCGCACTATATTATAGGCATCAGCTTAAGTTGTAATTTTGTTTGTTATTTTTGTTTCAGCCAAAAGGCTTGATTTGGAACAACTGTAATTTTTTGTTACAGCCACAGGCCGAAGGGTTGCATAAAATGCAGATTTCAGATAGAACTAGCTAGAAAGCAATAGCGATAGTATATTTTTGTAATTTATCATTTATTTGTAATTTAGTTGTCGCCCTCGTTCTAGGCTGGACTTGAACTCTCATGTAAATTTTCTGTTTTGAAATTAATACAAGGAGCTGCGCCATGACTTTTTCATTATGCATGTAAGTCTTCATTGATGTATCGATAACATGCTGAAGGTTTTCATCTCCTAAAATGGGAAACAACATGGTTGGCTAGGGTCCAGCCAACCCAGCTCATTTACCCTCTTTCTTGTTATCTTAAAAGGTGGGTTAACTTTATTCATTTACCGTAGTCTGATTTGAATCTCGAATTTTGTGCTTTCCTATGAATTCTAATTTATTCCATTAAATAGTCAAGTGTGAATGGATCCATTGTGTGGAAGTTAAATTAAATCATTTCATATAATTTATTTATTGGTTTGCTTTCTCTTGGATCATGCAGATGAGATCCTCCCCACAATAATTCATGTAGGATCTTGCACTCTAGTTCGCTAATTTGTTTACAACGAATGTTTCATTCTTTACATTTTACATGATTTAATCTATTTCTGCAAAACAAGTGTTTGTCTCTAATACTGAAAGTTGAATCGTTAAAGATTAAAGATAACTTCAAGAAATAGAAGAGAAAGTTGTTTCATATCTCGATTTATATTTTCACTTCACAATGTAAGGACAAAGACTAGAAGTAATCTGGAATATTACAGTGAACCGTTTCGAGTTATATTTGTTTACATGCAAAACTCCTTTGACTGAAGAATGTTTGCTTTACTTTTGAAGATTGTTTTTATCTTAAGAGTTTCTTTCTATTTGTAAGATTTAGTTGATTAAAGCATTATTTTCGTGTGCAATATTATTTTAGATTCTACTCACACTTGCAATTCCTTTCATAGTTAACATGCTCTTTTATCTTCCCAAAAGAAACTTGGAATATTTGGTGTAGGAAACTTTGTTCTGGTACAAGGACTGGTGTCTTGCTACAGGAACAAAAGTGCTCCAAGTCTTGAGGCTTAGAGCCCCTACAGAAAATATAAGTCTTCAGTATAAGTACAAGTTATACTTCTCACATAAGTTATGTACCTGCACTAGTGCAAGCAGATTGCAAGAGTACAGGAATGACCGCTTAGTGTGAGAAGGAAAATCATTGAGAAGCATATCTTTTCGAGGGCCCACTTGTTAAACTACTAATACCTATACTGAGGGTAGACATAGAGTTTTAGTCCAGTGATTAAGATATTTTATAGTAGTGTGAAAGTTTCTTTATTTGGTTTCTTCGCAAATGCATTCTTTTACATTCCAGCACTAGAATTACTTTGGTGTTAATTGTCTTTGAGATTTTTTTGTTTAATTCTACAAAGTTTCAATTACGAAGTAAGAATAGGAATAGGAAAAGTTCATACCACTTATGGCATTACATGTGCTTTGTCCCTATGTTTACAAAACCCCTGAGTTGACAATTAAGTGTTGAAGGAGCTTGCTTAATTGCAATTCCTGCACCCAATTGTTATGAAACCATCTCACAAAGAGATAGAAAAGATAGATAAATGCCTTAGAAATAGGCCTCTTCAAGGGGGAAACCTCTTTTACAATACAAAAATGAACAATTCTTGTATGATAAAAATGAAAATACCTCCTTTCTATATATTTGAGTCTAAGGGATCATAATATAATCAGAGCCGAAATAACAATAATAATGTAAGGGCACAATAATAACAATAGTGGGCTTCTATGGGGCATAATAATAAAAATATGGGGACTACATGGGAACAACAATATAATAAGGGGCTTATACTAATAACAATAAGGGGTTACACTAGTAGTATAGGGACCTAACATTCCCCTCTCCTTCAAAAAGTGTTGTTCTCAACGCTTGCGTTGTGAAACCAGCTCAAGAAAAGATAGAAAAGATAGATCAACGCCTTAGAATTCAGCCTCTTCGAGGGGGCAACCTCCTTTACATTACATAAATGAACAATTCTTGGATGATTCAAATGACAAAACCTCCTTTCTATATATAGGAGTCTAAGGAGTCACAATATAATCCAGCCGACCTAACAATAATAATATAAAGCCACAAAAATAACAATAGAGGGATTCTATGGGGCACAGAAATAACAATATGGGGGTAATAGGGGCACAACAATATAAATAAGGGGTATAACTACAATAGTAATGGGGTAATCACTAGTATTATAGGGACCCAACATGCCCCTCTCCTTCAAAAAAGTGTTGTCCTCAACGCTTGAGTAGTTCTGGATACTTCTGCATAAAATTCTCATCCTCCCATGTGGAATCTTCAGCGGATAAGTTCTTCCACTTGATAAGATACTCTGAAATTGATCGATTTCGTAGCTGTCGAGTTCTTGTTTCTGTGACTGCTTTCGGTTCCAATATAATTTTTCCTTCCTCGTCAAGTTCTGGCAATATTGTTTGAACTGGGAGCTTGTCGCCTATAACCTTCTTTAAACATGAAACATGGAAAACTGGGTGCAATCGAGAAGCTGCAGGAAGCTCCAATTTGTATGCCATAGTACCAATCTTTTGCAACACCTTGTACGGACCATAATACTTTGGTGATAATTTATTATCCTTCTTAGCTTGCTTTAGGGACATTTGCTTATATGGTTGTAGCCGTAGGAATACCCAATCACCTACATCAAAACTTCTTTCACTGCGATGTTGATCTGCCTGTTGTTTCATTCTATTTTGTGCCAACACGAGGTTATCCTTTAAGAGTTGGAGGACTTGTTGTTGATGTTCGATGTGATGTTCCACTGCCTGAACCTTAGAATTTTCTCTTAAATATGATGTGATGGATGGTGGTTGATACCCATAAAGTGCCATAAATGGGGTCATTTTTGTTGCTGTATGGAAGGAAGTGTTATACCACCATTCAGCCAGAGGCAACCATTTGACCCATTGTGTCTGTTTATCAGATACAAAGCAACGAAGATATCCTTCCAAACATTTGTTTACTATCTCAGTTTGCCCATCAGATTGAGGATGATAAGATGAGCTATGAGCTAACTGAGTACCAAGACAAGAAAATAATTTTGTCCAAAAATTTCCAGTGAAAATGGGATCTCTGTCACTTACAATAATCTTTGGGTTTCCATGTAGCTTTTGAATTGTTTCCATAAATGCAGTAGAAACTGTACTGGCTTTAAATGGATGTGATAATGCACAAAAGTGTGCATACTTGGTAAGTCTGTCAACTACCACCATGATGACACTCTTTCCCTCAGACTTGGGTAAACCTGTGATAAAATCCATTGAAACCTCCTCCCAACGTTGGCTTGGAATGGATAAAGGTTGTAATAGACCCGGTGTCTTAATTGTTTCAACTTTATTTTGTTGGCAAACCAAACATTCCGCCACAAACTTTTGAATATCTGATTTAAGGCCATCCCAAAAAAATTCCTTCTTAACCCTGTGGTAAGTTTTTAAAAATCCTGAGTGCCCTCCTAAGGGAGAAGTGTGCAATTCCATAAGAATCTTTTGTTTTAGCTGGGAATTCTTACAGAGGTATAAGCGATCTTTGTACCATAACGAATCATTTTTCCAGCTAAATGTATCAGACGTACTGGAATCTTGTTGTAGCTTTCGAATAAGTGCCCACACTTCTTCGTCATTCTTCCATTCCTCCCTTGCTTCGTTTATCCAATCTGGTTGGATAATAGAAATGGCGCACAACAATGCTTCCACATCCTCATCCTTTCTTGAGAGTGCATCTGCCACCACATTTTGCTTCCCTTTTTTGTAGATGATTTCAAAGTCATAACCCAACATCTTTGTGACCCACTTTTGTTGCTCTTCAGAGGATAATCTTTGTTCTAAAAAGTATTTAAGGCTATCATGATCCGTTTTTACCTTGAAGTGTCTTCCCATTAGGTAGGGTCGCCATTTCTTAAGTGCATGGAGTATTGCCAACATTTCCTTCTCATAAATAGCTTTGCTTAAAAACTTTCCCTTGATTGGACGACTTTCAAAAGCAATGGGTCTTTCATCTTGCATTAGAACAGCACCAATTCCATTTCCTGAAGCATCACATTCCACAATAAAGGTTTTTGTGAAGTCCGGTGTAGCTAAGACCGGTGCTTGGCACATTGCCTCTTTAAGATGTTCAAAGGCCTTTGTTGCTTCCGGAGTCCATGAAAATGCATCTTTCTTCAATAATGTTGTTAGAGGTGCTGCTATTCTCCCATAATTCTTAACAAACTTGCGATAATACCCTGTCAACCCAAGAAATCCTCGCAGATGCTTTATGGATGTGGGGATTTTCCATTCCTTAATGGCTTTAATTTTGCTAGGGTCTACCTTAACTCCTTCATGAGATACAATATGACCCAAATATTCCACCTCCTGGACTCCAAAGAAACATTTGGATCTTTTTGCATATAATTGTTTCTCCTCCAATAGTTGTAGCACCTTGTCAACATGTTCAACATGATCCTTCCAAGACTTGCTGTAGATTAGTATATCATCAAAAAATACTAACACAAATTTTCTAAGGAATGGTTTGAAAATTGAATTCATCAAACCTTGAAATGTTGAAGGTGCATTGGTAAGGCCAAAAGGCATGACCAAAAATTCATAATGACCCTCATGAGTTCTAAATGCCGTTTTCGGAATGTCTTCAATCTTCATTCTGATTTGATGATATCCCGAACGAAGATCCAACTTGGTGAAGTAAATTGATCCATGCAATTCATCCAGTAATTCATCAATGACAGGAATGGGGAACTTATCTTTAATAGTGAGCTTGTTGAGCTCCCTATAATCTGGACACATGCGCCATGATCCATCCTTCTTGTGCACCAATACTACTGGAGCAGAGAAAGAACTTTGACTCGGTTGAATTATACCAGCCTCTAGCATTTCTGCAACCATACGTTCAATTTCACTTTTTTGGACATAGGGATATCTGTACGGCCTGATGTTTGGAGGAACACTTCCTGGAATCAGATGAATAGCATGATCATGATCACGCATAGGTGGGAGACCTTTGGGAGTCTCAAATACCTTGGAATGATTGTCCAAGACTTTTTGGAGATCTGGAGAAATAGATGATTCCAATGTGGAAACATCTAGCGAACATAATTGTGCAATTACACCTCTTTGCTCCTTTTTTAGAAGCTTTGTCATACCATTAGAGCTGATTATCTTTCCTGGTTTCCCTGCAATACCCCTTAATTCAACTTCCTTTCCTTCCATAGAAAATTTGATGAAAAGTTCTTGAAAATTAAAAGCTATTGTACCCAAGGATTGTAGCCATTGGACTCCTAGTACAACATCAGCACCTCCCATTGGAATGGAAAGCATTGGGCTAGTCAATACATATTCTCCCATGGATAGCTTGATATTATGGCACTTTCCAGAGAAATTTATTGTTCCTCCATTTGCAATCATCACTTGACACTCTGGTGCTGGATATAGGAAGCAATTCAATTCTTTTGCTACCCTACAATGAATAAAATTGTGGGTGCTTCCTGAATCAATCAACACTATTACCTTTTTCTTCTTGATTTGTCCTTCTATCTTGATGGTTTGAGGAGTGGTAATTCCCGCCAATGCATTACAAGATATGGTCGGATTTATTTGTTCTTCATCTAGGCTTTGTTCCTGGAGTATATCTTCTTCTTTTGACCTTTCTTGCTCCTTTTCTTCTTCCTCTTCACAATCTATGTAGAATAATTTCTTCTCAGCACACTTATGACCTTTAGTGTATTTGCTATCACAACTGTAACAAAGCCCTTTTGCTCTTTTTTCTTCCAATTGTTGTGGTGTCAACCTTGTAGGTTGTGGAAGACTAGGGGCAACAACACTTCCGTCTTTATAGTTGTGAGTGGTATGCTTCCTGGTTGCCATAATTTTGCTTTCCATTTTTCTTGCTAACCTGAATGCCTTCTCTAATGAATCAGGTTCCCAAAGGCGAACATCATGTTGGATATTATCCTTTAAAGACCCTATGAACACATCAATCCTATGCTCCTCTGGAATATCTTTTACCCTTATGTTCAATTTTTGGAACTCCTCAATGTGCTCCATTATTGAACCCTTTTGTTTGAGACTTATCAATTGGCTAAAAAAAGTGTTGCTTTTTGTATCTTCATAATGTGCTATCAATTCTTCCGTAAAAATTGCCCAAGTGATAAATTGTTTACGAGAGCAAAGCCATTGATACCATACAAACTGATTTGGTTCCAAATATAAAGTTGCCATACGTACCTTTTGTGTGTTTTGCACATTATTGAGATCGAAGAATTGCTCCATCTGTAATATCCATGTGGCGGGATCCTTGCCATCAAACTTCCTCATATCGATTTTTGGAATATGGTGAGTCTTCGATCCAACATTAGCATCTATGGAATCATGATTAACATTTCTTTTTTCTCATCATGAGTTTCCTTTACTACCCTTTCACCATTAGGGACTATTTCTTGTAGCAACTTATTCATATTTATCTTCAATTCGTCCATGTCTGTCTTCAAATCTATCTTCAAATCATCCATCTTAGCTTCCACGTCAATAATCTTAACTTCTACACCTTTCTTTAAACATCCATCTTAGCTTCTACACCTTTCTTTAAACCATCCATCTTAGCTTCTACATCTTCTTTAAACCATCCATCTTAGATTCTGTTCCTTTTTGTGCAAGGGACAGTTGTTGCACTTGGTCTTGTAATTTTGATATATCATGTTGCATTTCTTCTTCTTCTTCATGAGTCATGCTAGAGCTTTCAGGTTCCTTACTAGGTGTTTGCATTTTCTTTCCTCGGGGCATCAGTTACCGATAATAATGCTCTACTATGCCCTTTGAATTCCTTCAAAATAAATTTTCAAACCAAGTTTAAGAAAAAATTTAAGAAAATCTACACACCCTTTTTTTACTTTGTAGGAGCTCGATATTGCCTCTGATGTATCTCTGTACTTTCCAATCATCTACTTCTAAGTTTGTGATCTGTAGTAGCCCTCTGTTTCCTCTTTCCAATGCCACAAGTCTGACCCAAATTGGATTCTCTAAGGAAGCGTTATGTGAAATCTTCCACAGTGACTCGCTTATAGACTAGTTCATTAGAGTGAACTTGTACGATGTGCCACGAGTGACGGTTTCGACCTTTCGATATGAAACAAGCATACAAGAAACTACAGTCCATCCTCTTTCTGTACCTTCTTACGAAATTTCAATCCGATCCCCAGAGAGAAAGTTATGACGATTTTCCCCAGGTCACCTGTTTTGAATGTAATTCAGGAGTCTGCAAAAAGACCAACTTCCTCAGATCATATCTCCGCAAATATCGCGCGAAAAGCTCTTAAATTCACATCCAAGGTTCAACACGATTTATTATCAAATGGGTTTTTCTTGCGAATTCTGAAACGTCACAGAAGCAAAGTTATAGCGAAAATGCCACGATGACCTGTTTGGAGCAGCGAAACCCTAGAATCCAAAGCTCTGATACCAAATGTTATGAAACCAGCTCAGGAAAAGATAGAAAAGATAGATCAACGCCTTAGAATTCAGCCTCTTCGAGGGGGAAACCTCCTTTACATTACATAAATGAACAATTCCTCAATGATTCAAATGACAAAACCTCCTTTCTATATATAGGAGTCTAAGGAGTCACAATATAATCGAGCCGACCTAACAATAATAATATAAAGCCACAAAAATAACAATAGGGGATTCCATGGGGCACAGAAATAACAACATGGGGTTAATAGGGGCACAACAATATAAATAAGGGGTATAACTACAATAGTAATGGGGTAATCACTAGTATTATAGGGACCCAACAGCTTGAGTAGTTCTCGATGCTTCTGTATAAAATTCTTGTCCTCTCATGTGGAATCTTCAGCGAGTAAGTTCTTCCACTTGATGATATACTCTGAAATTGATCGATTTCGTAGTTGTCGGGTTCTTGTTTCTGCGACTTCTTTAGGTTCCAATATGATTTTTCCTTCCTCTTCAAGTCTTGGAAATATTGTTTGAACTGGGATCTTCTGCAACTTTTGAATGAGTGGACACACTTGTTCATCCTTCTTCCATTCATCCCTTGCTTCGTTTATCCAATATGGTTGGATAATAGAAATAGCATAAAACAATGCTTCCACATCCTCATCCTTTCTTGAGAATGCATTTGCAACAACATTTTTCTTCCTTTTTTTGTAGATGATTTCAAAGTCATAACCCAACATATTTGTGATCCATTTTTCCTATTCTTCTAACGATAATCTTTGATATAAAATGTATTTAAGACTATCATGATCCATTTTTACCTTGAAGTGTCTTCCCATTAGGTAAGGTTGCCATTTCGTAAGTGCATGTAGTATTGCCAACATTTCCTTCTCATAAATAGCTTGCTCGAGATGTGGCCATAAAAATAACCAATCACCTACATCAAAACTTCTTTCACTACGATGTTGATTTGCCTGTTGTTTCATTCGATTCTACACCAAAGTGGCATTATCCTTTAAAGGTTGGAGAACTTGTCGTTGATGCTCGATGTGATCTTTCACTGCTAGAACCTTTTTCTTCTTGATATGTCCTTCTATCTTGAGAGTTTGAAGAGTGGTAATTTCTTCCAATTAATTAGAAGATATGGTCAAATTCATTTCTTTATGCTCGATGTGATGTTTCACTTCCTGAACATTTTTCTTCTTGATATTTCCTTCTATGTTGATAGTTTGAGTAGTAATTCTTGCCAATGCATTACAAGATATGGTCAGATTCATTTCTTCTTTCTCGATGTGATATTTCACTTCTTGAACCTTTTTCTTCTTGATATGTCCCTCTATCTTGATAGTTTGATGAGTGGTAATTATTTCCAATGCATTACAATATATGGTCAGATTCATTTCTTCTTTATCGATGTGATATTTCACTTCTTGAAACTTTTTCTTCTTGATATGTCCTTCTATCTTGAGAGTTTGAGGAGTGGTAATTCTTTCCAGTGCTTTACAAGATATGGTAAAATTCATTTCTTCTTTCTCTATGGTTGGTTCCTGGTGTATATCCTCTTCTTTTGATGTTTCTTGATCCTTTTCTTCCTCTTCTTCACAATCTATGTAAAATAATTTCTTCACAGCACACTTATGACCTTTAATGTATTTGTTATCACAATTGTAACAAATCCCTTCTACTCTTTTTTCTTCAAATTGTTGTGGTGTCAACCTTGTAGGTTGTGGAAGGCTAGTAGAAACAACAATTCCATATTTATAGTTGTGAGGGGTAGACTTCCTTGTTGCCATAATTTTTCTTTCCACTTTTCTTGCCATCCTGAATGCCGTCTCCAGTGAATTAGGTTCCCAAAGATGAACCTCATGTTGAATGTTATCCTTTAAAGTCCCTATGGAGACATCAATCCTATGCTTCTCTGGAATATAATTTTCCCTAAAATTCAATTTTTGAAATTCGTCAATGTGCTCTATCATTGAACACTTTTGTTTGAGATTTATCAATTGGCCAATGAAGGTGTTGCTCTTTGTATCCTCATAATGTGTTATCATTTCCTTCATGCAAATTGACCACGTAACAAGTGGTTTACGAGAACAAAGCCCTTTTTATACCATAAAAATTGATCCGGTTCTAAATATAAAGATGAAATGCATACCATTTCTAATAGTTGCACCTCATTTAGATCACAATATTGCTCCATCTATAGTATCCAATTTACTGGATCCTTGCCATCAAACTTCCTAATATTGCCTTTTCTTGATTTTAGGAGCTCCATCTTGAAATGAGTGTAACTCTATAATGTTAGATCTCCAAGTTCTGAAATTACATCATGTAGTAGCCCTCTGCATTCTCTTTCTAACCTTGCAAGTCTGATCAAGATTGGATTCTACAAGGAAGAGTTATGGCAAATCTCCCATGATGACATGAGTATAGATTAGTTCAGTAGACCGCACCTGTATGAAGTTACACGTGTCACTGTTTCAACCTTAGGATATGAAAACTATACACAACACACTACAGTCTATCCTATTTCTGTAACTTCTGACAAAATTTCAATCTGATGCTCAGAGAGAAAGCTATGATGAGCTTCCCAAGGTCATATGTTTAGAATGTAATTTGGAAGTCTGCAAAAACCCTAACTTCCTTAGATTATATCTCTGAAAATATAGTGTGACAAGATCTGAAATTCGGACCCAAGCTTCATCAAGATTTCAATTCAAATGGTTTTTAATTTCAGAGTCTGAACCTTCATAGAAACAACATAATAGTGAAACTTCCACGATGACCTGTTTGAGATGAAATTCTGGAGCTTGCAAAACCATAACTTCCACAGATCGTATCTCTGAAAATATAGCAAGACAAGATCTAAAATTTGTACCCGAGGTTCATACCGATTTCTTCTCAAATGGGTTTTCTTTTTAGCTTCTGATACTTCGTAGCGAACAATTTATAGTGAAAATTCCATGATGACTTGTTTGGAGCAGCGAAACCCTAGAATCCAAAGCTCTGATACCAAATTATATGAAGCCAACTAACAAAAAGATAGAAAAGATAGATAAATGCTTTAGAAATAAGCCTCTTTGAGGGGACAACCTCCTTTACATTACACAAATGAACAATTCTTGGATGATACAAATGACAAGACCTCCTTTCTATATATAGGAGTCTAAGGGGTCATATAATCAAAGCCAACATAACAATAATAATGTAAGGGCACAATAATCACAATATGGGGACTACATGGGCACAAAAATATAATAAGGAGGTTGTACTAATAACAATAATGGGTTACACTAGTAGTATAGGGACCTAACACCAACAAGCTCAAGTAAGGGGAATTTTTGAGAGTGAGAATTGGCTTCTCTAGTCTAACATAGGAGTGAAGATAATTATTTGGAGAAGAAAGTGATAGATTCATGTTCCATTATTGGGGCTACTGCTTCATGTTTGTAACTGTGTACTTGAAACTTTCACTTAGTCATTACAATCTCTCAAATCCATCATGCTTTCATGCATGTATCGTAAATATTGTAAGACTATTATTTAAATGTTTACAATATATGTTTAGGTTTATACATACTAAAGTTAATGAACTATTTTTTTTCTATGGTATATATCTTGTTGAATGTGCATTGTGTTTTCTTTCATGATCATTGTTATCTTATGAACTATTTTACAGGTTAACTAACAAGTCTTTCCTTATTCTCATGCATCTATTTTAGTACAATACTATTACTTTTCTACCAGAGGCTCACTTTTCTCTCCCTTCCATGGAAGCTCTTTTTATACATTACAATTCCTGTCTCAAAAAATGTATTCACTTTCTTACCTCAAGTTATGTTTACGATCTCTTGCATTGTTTATTGCAGAAAAGGCATATCCTTAAGATCATCTTAATGGTAGTGAGACCCATATTTGGAATGGGGCTCCTAATCCAATCTGTGTGAGTTATAATTGGGACTTCATACTAGTGAGATCCCCTTACTAATGGCATATTCCAGCACCATCAACAGATTTCATTTTCACTCCATCACATTCTATTTGATTCATTTTCATAATTTTGCCATTCATTTCTTGCTATTGATAAATTATAATTCTTTCTTTAGAATTAAAATTGAAAGTTATTATTATTCAAAATAATTGTTCTCATTTTCGATATAAAACTTCATCTATAAAAAAAATTGAGCTTTGCAACCCTAGTAGACTTGAGCCTCTGCCATTCCTTAAACCTAAGCCGAGAACCTGATTTACTGACTACTCTAGTAGCTCTACCAACCTGGAACTTCCGCTTAATCCTTTGCTTGATCTCTCTCCCCTTTGACAGAGCTTGCAACTCCTCCCCATACTTATCCTGCTTGGAGAGTACTTGTAGAAACACAGTAACAAAGAACCGTCAAAGCATCTTGATCTATTACAATATACACATTACAGAATCAGATACATTATGAACATATAATAGCATTCACAAATGATAACATTCACAATTGCGTAATCATATGGAAGAAAACTTGAAGAACTTTATTAATTAGAAGGGAGAATTACAACCCAATTGTCTGATCCAGCATCATCCTCCCAACATCAAGCCCTCTTCACCTCATGAAATAACAATATCACACCAACAATACAATGCTCTTTCCTCAATTACAAACTATCAGCACTTCCTTGCAATTCACAACATTCCAGCCTCTGGATCTCTTAGATGAGGGATCCATTTATAGATGTGTGCAAGGGTGCGAGTCATCTCTGGGTTTTGATTAGTGTCATTCCACTTGTTACAATTGGTTCCAGAAGAGGAGAGATAACTGAAGTTTAGACTTACTCATCCTTGGGCTAATTCAGAGAGGCAAGTGTCATAGGATAAGTTTCTAGAAGATTCCATGAGCAACCACCTAGAAAATTGTCTTGGACATTTGTCCATCCTCGCCCATCGCACCCGATAGAAGGCCAAAACAATATGCATCACACCTAGCTAGTGTAGCAGTCAGTATGGTTCAGTTTAGGCCATTTATAGATGGTTTTTCAGGTGGAACTTTTGGGGAACGATGTAATGAGATGACCATGTTATTTTAGGGTGTGAAATAACTCGTTTAGGGGTTAATGAGTCCTAGTTTATTGGCATATAAGTTTGGGCTTGAAGTGCCCAAATATGTCTATAACAGATGCCCCCTAGAGCATGAAGTCATAAATCTTGATGTCGGGTGAAATGCTTTATCATGAGGATCTGAAGTTTCGAAACTGGAAGGTGACCTGTATAAGATACAATATAATACATCATCATAATATAATTTTCATGATCTATCTGAGGTAGGGATCCCCATGCTCAGCTTTATAAATTCATTTCATGTACATAGATTAGATAGTCATCGGCAGATGCAGAATGGTGATTCTTCAGATGTAGAGTCATCATCCTTGTTTGGATGACCATCTTTGTAGCGTCTTTGTACATTTTATGTTTTTATATCCCTAAATATATCATAGCCCGAATGGATGAAACTAGATCTGGTGTCTTCAAACTCGTTCAATCTTCACCCGATGTACAAGTCAATCCATGTGAAAAGATGTTCTGAAGTCGAACATGGAAAGACATCACCTGATTACCAGCCAATAACGGGAGCTATTAACAGATGTAAGAGGAATCACTGATAATGATAATGACCCTAAAGGTACTACAGTACAATTCACGTGGTGTAAATATGTGATCCAATGTTGAACACCATGCAAAATCTTTCGGTCGAAGGCCATTGATGTCATCCTATCACCAGAAGTGAGAAACTTGCCATTGAGGCATGCAATTTTCAAAGCACTGAAAGGGTTGTTTCTAAGTCAACTTCTTGGATAATGAGCTGATGTCGACAAGAAGTGACCCGTCATAGGAGGGCCTTAATGTATCCCACATCTATGACATGAAACGAAGAAAACAATTTTCTGGAGGTGAAAACGATCTGACAACACAAGGTTCATGAATGGCGGTCATGAAAGATGAAGGTTGAAGGTATTGTAGTGGATGAGACTTTAACTGGATGGTGAATTCTTGACTGAATGAATTCTCTTTAACATATCGGCGACACTGAGATGAATTAGTAGCGTTAACCCCAAAATATGAATGGTGTGAAAGACCAATGGTGAGATGACCGGTGAACGGAATAACCCAACCCAACTCAATCATGGAGATGAAGTGAAAGTGTCATGTTCAAGAGCGACCTGCTACCATAAAGTTTTCAAGTTTTATTCCCTTTCTCCCCAATCATTGCTGACCATTACCTCTTTATTGTTGTGAAGCTTGAGGAGGATAACATATTCTTATTCTATAACTGTCGCTATGTTTTAACGAGTCTAGCGACAGTGAAACTCATTCTTGTCTAGGTGGACAAGTTTGTCGCTATTTTTTAAGGAGTTTAACAACAAGGATAACTCAGTCCTTTTGATGTTTAGAGAGTTTGAAAAGGGACGAAAAGGAAACTCCATCTTGTCTAGAGTTGTCAAGTTTCTCGCTATTTTTTTAACGAGTTTAATGACAAGGATAACTCGATCCTTTTCATATTTAGAGAGTTTGAAAAGGGATGAAATGGAAACTCCAGAGGTTCTTTTTCATAGAATAATCCCTTAGGTCCGAAAAATATTAAAATAATACAAAAGGGATGACTTTTCGATCACTTTAACGAGCCAAAAAAGATAAGCGCTCGAACTTTTTCATGAGATAATCCCTCGGGTCCAAAAAACATTAAAATATACAGGATGGATGGCACTTCCAATCACTTTAACTAACTAGAGAGGCCAATTTCTCGACAATATTTTCATATTGAACGAGTCTGAAAAGGGCTTAACGGGGACTCGATTTTGAGGAACGAGTGTTGTCTATGGTAGCAACCAGTTCCGGGTAAGCTTGGAACTTCTCAAAACATGGTCGTTTCTAGGAAGAGGATGGCTAATAAGACCACTCATCGCAACGATTTCTCAAAATAGTAAACAACCAAGTGGAAGCATATGATCGGCTAAAAGAATGGAGGTGATGGGAGGTACACAAGCAAGGCTCAAAAGGCTAATAGAACGGTAATCACAAAGGGATTTTACTCGAATGTGGGTTCATTTTTTAAGGAGCTTGAACCCTGGGGGAACTATGCTCCAGTTTTAGTTTCATTTTTTTACAAGCTTAAAACGGAAAGATATGCTTGAACTAGTTTCTATTCCTACACAAGCTCAAAACTAAAAAGCTAGAAATGACAAAGTTAAAAAGCTAGAAAAGTCAAAACTAAAAAGCTAGAAAATGAAAATTTAACAAAGGTTTGCATGCCCCCAGCATGATGAAAAGAAGATTCTCCAGTAGCCATATGGAAACTTTACTGAGGTTAGGTAGGATGGTTTTGTCTGCAAAATGGACAAAAAACTTCCTTGGCTTCGTCTACAGAATAGATAAAGGTGAATGGTGTGTCGGACCAATCACATAACCTACAGGGAAACTTATCTTCTCAGCTGGGTTCATCTGTAGAATAGACGAGGGTGCATTCCGCCTAAGCTTCATTACATTCACTAGACTACTCATGGTAGTCAGGTCAATGGAATGAAGGCTCAAAAGATACTTTTGGTACAAAAGGACTATTTAGGGATGATGATTGATTGGAGCTGTACTTGAACCAAGAAATGAAAGTTGGTCAATGGTGACAATCTTGCCTTCATGCGGGAAACTCATCACTCAGAAGAGTGTTGAAACAATAGCCTCTATGTTATAAACATAGTCACGTCCAAGGAGTAGATTGTAATCTAACGGTCCTAGGACTACCATCACATTCAACTGAACGATTTTCCTTCTCAAAGTGATCGGTAACTTAGGAAAGATCCATAATAGTCAACTGGTTCCTTTGTTAAAGCCTAATAGATTTTGTGTAATAGGCATAAGCGGTGGTGAACCAAGTGCTTTCCAAGTAGTTGAGGAAAGGATACTCATTGATGCTCCTTCATCTATTATAGTGCCATATACGATCATTTTGTAAACTTGCACTGTGATCCGGAAAGGTACATAAGAAGGAAGGCGAGATCTTGCTAGTCGATTCCAATCAAAGGAAGTGACTAGACTTCTTGGAGGGGGTACCAAATAAATGGTTGAATTAACCCCTTGAGTTTCAAGAATTGGAGGATTCTCCTCCTGTTGCGAAGGAACAGGTAGATTTCCCCCAAGTTCATCATATTTTGATGTAATAAAAAGAATTTGAACAGTATCATTCTCACTCTCTTCGGGAAGGGTACGATTTTCTGAAGGTAAAATTGGGTCAACTCTCACCTCGACCTGTTGACTTTGGTTAGGTATAGACTCATGAGATTCACTTTCAAAGAGAATTTAAACCGACAGTTGATTTAAGTCAGTCAGTTTTTCAACTAGTAAAGGACTTGGGGAGAGCTTCTGGTAACCAAATGGAAGTTGCTGCAGTGAAGCATGAAAGTTATCCAAAACTCTTTTGGCTTCATCCAAAAAAGGACAATGGTGAAGGGAATGATTACCTTCACACAACCTACATGGAACTTTGACCTTTCCCTTCTGTCCATGAGCTTCGTTATCACTAGTCAAAGGAGTGTTAGCAACATGATCACCAGAGGTTGATGACACCAAACAGTGCAAATGGGGAGACCATTCTCTCAAGATCTGAGGAAAGCAGGGACAATCTCGATGAAAATGGTCTCCTCTACAAATTATGCAAGGAAATTTGGGTTTAGGAGCTTTAATGTTCAGATTTTCACCAGTTGATGCATCCAAAGAAATGGCTGCTTGGTTGCCCCCTTGCAAAATTGGCTTCTTCTTCTTCTCCTTACCTTTCTTCTTCTTCTTAGCCACCTGGTTATTAGCATCACTACTTTCAGCAAGCGAAGAGGAAGAAGGGGAGGGAGAAACAAACGAAGAAGGAGGCAAAGGGTCAACTTTAGTATCAACTGGATGTTGATTCGATTGCTGAGGAATCATGGTATTTTGAACCACAAAGGTTGAGAACAGCCATATTGGCAAGCCAATGGTAAGTCCCGGAAGGGACAATGTGGCCATATGAGGAGCACCAATATTTCCCCAAAAATTTAAAGGACTAGGATTCCCCTTGAGAGGGATTCCTTGATTGGTGGACTCCATATATGTCAACCTAAGATCAACTAAGGAACAGGGATGTTATTCCAAATTTAATTAATTTTAATGATGCTTTGACACAACTTTGCTTTTTTAGTTTTTAAGAGTCGAGAAAAAGCTAAAGATGACTCTAGTCCCCTTCGATTTTTAATGAGCCTGAAGTGACAAGTGCTTAGATGGACCTTTTCTTTTAAAGAGTTGAAAAGGAACGAAAGTGACTACTCTGGAAAATCTAAACAGAGGGATTACCAAACCAATTGCAAAACTGCAAAATACACCTTGGTAATAAATTAAAGAGAAATTACCAAGGACTTATGTACAGCAGTCAATCTTCCTGAATGCTATGTTTAGTGGATTGTGATCAATAAGGCGGTAGACTCAACTTCCTATGGATAAAGGATATAAGCCTGTTGTGGTCTCCCAATATATACATGACGGTACGGGGAGCACAAGTCCATGCTAGCACTTGTCGTATCAAGGAGGAGGAATCACCCAACCTTCGATTGAAACAATAGTTACTAGTTTTTACGACACCGGAACACGTCTCTAGCCTAGACCTCTAGATATGTTGCGTTAAGTTCCAAAGCGTTGTTAAGTTCATTGAAATTTATTTTAAAGTTTATCTTGTTTAAAGTTTACCTTTCAATGGTTCACCGCGTGATGATTATGTTGAAATTCCTAAAATGCAATCTACAACGATAAACAATCTTTGTTTATTTTGATCAATGAAAATCTTAACTACTAGGGAAAGAATATTACAATTCTTTCAAACAAAGAGAAAAGAGCACACACTAGTGCATTTTCCTAAATCATTTTTTGCACACAAACTAAATGCAAATGAAAATTCATGTATTTGTTTTTTCGTTCTCCTTAATGTGAAAATGCCAAAAAGGAAAATTGAATACAGCAAAGATCTGAAATATTTCTTTCAAAGCAACATTTCCATTTTCTTCTTCAAAAGAGAAAGGAAGACTAAATGAAAATTTTCAATTTTGAATAAAAAATGTTTCTGATACTTTGAATATCAACAAATCAAACCAAATACATGACGAAAAGTTCAATAGACTATTCAGGGAAGGAAGAATCCACAACACTTCTCTTTTCGACACAAAACAACAGTTACGACACTTTTTGCATCAAAGCGACAAATAGATTTAAAAAACTTTTCGATAAAGGATTGTGAATGATGAAAAAATACAAAAAACATTCACTAATACTAATCAATGGAGGCTTATCTATGTTATGCAAGCAGGCTATAGTAAGGAGGCACTGTTCATAAGCAGCAAAACAACTAAACAAAATTGAAAACAAGGACAAAAACCCCTAATTTCTAGAATGGCAATAGGTTCAGTCAGTCATCGTACCTGGGATTCATAGAAACAGGGATGCATCACACTTAACACACTTAGGAGGTGCAATGCATACTGGGTTACAGTGACAGAGAGTGTGATGGGCTAGGGATCGCAACTAAAGTGGGTTTTGGCTCAGATGTGCAGCTGTTTTCAGTGAGTTAAGTTGAGATATGATGGACAGTAAAGAGAAAAGTACAAAGGAATGTCTTGAGAGACTACTGAGCTACCAAAAGGGCATCTAGAATGCTTGTGAGTCAAATGTTTAATTCATAAACTAAACCAGAGATTGACTGAAGCAACATTCATCTACTATGCAATTGGAGAGCAAAAGCAGTTCGAAGGCTACCTAGCTGACTTCAGGCTCTGTCTATAGTTTATAAAACAAATAATAATAGAAATAAACATCTATTCGATTTCCAGCGGAGTCGACAATTTGTTTCGAGGAAAACTAGTGTCTTTTTCGAGCGACTAGCCCTCTAGGTTTGGCAGCTACCCTAGAAACAACAGTTTAAAGGAATTCAACGATTTCTTCTATGTGTAATGGATAAGAGAAAGATAATAGGACCAACCTGGAACTTCTGCTTAATCCTTTGCTTGATCTCTCTCCCCTTTGAAAGAGCTCACAACTCCTCCCCGTACTTAACCCCCTTGGAGAGTACCTATAGAAACACAGTAACAAAGAACCGTCAAAGCATCTTGATCTATTACAACATACACACTACAGAATCAGATATATAATGAACATATAATAGCATTCACAATTTCACAATCATATGGAAGAAAACTTGAAGAAATTTATTAAATAGAAGGGAGAATTACAACCCAGTTGTCTGATCCAACATCAAGCCCTCTTCACCTCATGAAATAGCAATATCACACCAACAATACAATGCTCTTTCCTCAATTACAAACTATCAGCACTTCCTTGCAATTCACAACATTCTAGCCTCTAGATCTCTTAGATGAGGGATCCATTTATAGATGTGTGCAAGGGTGTGAGTCCACTTGTTACATTTGGTTCCAGAAGAGGAGAGATAACTGAAGTTTAGATCTCTTACTCATCCTTGGGTGAATTCAGAGAGGCAAGTGTCATAGGAGAAGTTTCTAGAAGATTCCATGAGCAACCACCTAGCAAACTGTCTCGGACATTTGTCCATCCTCACCCATTGCACCCTATAGAAGGCCCAAATAGTATGCATCACACCTAAGCAGTGTATCACTCAATATGCATCACGCATGGCCAGTGTAGCAGTTAGTATGGTTCAGTTTAGGCCCTTTCTGGATCGTTTTTCAGGTGGAACTTTTGGGGAATGATGTAATCAGATGACCATGTTCGTTTAGGGTATGAAACAACTCTTTTAGGGGTTGATGAGACCTAATTTATTCACATATAAGTTTGGGGTTGAAGTGCCCAAATATGTCTATAACAGGGGGGGGGGGGGAGATCCCCTCCTACCGGGATGCTGCGACGGGCGACTCCCGCCACAAATCAAACACCTAGTCACAAGCCCACGAAATGAACTAGACAAATGGCCCTGTCCTTGGGGCATGTTGGAAGGCTCATAGTAGGGGAAAATGCTTGTCATGTGCAGCAGAGAAACCGAGATTTTTTATCTCGATGAACAAATTGGAAAGATATAGAATCTTCATGAAGGACCACACGATGATCTACAAGTTCATAGGAGTGTGGCTGACAGAGAAAGACCTCATAAAGTGGATACAACAGAAATGGAAACCCAAGGGCCATATCAAACTCAAGCTGGGAGCTAGAGGCTTCTTTATGGTAATCTTCTCAAACCTGCAAGATAAAGAAAGAGTATTTGAAAATGGCCCCTATTTCGATTATAATGTTGGCCTATTCATGTGATATTGGGAGGAATGCTATGACCCTGACAAAGAGAAATTCCTGGCAACCCTAGTATGGGTAAGACTGTTTGGCCAATGGACTTCTGAGATCTAGGAATATTATAGGGTATTAGGAACATGATAGAAAATTTTTTTAAAATACCATAAACCACAAAAAGAGGCCGATATACATCCTATGCAAGAATTTGTGTGTATATGAACATAGAAGAACCCATACCCGAATCAATGGAGCTAGAATACCATGAGGATGTCTGGCAGCAGACCCTAGAATATGATCATATTCTATTCATATGCCGAAGGTGCCATTATATGGCCATTTATTCAAGGAATTCCCACTAAACCAGGATGAGATGGAGAATAAGGACAAATAGCCGAAGACCCCACAGGATAGAAATGAGGGGTTCCAAGAAGTTAAAAACAAGAGGAGGCCACCATAGGGACTCCATAACCCAGAAAAAGAAAACCAAGCCCAGTCGAGTAGTAAAAACATTTATGAAGTACTACAGGTGGAAGAAGAAGTAGAAAATGAGAACCAGCCCATGAATTGTCAGGAAAAAGGAAAAGAGATCAGTTCCATTAAAGCAAAAACAACACCTAATCGGAAAGCTCAAAGAGACCTCACAGACAAAGATGAACAAGTAGGGATGGAAACCACTATAATGGAAATTGACCCAAGCAAGGTGGGGAGCTCAATATGGAAGAAGAATTCCTCAAGAAATTATTGAATGAATGGAGACACTTAGATGAAATATTCATTCTGGAAGACCAAAAGAAATTGTACAAAGAGACTTTTCAACAATATCAAGCTAAGCAAGGATAGGGATAGGTTGAGATCGCAAAACAACTAGGAGTGCACCAGGAAAAACCCCAGGAGTACCAAAACAAACCAAAAGGTGGGAAGAAAAGAGGCCGAAGAAACCCACAGGAATCAATATAGATAATGGGAGAAATGTTGGTGAACACAGTAGGGTGGTACCACTATCAGTGGTATACTAATAACTAAATAAGGTTTCCCAATGATAGTAATATCTTGGAACATAAGAGGCCTAAATAGCCGAGGAAAACATAGATACCTAGTGGAGCAATTGAAAAAAGAAAAACAAAAATCATGCTTCTCCAAGAAACCAAGATCACCGGAGAAAAAGTAGAAGAGATCCTAAGCAAGATGAAACCAAGGTATGAAGTAATGGCAATAGATGAAAAAGGAAGTGCACGAGGAATAGCAGTTTTTTGGAACCCAGTAGAAGTAAAAGCAGACTATTGGATAGGCATGCAACACATCCTCATAAGTAGGTTTCACCTCATAGGAACTAAATATTAGTTCATTCTCTCAGCGATTTATGGCCCGCACATCCCAATTGAAAAGGAAAAATTCCTACAAAGTATAAAGACCCTAAACCAAATGCATGACGAAAAGCTATGGTTGATAGCAAGTGACTTAAACCTGATAACATCGTTAGAAGAGAAAAAAGGAGGAATTAGAAGGGAGGAGCTAGAAATGGAAAATTCAGGGATATCCAAGAATAGCTTCGCCTGGTGGATATCCCAACAATTAATGGAAGATATACATTGAACAATAGACGAGGAGGAAATAGGAAAATTGTGTTTCACCTTGAAAGATTTTTAGCAATAGAAAATCTCATCAGCGAAGATGTTTACTATGAGGCATCCATCCTACCATGCTTGGGCTTGGATCACTGGCTGATTATATTAGAAGTGGATATGAAACAAGGGAAAACAAAGCAACTCTTTAGGTTTGAAGCCTTTTGGTGGAAAGAAAGTGAGAAAGAAGGTAGAAACCTAATGCATACTTTCCAACTCCGACTCAAAGATCTTAAAGGTAAAATTAAAAAATGGAACATGGAGGAGTTTGGTAATGTACAAAAGGAACATGAGTTGATTCAGGCTAAGATTAGGAAATTGTAACAATGGATAATTAATGAAGGAAGATCTGAAACCCTAGTAGAGGTAGAAGGAAAATTGCTAAATAAATTAGAGGAAAGGAGGAAACAAGAAGAGATCTTATGGAAATAGAAATCAAGAATCCAGTGGTTGAAGGAAGGGGAAAGGAACTCTAGATTTTTTCACAAAGCAATGATTCAATACATGTAGCATAATAGGATCTTCTCCCTAGTGGATCAGGAAGGAAATCGCCTTATTCAAAAGGAAGATATGGAGAACTTTCTAGTTCACCATTTTCAAAACTTGTTGACAAAACCCAACATAGATAGGATGGAGAATATATCGAGACTAACTCAGCATATTCCCCAATTAGTGAGAAGGGATCAGAACCTGGCCCTCCTAAGGGAAATCACCAAGTCTGAGGTGGAAGAATTAATCAAAGGCCTTGCGAAAATCAAAGCACCAGGCCCAGATGGGTTCACGGCTGAGTTATTTTACATTACATGGCCATTCATGAGAGACGCTATTATGGAAATAATTGAGGAGTCCCAACACAATAAAAGAATGCATCTGACCCTAAATTCCACCTCCCTTTCCCTCATTCCCAAAACCAACCACTTGGAAGAACCGCAAGGTTTCAGACCAATAGCACTCTGCAATGTAATATATAAAATCATGGCCACAATCATGGTGAATCACCTCAAACCTATCCTACCTGGCTTAATCTCTCAAGAATAGACATGCTTTGTCAAAGGGAGACAAATAGTGGATGGAATTGTTACGGCTCAAGAGGCAATACACTCCTTGAAGAGCTAAAAAACTAAAGGGATGTTGGTAAAACTAGACTTATCGAAATCCTATGACTGCCTGAGCTGGAAGTACTTATAGGGTATCCTAAAGGCGTTTGGCTTTGATTCAAGATGGATAAGCTGGATAATGTCGATGATCTCGACCCCAGTATTCTCAATCCTACTCAACGGGTCTCCTGTTGAGGTGTTCAATGCAACCAGGGGACTTAGAAAGGGCAATCCAATGTCCCCGTTCCTATTTATATTGGTTGTTGAAGGATTAGGAAGGTAAGTAAAACAAAAAGTGCAAGGTGATCAATTTACAGGTCTCAGAATGTGGGGTAATGATTTTCCGTTAACACATCAACAGTTTGTTAATGACATAATGATGTTTGGGCAAGCAACCCTCAAGAGGCCTGATGGAGATCCTGAACGACTTCACGAGCACCTCTGGGATGGAGATCAATAAGGATAAGTTAGACATCCTTTTATTTAATACTACAGCACCAACTCAAGCCTTCCTAGCAAGAATTATTGGATCCCACAACAGAAATCTCCCTTTGAAATATTTAGGAATTCCGCTAAGTGTCCACCAAACCAGAGTGGCGAACTGGAAGACTCTGCTAGTGAAAATCTAAGGGAGAATGCAGAACTGGAATTTTATATCACTGAATATGCCAAGCCATGTTATACTACTGAAATATGTGCTTCGGTCAATTGCAATTTACCACCTATCTAGTCAAGTTGTCCCCAAAATGGTGTGTCAAGGGATTATTGACATCTTTAAAAAAATTTGGTGGCAAGGACCCAAAACAGAAAAAAATGAGCCCTACTATCAGGGAACTGGCTCAGCAAGCCATTAAAAGAAGGAGGGTTAGGTCTCAGAGACCAGTATATTCTCAATTAGGTCATGGGGGAAAATCTATGGTGGTGATGGGTTTAGGGAGGAGTAGATCTATGGAAGGAAATATGGGGGAGGAAATATGGAATGCCAAGATTGATGGAAGGGAGGCTAAGAGTCCAGGAAAACATCAAGGGATCAACCATATGGAATTTAGCATCAAAGAATAGAGAGATGAGAAAAACTCATAGCTTTTGGGAAATAATGGAAGGAGACAAAGGAAATTTCTAGTATGAGGCATGGCAACAGAGAGAAAAACTTCATAATAGACCTGACCTAGGGGCAACATCTTAGTTCACCAATATCCCTGCAAAATAGACAATGAAAACATTTTGAGCCCGGACATGGAAGAACATTAGAGAAAACGGAAGCAGAAACAAGACTGGCCAGGTGCTCCTGAATACACCCAATGGGAAACATATGAGAAAGAGATGGAAACCTGGACAATTGCAATCTCAGAAGGGCCCAATATAATTAGGTGGGGGTGAAAAATCAAATGGATTTTCACCATTCAAGAAGGCTACCACCTACAAGCAGTGCACCACCTGCAACAAGGGCCACCTATATGGGACAGAATATGGCAAGATAAATCATGGCCGAAAATTGCTTTCTTCCTGTGGATAATTCGGCATGGTAGAGCACTCACATGGGATCAACTCCAGATAAAAGGTCTTCAAAAACCATGGACCAATGGTACCTGTGGAGGACACTCATAATCAATGGAACATCTAACAAATTCTTGCAGCTACATGTTACACTAAAAAATGTCACCATGACTATTTACAGTTAGTATGGCTCTATCAACAGTCATGCTATCCTCTTAGGCAAGTCTTATGCCTCTGCTCTCCATGTCAAACTTGAAAAAGAGAGAAAGTCTTTATAAATGTATTTATCTCTGGGTACGCAGGTTCTCTCAACCTTACCTGCGGGTACGCACCCAATGTTCACAAAAGCTGCGTCCTTGGATGCTCTGTATGTAAAGGGGCAGGTGCGTCCCCCTGTAAAGTTCAAAATGCGCAAGTTTCATCTTTAAAAAGTTACTTGTGGTCATTTCTAGAGCATTCTAGAAGGTTTTTCGACGTGTATTGAGCGCCTCCAGATGGTTCATGTACCCCTACCAAAGAGGAACTTATCCCATCAATAAGGGAGCTATCCCATCCAAAGAGGGGATTATCCCATTGTTGGTGGACCTGAACAACTTCCTCTAGATCACTATAAATACAGGCATTGGGCCAGAAGGAGGGGAGGTTGGAAGCTAAACATTTCTAAGGGTAGATGCTGCAGGAATTAGGACTCCCATTTAGAAGCTTGTGAGGAGAGATTGCCATCTTTGCTTGTTCTATTTGGAAGTGGGTGAGCTTTGTCAAAGTAAAGGAGAACTCTTGATGGACCCTGGGAGGGACTTGCACAACACCAAGGCTCAGGTTGTAATTGTTCCTTTTGTTTCCTATTAATGCAAATGAGTCCATTCTTCTCAATAACTTGTTATTTATGAGTTGTTTCATGTACTCCTTGGTCTATGTGCTAAATATGTTTTATTCTATGAGATTATCAAGTGCTATTTAATCGTTTGATTGTTAGTGGATGTAGGTTTCAAAGTGAAGGAGGAGCTCATCCGGATCAGCGGAGCTGGACTGCTACAACAGCGTTGGACTACAGGTAGGATCTAAACACTTGATTTCTTATATAGTAAATGCATGTTTAGAGAAGATTGCTCTTGTTTGTCTTGTTTGTCACTAGAGAGTCTTAGGCTCCTAGGGAGGTTGGTTGTGTCCGCACAATCGACTCTTTCCGCCTGACAAATTGGCGACCATACTGGGGACTCCATTGATGTGAAAGTCTTTTCCTTTGTATGCAACTTTGCTCTGAGAAAAGTCATTTATTTTCTGGTTTTTGTCTCTGTGACTTTGTTTTTGGGTGGGTTAGCTTAGGGTTAGATTCAATTTAGTTTTTCTTGAATTTACCAGTAGGACGCACCCTCTGAGTATTGCACAGTGCGTCCCTGGACGCACTGTCACTGTGTGCACAGAGCGGGCCCGCACCTGTCTTAACGGGTTGCCTGCGTCCCCTGCTAAAATTTAAGAAAATTCCATTTTTTGCATTTTTTCTCTTAGATTTTGCTTTTTCTTAGTTTTTACTGCCCAGATCCATTAGTCTCTTGTCAAAGATCTTCACCTGAACTTGTTTCGATAGCATTGAGTGTTTTAGTGGATTTCATAGAAGTTTAAGCCCTAGGGTTTGATTTTTGAGTAGGTCTTATAGTGACTTTGGCGGTAGAAGTTGTCAAGCCTTAGATCTCTCTGGTTTTGTCAGCATTCTTAGAAGTCAGACCTGTCATAAAGTCTACCTGTGAGAGAAACTTACCATTGAGTTGTCTCTTTGGCAAATTTCGAAGTGCTTTTTGATTGAGTATTGAATTCCATTTTACAAAAAGAACAAAAAGATGTGAGTTTTGTTTTGACTAGTCTTTTGATTCTGCATTAGCTGGTCCTTGACTTGATTTTGGTCAAGTAAAACAACCTAGAATCATCTTTGTAGGCTTTTGCCTCGTTAGTTTTGCTTAGAATAAATTTCTTTTTTATTTTCTTGTGAGTCAAGTTTTCATAGATTTTATAGCTTTTGAGATTGATTTTCATTAAAATAGATTTATATGCTTTATTAAATAAAGAAAATACAAAAACATCTCCTTTGAAAAGTTTTGTTTCAAGTAGCTTTGAGGCATTTTGAAAGAAAAAGAGTTTTTCGTGCACGTAAGGAGTGGTTATGTTTGTATGCTTGAAAAGATAAAGAGAATTGTTTCTTTGATTGTCTTTACTAAGAAAGTTGTTTTCTATAAAATTTGCATCTCTCAACTCTCTTAGTTAGGAATTTCATTGAAAGAGGAAAGTAGCGTAAATCATCTTAGGTGCATCTTTGTAGTGGTCTGAGTCGAGTCTACACACCATTGGTTTCACTTCCACTACCTTTTGTCTTTAAGAAAAACCATAAAATTAACGCTTAAAGTAAAATCAACGTAGTAACTTTTATTTACTAGGGCTCTGAAACACCAATTTAGATCAGGCTAGTGTCTTGGAGTAGGTGAGTAATTAACTCTCCAAGACAACAAAACCAAACAAGTAGCTTATCTTGTGATAGAATAAATCCAATTGTCTCATTTGTACTCTGGGAAAGCTCCTCTTAAAGGAGAAGCACGAGCTCGTGTCCGAACCAGTGAGGGGATCAATCCCCCCTCGTTGGGAACGACGCCAGACACACACGTATTACAAACGTTAAACCTCGGATTGACCATTGTCGAGGAGCCAGGGGTCACTTGTCGGTAAACCTTGGATTATTGTCAAGGAACCGGCAAGGGGATTGAGCTTGTTACTCTACCCTTGCGTGCTGTCGGAGTGTAGACTGTTCCCCCAGGTGCATTTGTTGCGGTTGGTAACCTTAGTGACCATTATCTTTAGGATTCTACCGAGGTGACGGTGGAGGGAAGATCCCACTGTACCTGGAGCAGACGTCGGCTAGACTCACTTGGATTTTCCGGGGGGTTCACTTCACTCGACATGGTTAAAGTGGAGGAACTTGTGCCGGTCTATTCATTAAGCAGGTTGCCGGGGTAACTGTTCCACCCGCCACTTCTGTACTAAATCCGGCGATGTTGGGTTTCATCTCCAACTAGCGTTTTCGGTCTGGAAGGCTACTATTTGTGCTTGGTTTGATGCCCTAGATTCTTTAGGTGTGTGATTCAAATTTGTTTGGTTCTTTAGAGACTTTAGGTGGTTTGATTTGAAATTTTATTTTGTTTTCGTGTGTAGTAGTTAAAAGTTTTAGCTGCGGCGGAATTACCGAGACAGTCCCGTAGACTTCGGGGCCAGTCTCTTGAAGTTGTTTCTGTGGCCGAATTGTTGAGAAGATCTCGTAGACTTAGGGGTGAACCTCCTCGAGACGACCCCAGTAATCTAGAAGGTTTGAAGGTCCTTGTAACTCCTCCTAGTGGCAGTAGAGTAGGTTCACCTGAAGAAGGAGAATCTTCCTTGGTAGTCCATTCAGATTACCAAGGCTTAGAGACAGGTTATAATCCCGAAGCTGTTACAGTTTCTGAACTTGTTGGTAGTTTTTCGTCTGCTAGTGATACAGGCGAAGAACCTGAAATATCTGAACCTGTTACTCCAACTTCTAGTGTTCCGGATTCACCAAGAGTAGAACGAGTTATCACCGAAAATCTTCCTACTGGTCTGATTGCTATTGAAGAACTTGCTCCAAAGGAAGAAATAGGCGTCTCTAACCTTGAAGATCAACTTACTATTGATCTAAGGGAGCGTGAATCTATCTTTTACAGTCCTCCTAGAAGTACTACTTGGTACCTTTCGTTAACCAATTATTTAGACAACTCAGGGGTAGTTTTTTCTACACCTCATACTCCCTTTCCACCTGGAGGTATTTATACTCCTGTAAATATGTCTGGTCAGTCGTCCATGTTTACTCAAAGTCCTGAATCTTTCTTACACGGCGGTCCTTCTGTTCCCACCGGGTATCAATCACTTTCTGGTACCTTTGCGGGGGCATCTCCTCAACCCATTGATCATGGGTTATTTGCTGGAAACAATGGTAATATACCATTGGGTGTAGGAGACATTTACATGATGTCAGGTTCAGTTCCCATTTCCCAACCTCAAGGTGGCCAATTACCGCCTGGGGGGCAACCTCAGTTAACGCCTGGGGGGCAACCTCAAGGTACACAAATCGTGTCTGGGGGGCAACCTCAAGGTTAGTATGTACCTATGGTGCAATACATGCCTCAAGGTCAACCCCAGCCTCAATATGTACCCCAGGGTCAACCTCAGTATCAATATCAACCTCAAGGATGGCAACCTCAAGGATGGAAACCTCAAGGGTATCAACCCCAAGGGTATCAACCTCAAGGCTATCAACCTCAAGGTCAAGGTCAACCCCAGTATCCGTATTTACCTCAAGGTTATCAACCTCAAGGTCAATACTCGAGTCAAGGTTATCAACCACCTCAAGGTCAGTCATATGTTCCAGGTATGGGAACTGCACCTTTCAATTATCAATCCTATCCTCAATCCGGTTATGGATCTCAGTATCCTCAACCTGTTATGGGTCAATACCCCGGAATGTTAGTGTGGGATCCATCACAGGGTCAACAGGTGTTGCAGCCAAGTATACAGTTGGTACCTCAAGCTGGACAACCCGTAGTTTCTGGTCCACCCCAGCAACCGCAACCTGTCCAGTCAAATGTTCAAACTTCTGTAACTTCGGTAGTTACTCAGCCGCCAATTGCACCTAGTACTCCATCTCAAACGGCTGCTGCAACTACCGCTACATCTACCGCACATACTTCTGGAGTATCGACAGCTCCGGTTTCTACTGTCTCTGTAACCACTCCTCAGACATCTTTACCGTTGTCCGGATCTACGATTCAAACCACGGTCCAGATGCCTACAGGTCAGCCTGGTATAAGTACGGTTGTCACTACTCAACCTCAATTTGTTCAACAACCGTACCAGGGACAGTACCAACCTGGGCAAGCTGTCCAACAGCCAGTTTACCAGTATCAACCGTATCCTGGGTACACTTATCAACAACCTCAACAACCCCAGTACGGTCCGGTTAATCCTGGTTTTCCAGGAGGATATAATATCCCTAATGCGACTCCTGTTCCTAGTTATCCTGGATATCCTCCTCCTGGGACTGGTCTTGTGACCCAGAGTTTTAGAGATCCTAACCGACAGTTACCGTTTATCGCAACTTTGGATTTACCAGACTTGACGCGCCTAACGAACGATCCAATTCAATATCTTCCGTTCTGGCCGCCAATGCCAAATAAGTTGCCCAGTGATATACCCAAGTTCGAAGGTAAGTCTGGAGAGGATCCGTCCAATCATGTGATGACTTACCACCTCTGGTGTGCTTCAAATTCTATCTCGGATGATTCGATCCGCTTACGTCTTTTCCAGCGTACACTCATTGGTCTCGCGGCCAAGTGGTACATTGAGTTACCACGGGCCTCTTTTTACAATTTTAGCCAGTTAGCTACCTCGTTCTTAACTCACTTTCAGTTGCCGGTCAGATACGATAACGGCACGAAGTTATTAACTTCACTAAAACAATCAACGTCCACGTATATTTCTGATCACATTCATGAGTGGAGACGTCGAAGAAGGCTAGTGAAAGTTTTTATCCCGGACCAAATCTTAGCTGAATGGTTTGTTAAATCATTATTACCGAAGATTACTGAAGATGTAGCTAAGGCCGGAGTAGTTACTGAGGAGCAAGTCATTGCTCAGGCGCAATACCTTGACTTAGTTTATACTCAGTCGGGTACGTTACACGAGAAGATTCCAGATCTTCCAAAGTCGAATCAAATCGCTGCTGCTCCTTCGGGATCTCATGCCGCTGATGGTATGATTGGTATCGTGAATACAAAGAGCAAGAAGAAGTCTTCCAAGGCTTCAACTACTCCTATTATCACTTTGCTTGATTCCCCGACAGGAGAGTCTTCTCCTGAACTTTCCGCCGATATTCATGCTGTAGAGTCATCTACGGCCAAATCAAAAAACGGTGGAAAGAAGAAAGGAAAGAAGAAGGCTAAAGCAGACAAGGCTCCGAAGGAGAAAACGGAAAAGTCGGAAACCAATGACGAAAAGCGCAAACCTCGATATCCTTGTCTTATTTGTGAAGAGGATCATTTTACGAGAGATTGCCCTCATCGGGCCGAGGTTGTGAAAATAGTCAAAGGTTCTCCCACTCCTGCTGTGTTAAAAGATCCATTTCCAAAGCAGGAAAGTAAGATGATAGGTTCTTCCTCGACTGCCAGTGAAGAACCCATTTTGATGATGTCTCATGTGAGGATTGCGACTCGATCGCAAGATTATGGTAGTAAGGCTCCTGTTGATGGTAAGGAAGCAGAATCTTCTCATTCTAACCCATCAACCTCAGCTCCTGGTTCCGATCCACTACAGATCGAGAAACCTAACCCGGATCTAGTAATCAAACCGCCCGCCAAGGGTGTACTTCGAAGGTCTGCTTTCAATCCACATGCGAGAGCAGCCCAGAATTACAACATTGTTGAGGACTTAGCTGTTTCACCCTCAGCAATGTCGGCTTTAGAAGTGCTGCAATCATGCCCAGCACAACGAAAATTACTTTTGTCGGCTATCGGAGCTGTTGATGTTCAGGACCCGAACCTGATAATCTTCGATCTAGAAAATAGTACACCGCGTCTACCCCATCAAATGGCTTTCCAAATTCCAGTGATAGTAAAAAACAGGCCTATTCATCGGACTGTGATTGATGAGGGAGCTTCTACGTGTATTATGTCGATTCAATGTTGGAGATCGCTTGGTTCTCCTTCGTTGAACCAATCCCCGACCATCCTTAAGGCCTTTGATGGCCGTGGGTTCCGTCCGTTTGGTATTCTACAGGAATTGCCTATAGGGGTAGAAGGTAAAACCGTTAGTCTGGATGTGGAAGTGGTTGATGCCCCTCTAGACTACAACCTTCTTTTGGGTCGAAGTTGGTCATATGCTATGACAGCGGTCGTTTCATCGGTCTTCAGAGTAATAAAGTTTCCATATAACGGTAAGATCGTGACCATTGATCAGCTGACATACTTTTCATCCGACCCAGCCTCTTCAGAGAGTATCCAGCATGTCGGTAAGACGACAATCCCTTATAGGGACGTTGGCGTAGGTTTAGTTAAAGATTCCGGTTTACTGGGAACTTTTCCTTTCCCTCCAATCAACGCAGACCCTTCATTTGCATCAATTCATATGATTACATCAGAAAACATTATTTATGATGATCCTTGGATTGTCCCATCTGAATCTGAGATAGACTCATTCGGTGATGCTATGCCTTTGAGTCCATATGAAATTGCTTATGAAGTTGTCATGTCTTTTACCGACTCGCGTTCAACCGAAATCGACCAAATGAATGTGGTCAGTGAAGAATCACTTTTCACCTCAACCTTAGAACGGATAGTGTTTCTCGAAGTCGTGTCATCTGACGAACAACCTCAGAATCCAACGAAACATTCTGATTCAGAGTTGAATTTAGGGAATATTTCTCGCACTATTCCCATTGATATTTCAGTGAAGCCCGGAATTGAGGAAAACATTCATATAGGTGCCTCATGTACAGAAGATGAAATCCAAACTTACAAGGCCCTATTCCAAGAATTCCGCGATGTGTTTGCCTGGTCTTACGAGGAAATGCCAGGAATCGACCCTGCCATTGTTGTTCATGAAATAAAGACCTACCCGGATGCTAAACCCGTCCGGCAACGGTTGCGTCAGATTCACCCTCGGAAAGCGGCTGCGATTAAAGCAGAAGTCGAAAAGCTGTTGAAAGCAGGTTTCATTTATCCAATCCCGTTAACGGATTGGGTATCGAATATTGTTCCGGTCAACAAGAAACAAGGAACAATAAGAATCTGTATCGACTATAGGGATATAAATCGAGCTTGTCCAAAAGACAACTATCCTACGCCTTATATCGATCAAATTATTGATGATTGTGCCGGAAGTGAAATGTTTTCCTTTATGGATGGTTTTTCGGGCTATAATCAAATCAATATTCTACCTGCCGACCAACCAAAAACGGCATTCATTTGTCCATGGGGGACATTTGCTTATTGCAAATTACCTTTTGGGCTTAAGAATGCCGGGGCCACTTTTCAACGGGCGATGTCTTATGCATTTCATGACATCAAGCACATTGTGCAACCGTACCTCGATGATTTGCCTGCTCATTCTTTACATCGAGCTGATCACCTTGTCCACTTACGAGCAATCTTTATGAGGTGTAGGCATTATCGAATTCGGTTGAATCCCCACAAGTGTGTTTTCTGTATAGAGACGGGTCGATTGCTGGGATTTGTTGTTTCAAAAGCCGGCATTCGCGTCGATCCCTCGAAGGTCGAAGCTATCATCAAATTGCCTCCTCCTTCGAGTTTGCGCCAACTCCAAAGTTTGCAAGGGAAAGCAAACTTTTTACGCCGATTCATTCCAAACTACGCCGAGGTCACTAAAGGTTTTACACGGTTGTTGAAACAGAACGCTCAATTCTTTTGGGATGAGATTGCCCAACAATCTTTTGATGCACTTAAACACGCGTTGACCCATGCACCGTTGTTGCATCCTCCCAACTACAACCAGGACTACTTCTTATACCTCGCAGCTTCGCATTCCACCATTGGAATGGTGTTAGTTCAAGAAGATGAATTCGGAGCGGAACATGTGATATATTATCTTAGTAGGACCTTAAATCCCACTGAGCTAAAATATTCGCATGTGGAGAAATTGGCCCTGGCAGCCGTTCAAGCTGTCCAGCGTTTTCGTCACTACATTCTTCTCCGTAAAACTACAGTTATTTCGGATTGCAACCCTATGATTTATATTTTGACAAAACAACTGCTAGGGGGCAAGTACTCTAAATGGATCGTTATCCTGCAAGAGTTCGACTTGGAGTTCGAGAAGTCCAAGTCTAAGAAATCCTTAGTTTTTGCGGAATTGATGTGTGATTTCCCACGTGCTGACACAGAGACTGTGGCAGAGGAGTCCATTGCGGACGAATCTTTGTTTCTTATCAGTACTTTAGATCCGTGGTACGGGGATATAATCATCTATCTCCAAACCCAAACCTTTCGGCCTGAAGCTTCAAAGTCGGAACGTCGAAAAATTCGGTTTCAATCCCAGCAATACAAGATTATTGGAGATACACTTTATCGCCGGGGGGCAGACTTAGTTTTTCGACGTTGTTTAACTCACGAAGAGGCTGAGAGGGTTTTGAATGATTGTCACTCTGGAGCATGTGGCGGTCATATGTCTGGGTATGCCACAGCTCAGAAGGTGTTGCGCGCTGGCTATTTCTGGCCGTCTATGTTTAAAGATTGTATCATTGCAGTCCGGAAGTGCCACAACTGTCAAGTGTTTGATCGCAAGATGCGCGCACCACCTGCTCCTCTCCACCCTATAATTGCCGTTGGTCCATTCGCCAAATGGGGTATCGAATTTATTACTTGTAACCCTCACTCGGCCGGGGGGCATGCGTATATCATCCTCGCGGTTGATTATTTTACTAAATGGGCCGAGGCGATGCCTACATTCGACGCAAGCGGCAAAACAGCTGCAGTTTTCGTATTCAATCATATTATAACTAGGTTTGGTGTCCCACAAGCAATCATCACTGACCATGGGAGCCATTTTCGAAACATCATGATGACTGAGCTTACAAGCCAGCTTGGTTTGCGCCACGATAGCTCTACTCCTTATTATCCGCAAGCCAACGGTTTGGTTGAGTCTATCAACAAAGTTCTGGTTATCATGATCCGACGAACCATTGGTATTCATCGGTCGAATTGGCACAACATGTTATTTTCAGCGCTATGGGCATACCGAACCTCAGTGAAAACTTCAACAGGGTTCACTCCTTTCCAGCTAGTTTATGGCTTGGAAGCTGTGTTACCCATTGAATGCGAAATCCCATCACTTCAAATGGCTGTCGAATTACTTCCAGCTACTTCCGAAGAGAAGCGTTTATTATACTTAGCTAAATTAGATGAGACTCGACGTGACGCTGCATTGGCAATCGAGACTCACGCGAAGCGAATGAAAGCTCAGTATGATAGAAATGTGACCCCTCGAAGTTTTTCGGAGGGAGACCTAGTGCTATTATATGATCAAGCTAACGATAAGCTAGGTGCTGGAAAATTCGTTCCTATGTGGCATGGACCCTACATTGTAAAGCGAAAGCTAGCAAAAGGGGCTTATGAGCTGGTAGATTTTGATGGGGACTCTTTGGGTAAACCCAGAAATGGACTTTACCTAAAGAGGTATTATGCTTAAATGGTGGGTATGGAGAATTTTTAGTTAGGTTAGGTTTTCTTTCTAGCTAGTATGTTTGTTAGTTTAGTCAGTGTGCTTAGCTTAGAGAGTGTGTTTTTCGTCGTTATTCTGGCTTATCTTGGTTTTACTCTTGATATTGCAGATGTCGACGCCTCTCCAAACATACATTGGATTTGCTGATGGTGCTTGTCGTAGTACACGGAATATCTCTTCCGCAGCTTGGGTTATCTATTCGCCCTCTGACGAGTTAGTTTCTATGCATGGGGTAAGCCTCGGTCAAACAACGAACAACATTGCAGAATACAGTGCAGTGGTTGAATTATTATCCGAATCTATTTCATTTGGAATTCGACGTTTGATAGTGAGGTTAGATTCTGAACTTGTTGTATTACAGCTTAATAGAGTATATGCCATTAGAAATCCTGTGTTATTAAGGTTGTTTTTGAGAGTGCGTCTCTTGGAACGTGAATTTGATTACATTGAATATCAGCATATTCCAAGGTCTTTAAATACATTAGCAGATGCAATTGCTTCTCGAATGTTGGACAGACATTTACGATAATCATGCAAGTAAATTTAAAAACATTTCATCACATATGTTAAACAAGATAAGCCGGTAATAATGATATATATATATAGATAGTGTGTCAAAAATATACATCGTCTTCGATCATAGGTTGAAAAACACCTTATGATCGGCAAAAATGATAAGTACAAAAAGCCAAAAATGTCATATGTGTCTACAAAAGTGACTAGCCAATCACTGGTGGTGCTCTCTATACGACACCACTGCACGGGCTACCTTACACAAAAATCTCCTAAACGGTCCAGGGACTGCGACTACATAGCGCTGAAGTCTGATAGGAATATCATCTATGGTAGTCTCAGGTATATCCACCGTCAGACGCTCTAGATCCTGCTCCAACTCAGCTAGTGACTCTGCAGCCGCGTCCTGTGGAGCCGGTACCGGTGCAACTGGATGTCTCCTCTCAAAAGGCCGGAGGTTGGCTGGGCGCTGTGGACCAACATCTGCATTTTGAAAATTTTTACTGTCAGTTTTGAGACGATATATATATAAAAAACAAAAAAAAATATATAATTTGAAAACTTGTGAAAAATAAAGTACCTCTGTCGTCCCATTGTTCTCCCTGTGGAAGAACCATGTCCGGATCACCTCGAAAATCTACTCCGGCATACGAAAAGTCCTGGATCGAAAAAACCTGGTCCTCTAACCAGTGAAAATAACTATCAGGGAATCGAACAACCGCCGCGCCCTCGTCAGGATGCCGGGCCATCACCGTAACCCATCGTATCAGCTTTGGCTCCCGAGGACCCAAGATATCAACAGTGAGTTGCTGAGGGATCAGCATCGGAACTCTCTCTAAGGCAAAGCTCACAACTAGAGGCCCATATCCAAAGGTCTTCAGTTGTCCGTTCTTTGCCCTAGTCAGTTGGCCCTTCATATTGGCCGACACAGCATCACACCAGTTGAAAATGGTGCCTTGGAAACAGTCAATCGCCATCCGCATTTGGGACCCGGTGGCAATATGTAAAGCGGCTGCACCGCAAATTCTGGTAACCGTGAAAGCTATAACCTTGAGTTCACGCAGAGAGATGTGTTTGATTTCTACGCCTTTCGCATGGTGTGCATTGGGTATGCACCAATCTTCCCGGAGACTAGCAAGGGATTGGCCACCCGGCCTAGTCCCGGCTAGATTGAGTTGCTCGCCCCTATTTGGCAAGCCAGTGAGAAAGTATATGTCAGAGGGCTCTATCTCGAGCTGGTGCCCTCTGATGTAAAAGCATTGCTCATGAATGTTCCATCTCTCAACCAGCCACTCCAAGAATCTCACCTGAGCCCTCATGCCAGGTATGGCCCAGTATTTATATAGTCCGCATGCTTTTAGGGCATCAATGGAAGGTTGATGATTAATTGCGGCTAAATCAATGTCCTCGTGCTCTCTTTCTCTCCAATCCAACATGGTGAGTGCCCTACACACCAAGAAATGAAGATTAGAATTGATTTGGGAAAATTCAAATGGTTGTTTGTGGAGTTTGGGGTTTCAAATTCTGCCTTTCGCGGGGGACGCACCCCGCGTTTAGGACATAGAGCGTCAGGACGCAGCTGGCCTGAAGGTGGGCTGCATCCCCCGACCTTTTTCCTGTGTGGGAAAAAGTCGGGGGACGCAGGTCACCCTTAGGGCACCTGCGTACCCCGCAGAGCGATTTTTGAAACCCAAAACCCCCCAAAAATCAAAACTAAAACCTAAAACAAACTTTTAATCAGATGAAATTGAAGAGGAGGATGTTGTGAAATACCTGGAAGAGACGGCGTTCGATTCTGACGGTCGGATTCTCCGCAGCGACCACAGGAAGTTTCTTGCCAAAAGCCCTTTTTTCAACCTCAACAGTAAAATGGTAAAAATGACATGGTAAAAAGTCTTTTTATAGGTTTTTTGGATGAATGAATGCTAGGTTTGTTTATTTTTCACCATGGAAGGATATTTTTCAATGTATTTTTTGCCTATCTTAAACAGGTATGAGTAATGTGTCGTTTTTGTGCAGGACAAAGGGATTTAGAGGGAAAATTGTCATTTTTAACGAACCAAATATCAGAGTCATCTTTTAACCCCTTTTCTGACTCCTAAAATATGAAAAGATTCCCGAGCGTTTCTTTTACACTCGTTAAAATGGAATTAAAAGACGGTCCCCTTATAGCTCTTTTCTGACCGTAAAATCAGGAAAAGATTGTCGGGTTTTTGTCGTTTCAAACTCGATACAGAAATAAAACGACGTGTCCTTGATCGCTTTTTACTTTTCAGGTCAGTGACACTAATTATGAAAGTACTCCTTGGTCGCAAGATCAAGCGGTTCCCCCAGGTATTATTTTATACTTTTTCGGGCTTGAGGGACACAAATCTACGAAAAAGTTCAACTTGGAGTCTTCTTAAGTTTTTCAGACTCTCTAAAATTGAAAAACGCCGAGTTTCTCCTATACTGGGCTCGTTAAACATTTCACAGTAAAGGACCTGTTCAATTACAAACAGGAACGAACCACTCCTTCCTAGGGTTCGAATCAAAACTAGGTTGGACTCATCCGAAGGATGAGCTTATAATCAAGCATATGTTATCCTCCTCAAGCTTGTTAAAAATAAAGAGGTACTTGCCAGAAATGGTGGGGGAAAAGAGAGAAGAATGAGCCTATTTGTTATCTTTTGTCTCAGAAGAAACTTTATTACCACTCTTGGACACGACACTTTTCATTCACCTGGGTTGGGAAATCCTTTACCTCACAGTTGATCAAACCACTTTGAAAGTCTTCAGCCGGGTTCCGGGGATTAACTTTGAGTCGTTTATCACCAAGCCATCTGTCGTGTCGTTATGTGTTCAAGAGGTCTGCAAGCAAAACTTTCATCTGCAAAATACTTGTCATCCATTTGACCATCCCTGAGTCAGTCCTTACAGCAACATTTCTTCAACTTGAACAATGATTTCGTGTTGTGGGCTTTCCTGCAACGGGTCGCTTTCTATCGACATCAGCACATTATCTAGAGAGATGACTTAGAAATCGTCAGTACCTTGAAGTCTGCATGCATCAATGGCAGGTTTCTCGCCTTTGACGTCAGTTTACATCATTGACTTTCGATCGAAGGATTCCGTGAAATGTTCGACATCAACTCATTCATTCACATCTCATGGATTGTACTGGGTACTTTGAGAACCATTGACATTACTGGTGGTCTCTCTCACACTTGTTAACAGTTTACATCATCGACTGGTAATCAAGTGGTTTCTACCATGTTCGACATCAACTCATTTATTCGCATGGCTAGAATCGTACCAACTCGGGAAGCAGAAATGAAGACCCTGGATCTAGTTTCCACCATCCAGGCTGCGAGGAGTTTTGTATTCATTATCTAAGTAGACTAATCATAAACAGATGGCTGCGCCCATACTGTGTCTACAAAAGTCTATGATTATGATGTACTGCAAGATCATTCCTGTATCAGAGTAGTTAGTCTGTTAGTTAAAGTTTTGATCTGAGTATGGGAATGCCTACCTCAGTGATGATATAATCTTATACATGTATTTTGTGTTGAAAATTGCAGGTTCTGACCAGGCTCTCCACGAGATAATCCTTGAAATGATAAAGCACTTCACCCTTCCTAGATAATACAAAACCCTAATCTATTACAGGCTTCGCACTTTAGGGGGCAATCTGTTACACTAAAAAATGTCACCATGACTATTTACAGTTAGTATGGCTCTATCAACAGTCATGCTATCCTCTTAGGCAAGTCTTATGCCTCTGCTCTCCATGTCAAACTTGAAAAAGAGAGAAAGTCTTTATAAATGTATTTATCTCTGGGTACGCAGGTTCTCTCAACCTTACCTGCGGGTACGCACCCAATGTTCACAAAAGCTGCGTCCTTGGACGCTCTGTATGTAAAGGGGCAGGTGCGTCCCCCTGTAAAGGTCAAAATGCGCAAGTTTCATCTTTAAAAAGTTACTTGTGGTCATTTCTAGAGCATTCTAGAAGGTTGTTCGACGTGTATTGAGCACCTCCAGATGGTTCATGTACCCCTACCAAAGAGGAACTTATCCCATCAATAAGGGAGCTATCCCATCCAAAGAGGGGATTATCCCATTGATGGTGGACCTGAATAACTTCCTCTAGATCACTATAAATACAGGAATTGGGCCAGAAGGAGGGGAGGTTGGAAGCTAAACATTTCTAAGGGTAGATGCTGCAGGAATTAGGACTCCCATTTAGAAGCTTGTGAGGAAAGATTACCATCTTTGCTTGTTCTATTTGGAAGTGGGTGAGTTTTGTCAAAGTAAAGGAGAACTCTTGATGGACCCTGGGAGGGACTTGCACAACACCAAGGCTCAGGTTGTAATTGTTCCTTTTGTTTCCTATTAATGCAAATGAGTCCATTCTTCTCAATAACTTGTTATTTATGAGTTGTTTCATGTACTCCTTGGTCTATGTGTTAAATATGTTTTATTCTATGAGATTATCAAGTGCTATTTAATCGTTTGATTGTTAGTGGATGCAGGTTTCAAAGTGAAGGAGGAGCTCATCCGGATCAGCGGAGCTGGACTGCTACAACAACGTTGGACTACAGGTAGGATCTAAACACTTGATTTCTTATATAGTAAATGCATGTTTAGAGAAGGATTGCTCTTGTTTGTCTTGTTTGTCACTAGAGAGTCTTAGGCTCCTAGGGAGGTTGGTTGTGTCTGCACAATCGACTCTTTCTGCCTGACACTACAGTGAAATCCTCTGGGAAAACGATGAACAACTCTTCGGTGTTAGTCATAGGGATTAAACAAGCATGAAAGCAACAATGGACAAATGGAAAATAAAGCCTTACCAAAACCCCATCCTGAATTGTGCTTGGTGGATATCATTAGGATTCTTACTCTGGGCACTTTGGAAGGAAAGAAACAAAAGAATCTTTAAAGGGGAAAACATAAAAACAATAGAATTAACAAGAATGATAGTCTAAAATATAAGAGAAATGACCTTAGCCGAGAACTGGTTCATAGAGGATTGGGAAACCAATCCCTACGAAGGATGAATAATGGTAGGACTAAGCATAAAACCCAACATGTTGAATCCTAACTCATGGAAATAGAAATCCCCTCACTTTGAGTCTTCAATCATTTTCATGAGGCCTCAGAAAGACTTCATTAAACTCAAATTTGATAAAGCTACGAAAGGGAACCCGGGAGTGGCAGGATCTGCAGGAGTGTTCAGAGATGACAAAGGCAGCACTATCTGTCTGTTTGCTATGGATTCTAGCACTGCGAGCAATAACGAAGTTGAGATCTATACGTTGAAGTGGGGGTTGGAAATCGCGAAGAGGGAAAGCTTTCAGAGACTTGAGGTGGAGGGAGACTCGAAGCTGGAAATAGAAATGGTGAAAAAAATTCAACAAGGAACCACATGGGAGAAGATAAGCCAAAGTTGGAGGATGGCACGGCTAGTCCAAGAAATAGGAAATCTAATTCAAAGAATAGACTACATTGTTTCGACGCATTTCCACAGATCGGATAATGTGGCGGCAAACAACCTTTCCAACTAGGGGTGTGGGCACACAGGTAGCAACCTTGATATAAGGGGAGAGGAGTTAAGCCAAATGGAAGGTATGAGAATTTTAGAGGAAATCCTAAGAATCGACAAGGAGAAGGGAGAAAACCCTCGATTGGGGTATGGAAGGTACAAAGTAGTAAACGAAGGTGAGGTGGGTCATAGGACATGGGGGGTCGAGGTGGGAGCAATCACCCAGATGACTCGAAGGGTAGAGTGTGAGGCCATGAGAGTAGGTGAAGGGAAGTGGGTAGCATGCAATATAGGGCATAGGCATATGTGGATGAGGGCTGAGGGGAGAGAAGGAAACTAGGTGTCAATTGTGGTAGAGGGCAGGCAAGAGAAGTTGGCCAGTGACAATATGGATGGATTAAGCTCACGACAGGAGCAATCAATGGTAAGAGAGGAGTTATGAAGGGAAATTATGGCAATGTCAGGGAAACCCCATCCCGAGAAAATCAAACGAGGGAATGGGCGGCGGAAGGAGGACGAAGGCACGTGGAGAGTCCTTCGAATGGCAGGCGGGGCAACTGGATAGGGAAACTAAAAGGTAAGACAGTTAGGAGAGGAGGCATTTACATGTATAGTGAGAAGTCATGATGTGCTGCAGAAGGCGGTGGAACTGGTGGGTTGGAGGACATCGAGCTACAATCAGGTTTCGTCAAAAAGAATTGGTATGTTATCTCGGCTCCCATTCTAGACTGCCTAGAAAATATGAATTTATCAGAGGAATACTAATTAATGGAACTGAAACTCTGAAAGTGGCTATATTAGATACCTTTTGTTTCTTTGGGGCTCTAGCCTATTAACATGGAGAAAATTTGTTTGGAATGCCACCGGGGGAAGGGGGTTCGAGAACTCTGTTATGGGTCTCAGGGTAGATAGTGTTGGCTTCAGGGGGCCTAACCTAGGTTTGGAGTTAATTAGCCATACAAATCCCTACACTACTAGTATTTTCGGCATCAACCCGTGGTGTGTGGACTGAAGTCTCACCCGAAGCAGAATGGGGGAATGCAGGAACTAAGTTTCCACACCCTTGAGATGTCTGAGGTGTCAATTTAATCCAACGGTTCCTACCTTCACACAAGTCACTTCGCACACTATCCTAACCCACAAGACCTTCACGATATATTAGGATCACCTTTCACGTAGCCCTAACTAGGGGCTGAGATGCTTTCACGCTGCTAGGGTAGCGCTTTGTGCTATTTCCCCAAGTTACACCGTGTATCTTACTTATCTTCTTACAATTGTTAGTTAACTTCGCGCAAACAGATACCTTATCTCACATTTACTTAATGAACACAATTAGAGATGTTCGTAGACCATATAGAAAACAGAAATGAATTTTATACCCAATATATTCGATACAAAAAACAGGAAATAAATACACAAAATTGATGTGAAACTTCTCTTTATTAATGCTTCAATAGTTACAGACTCGACTCACCCTGTGCACTCAGCTGCAGGGGTCCGCGCACTCAGTTGCACACTACTAGGCCTCTCTGCACTCAGCTGCAGAGCCTTCTCCTACTCTACGACCCAAAGACTCGAATCTACGCTTAGATCTTCCACTATCCTTCTGTTCCATCATCATTCCTTCTAATTCTATTATTATATTCTCTTATCTACTTAGAGCCTCGCTCTATTCAAACAATCCCATGGTCCATGGACCATGGGCAGATCTCTAAAGCCGACATTACATTACAAATTGAGGGCAGACAACCCTATGACTCATACAACTTTGCGCTCCACGCCCACAAAATGCGGAGTATTTACATTGGATTTACAACTTTTAACCAAAAACTAGGATTTAAGCCTCAAAACTTCCCTTCGAGGATCCCGCGCCCAACTGGCCCCCAACACAAACATCGTGACTCGCCCTCGAGTCACTCTGTCAGTGCGGAGATCTTCACGTGGAGGCCTCCCAACTCTGCTTGGACTACTACATGATTGACAACACACTGAGAAGCTACCTGCTGCACTTCTTGGACACATTGTTCAGAGACTTTTGTAGCTGAACTGCTTCCCTGAACCTATTTATAGACCCACGCCTGCTTTCAGCCACTTGGAGTGCTAGGACAGTGCTTCTATTAGCTAGTCAAATGGTCGGGCCACCCATGTATGGCTTCAACCAACTGCCATTCACTTTTCTTGGGAAACGTTCTCCATTTAACTTTACCAACTCCACCGCGCCACCATCTGTGATTTCTTTAATAACATATGGTCCCATCCCATGCCGCAAACTGAGAAACTCTCGGTGGTGGTCCCCAAGTTTGTTAATGTAATTGAGCTCATCCTACTCTATTACTAAGGTCTTTCTATCAAGAAAGTCCTTCTTTATTCCTTCCTCAAGATCCCTGACTTCTGCTTCCACCATGGCGTTTTTCTCCCTCAACCGAACTCTTTCATTCATGAGTTCTTGGAGCCTAAGGTCACCCTATTGGATCTCTTCATCAAGTCCCAATCGTTCGTCTTTGAGCTCTTCCAATGGTGCGAGCCTTTCTTCCAAGGCTCTATGATCCATTACCCCTATGAGTGCCACTATCTACAGGCTAGACATGATAAAATCCATAGGCATTACTGCTTCTACTCCATCGACCAACCAAAAATGCATTTTTCTAGGTACGCGCAGGTCCTAACCACTTGGCTGTGCATTGCATACCTTGTTCAGCACGTTGCACACCTTGTCAAATGCTTTCGCATGGATAACCTTCTGCGCGATTATTCTTCCCACATACTGTCTGTCTAATCTTAAGAGCCAACTACAAATCTATCCCCTCAACGCATGCTTATTGACCATACCTCTTAGCTCGGATTTGATTCGCATACGTGTAGGTTGTTTTCCATATGCCTATATCTTGGCTAGATGTGCGAACAGATCATCCCGTCCATCATACTTGTTTGTTAGTCACATCTTAGGCTTCACAAAATGTGTCCGCATCATTCTCCTATATTCGTGCCAGTCCTAAAAGCTCCCTTTGTGCACACCCCACCACCTTGCAGGCGTAGCGCGTAGTAGCCAATTCAAAGCCAGGAAGCATTGCTTTTTCTGCACCTCGCTTTCGAGTTTATTCAGGAAGGTATCTACCTCACTTAGGCCATCATAAGTAGGCAAGTCCCTTACTTATGTCAATACTCAGCGCAGCGACCTTGTCATCATATTACAATTCAGTGTAGTCACCTCATGTAACCGATTCTGCCATCGCTCCATTTCCTCATTCGAATCTGAAGTACAAGAGCTCTCACGCTCCCATGCAAGCCGCCTATTTGCAGTGGGATTCACCCAGTCCTGGTTTCACACTGTTATCTTATATATGCAGTCAAAAGCATCATCGCTTTCATAGTCATGTATCGGTTCTATATAGCACAATCCTTCAGCAGGGTCAAGAGGTATAACTACGCGTAGTGACTTCTTCTCAAAAATCATCTTGTGCTTCTTCAGATTAATCACCCCGTTCATGTTAGTGGCCCAATCAATTCCTAAGAGTGTGGGGTAGGGATTGCTGTCATCAATGATCTCTATCACTTCAAAGTCTGCTAGCGTGCTTGCTCCCTCAATATCCATAGTGGTTCCCTACAATCACCACATGGGTATTATTTTATGTTGGTTTTCCATTCGTAGCTGAATAGGAGACTACTATAGCTTAGGCCTCCCCATGCACTCCCATGTCTGCTTCGCCATAACATTCACATCCGATCCTAAATCCAGAATTACATAGTCCATCTCATATTCTCCAATCTGCATGGTTAACCTCATTTCTCTTCCTGTCCTTGTCTTATGCTTTCCAATCCTCTGGACTATGTGCGGTTCTCCTGGCGCAATCCCATCAAATCTGTTAATGAGTTCTTGTAATCCTTTTATAGCCTAACTATCACGCAGTAACTTCATTCATGTTTCCAGGAATGTCGTAAGCATAGATGGGTCCATCTCCAGCTCCGATCTATCTTTGCTTCCTAAAGTGGAGGCCTCCGCGAAGCTCTTCTTAGCTTCCATGAAAGCTTCTCGAGTGCGCTCCAAATCAAAATTCACTTCATTCACCGGAGCTTCACAAACCCAAGTACTATCTTTGGGTTGTTTTCTTTTGTCATCTCCCATCGCGATTCCACTTCGGATCATAATGTTCACATTTGGATCTTCCTCACGCGGCTCAGACCTCATCATCTGCAGGTTCTGAGTCAGGGGAGCCAGTAATGCTCCTTTATCACATATCCTAGCTATCAAAGTAGGACAATCTTCTGTCTCATGATCAAACAAGGTGAAATATAAACATGATGGCCATTTCAGATTCATACAATTGTGGATATAATGTCCTAGCCCTCCGCAATCGTAGCATATCAACTGACTGTGACCTCTTCTAGGTCCTCCTTCACCTCAGCCTCATTCGCACCCCTGAAATCCTGTTTGCGCCACTCCTACATTCTGGTCTAGGCGTCGTGATTAATACTGAACTCTATAGCTGGGAGTTTTATCAATCATCAACTCATAGCTCCTACCGGTGCTGTTATAGACATTTTTGTGCCTTACAGCATTGAGTATAAAATGTCCATAATCTAAGGGATCCAAAGGCCCTAAACATGTTGTTCCTACCCCTAGAGGAACAAGGCTAACAAACCAAAGCAATTCACAGAAGTTCTCCACCAGAAACTTCTCAAAACAAGTCAATTTAGGATCATTTCAGTGGCTACACTAGCTGTTTGCGTTGAATGTCAAAGCCAACACTGGCTACTTGCGTTGAATGTCAACTGGAACACTGGCTACCTGCGCTGAACGAGAGTGGACAAGTGGCAGGCTCATTTCTCAAGGTGTCAAAACCCATGAAGCTTCCAAAATGACACTTGCCTCAGGGAATTCGACTGGTGATGAGTAAGAGGTTCCAAATCTCCAAGTGGAAGCAAGAACCTCCAAGTGGACTCAAGAACTGACAGAGGGAGAGGACACTAGTCAGATCTCAAGCTGACTCATCCTCTCTCCAAACATCTATATATGGATCTCTCCTCCATGAGATCTAGAGGCTGGAATTTTGGTTATTGCAAAGAATTGTTGTTGGTTTGAGACTGGAATCATTGGGTGCTTAATGCTTTGAAAGGGGTGAAGATAGGAATTCCATTTGCTGGGAAGGAGATGCTGGATTGGAGCCCTCTGGGTTGTATCTCTTCCTGAACCTTGTTATTCGTCAATAAAGCTATCTTGGTTTCTCCTATATTCTGATGTATTCTTGATGTATGATTGCATTAGTGTATTTGGTTTATTTCTAATCCTAAACTAGTTATGAATGTGAATATCTATCTTTGTGTAGTGTTCTTCTCTTGTCGCAAGTAGTTGTTCTCTTGTGATCTTGCAGAAAGTTGAAGCTAGATAAGCAAGAAGGCAAGTAGCTGTGAACTCCCAAAGAGAAGAGAGACCGGATCGAGGGACAAACGGAAGACACCGGTAAGTCTATTGATCTCTCTTCTTTCACATTTCATAAAGGAAGAAACCAGAATAGCTGTACTCGTTTGTTTCTAAGGCACTGTCACACCTTAGGTGGATAGGATCGTCCTGCATAGGCATTTTTCCCCACAACAAATTGGCGACTCCACTGGGGAAATTTGTTTAGTCATTTTATTTGTGTTTCTATCATTGTTTGTTTCATAGACATGACAGCAACAATCGAACTGCATCTTTCCCGGATGCAAAGTAGACAGTTGTTGATTTGATCCAATCACTTGACTTGTCTATGATTTGAACAATGGATTCTCAAATGATTTGATGATCCTTGTGATAGATCTTAGTAGCCCTTAAAAGCATCCCTTTGATTACACCTCACTTGTTGCTTTTATTTGTCCTGAAACAGTTGATTAAGTAGCAATCTGTGACCCAGAACCTGAGGGAAACGAGAGTTTCTCCTTCAGCGCAGACCCAGTGAAGGGATTCTGCATTTCAACGCAGGTCCCGTGAAGGCTACCTGCGCTGAATGTCAAAACCCCTGTGTTGAGGTTGCGTTGAACCAGTTTGTCCTTGTGCAACTGGGGTTCTCTGCTCTGTTTTGCCTTGTTTTGATCTCTGATTTTTGCAGCCTGTAACCAGCATAGGTACCAGTCTGATAACTCCTTTTCTCTACTTAGATTCCGCCTCCTTTTGTACAAAAATACTGTGAGTGTTTTTATGTGTTTGTGGCATCATTTGCAGTTTTCCTTTGCATGAGTGAAATAGTCATCCTGTAGCCCTTGATTCAAATCTGTTGTTTGTGATCTTAGAAGAGAGTTCATTGGCTGTTTGCAGATTGATTATACATTTACTTTTGCTTATTGGTTTGAATTTGTCTCTTTTAAGTGTCGAAACAAGTCTTTATTTCGAAAATCGTTAAGTGTTGTAATCTCTTCTATCTTCTCTGATTTCGAAAAAGTAAACTTGTTTGTGTTTATCATTTAAAAGCAAATTCAAAGTTGTACAAAAAGCTTTCTTTGTAGGCATCAATACTAAGAAAGCGGAAAACAAACACTTGCATTGTGCATTTGCATTTGATAGTTTGCATGTTGGATTTAGGAAAAGTGCATTAGAGTGTGCTGATTGCTATTTGAGAAAAGATGGTGTCTTTCTTTTCCCTTAGTAGCTAGGATTTTCAAAGTTGAAAAGATATAAAGCTTGCTTATCATCTTTAGACTGCATTTAGAAATTGTATCATACATCTCGTGGTGAACCTTGAGAGGCAAACTTCTAAAAAGATCAACCTAAAATAAATTGAATGAACTTAACAACGCTTTGCAACATAACGCACAACATAGAGGTCTAGGCTAGAGACGTGTTCCGGTGTCGTTAAGCCTGGTGACTGTCGATCTCGTGGATGGTGGGTGATTCCTCCTGAGGGACGATAGCGCTAGTACGGATTGTGTTCCCGCGTACCGTCGCGTATATATTGGGATACCCCTATAGGCATAAAACCTTTATCCTTAGGAAGCCGTGTTGGCTGCCCTACTGATCGCAATGCACTGAACACAACATTCAGGAAGATCGACCGCCCATACCCTAAAACGTATTCTACAGTTTTGCGAAAAGTTTGGCACACCCTCTGCCTAGAACTCCAGAGCAGTTCCTTTTGGCCTTTTTCAGACTCTATAACGGAAAAAGTCCATCCGAGCATTTGTCACTTCGTGCTCGTTAAAACATTGAAGGAGACTAGAGTCATCTTTAGCTTTTTCTCGACTCTTTAAAACTGAAAAAGAAAGTTGTGTCTAAGCGTCGTTAAAAATTTATTTTAAACGGAACAATCACCCTTTATTCCTGCGTTGATCTTTAGGTTGAAAAAATGGAGCACACCAACCAAGGAATTCCCCTTGGTGGAAATCCTAGTCCCTTCTCCTCTTGGGGAGATGTTGGTGCGCCCCACATGGCCACATTGTCACTTCCAGGACTGACAATTGGCCTGCCAGTTTGGCTCTTTTCAACCAATGTCATTCAGAACACCACCATTCCTAAACAGTCGAGTCAACAGTTAGACTAGACCAGAGTTGCCAACCAGCCTTCTACCTCATCTAACTCTTCCTCTCCTCCTTCCTCTTCGCTTGACGGAACTAGTAAAAGAAAAAACCAAGTCCCTAAGGAGAAGAAGGAAAAGAAGAAGAAAGAGAAGAAGAAGAAGGAGCCAAAGGCGACTGGGGGCAAACAAGTGTCGTCTGAAAAAAATCCACACACAGCACTGACCAGGCCTAAATCGCCATGTGTCATATGCAAGGGAGACCATTTCCACAAAGATTGTCCCTGTATCCCTCGAATACTAAGGGACTGGTCTCCGCGTTTGCACAATTCGGTAGCATCAACCTCTGATAGCCATGTTGACTGCTCACCATCGACTAGTGAAAGTGAAGTCCCAGGACAGAGAGGGAAAGCTAGATTTCCCTGCAAACTATGTGAAGGCGATCACGCCATCCACCGTTGTCCCTCCTTAGACGAGGCTAAAAGAGTTCTGGAAGATCGCCCGATTTTACGAGCGCAACTTCCTCCTGGATATCAAAAACTCCTGCCAAGTCCTTCACTAGTTGAAAACCCGGCTGGCCCGCTCAGGTGGTCAGCCGAAGCACCTATCATTGAAGATGAACCGTCTGGATCCATGCCTGACGAAAGTCAAAAGGTTGAGACGACAGTTGACCCGGTTTTGCCTTCAAAGGCTCTATCTTCGAATGATACCATCACAGAGGAGAGTAAAGACGACACCGTCCAAATTCTCTTCATCAACATTGACTCTGATAAACAAGGGGGAAATGCCCCCATTCCTTTATCGCAGGAAGGGAGTTCGTCAGAGCGATATCCGGCCGTCTATTCGGTCCCACCACCAAGCAACCTAGTTGTCTCATTCGACTGGAACCAACTAGGCAGACCCCGGTTGCCAGCAAGCATACCATTCAGAATTATCATTCAAATATACAGAATGGTAATGGCTGGCACTATCATTGATGAGGGGCATCTATGAGTATCCTTTCCTCTATTGCCTGGAAAGCGCTTGGTTCACCAGCGCTTTTGCCTGAAATGAGAAATCTATCAGGCTTTGATAAAGGAACCAGTCGACCTTTAGGGATCCTCCCCAATGTGCCCATAACATTGAAAGGGAAGACCGTTCAAATGAACATGATGGTCATTCAAGGACCCTTGGATTATAACCTACTCCTTGGACGAGACTATATATATTGCATGGGAGCTATAGTCTCCTCACTCTTTAGAGTAATGTGTTTTCCACATGAAGGAAGAATGGTCAAGATCGTAGACCAACTTTCGTTTCCCGGATCACGCATCGCAAATAGTCATTTACCATCCCTAAATGGTCTATTCACGCAAGAAGTGTCTCAACCCACGGTCCGTCCTCCTGATGAGCGCGAGTAATCCGGGAGGATATGACTGGAACCCAGGGGGCATGCGTCCTGGTCTACTTCGGCAGGGAAACTTTGGGTATAGAGTAGCTTTCCGCGGAAGAATATGACTAGTCTATACCCCGTCCGTCTAGGAAGAGGGTTATTCTAGAATAAGATTCTTTTGTCAAAGTTATGTGAGTTGGCGGGCTACGTCGCTCACCTTTGTCTATTTCAGTAGACATTGCCGAGGAAGTGTTTTGTTTGAAAGATTAACGAGACAATCTTTGGGTAACCTGAAAGAGGTAAAGTCTCTCTCTTTAAAACAATTGTTTTGAAGGAAGAGAAGTAGAGGTAACCTTGAAATCGTACTTTATACCTGGGGGCATGCAAACCTTTTGGAGTGCAAGCAAGGGGCGGCTATTTATTTTTTAAATTTTTAGGACCTCTAACCCTTTAAACTCGTAGGATTAGTCGTTTCCAAACTTGCATAAAGAAAGGATCCGGAGCAAAGCTTAGTGAGATGAAGCTCCATAAAAAATAGAATCTTGATGAGACACTCTTATCATATGACTGGGTAATCGAGCAGTTTTAGCACAAAGTTCATGCTCGTTAAAAAATAAACGCAAGATCCGAGCAGTTTTAGCACATAGTTCATGCTCGTTAAAAAATAAACATAAGTTCGAGCAAATGTTTCCACCCGCGTTTAAGCTCGTTAAAAAATGAACTATCCTGGTAAATAACCACTGTGAATGTAATATCATCAGCCATTAAAGCCTTGGTCGTGTTTGCACCGTCACCTCCACTTTTCCATTGGCCGATCGTTCACCTCCATATGATTGTTTACCCATTTTGAGGAACAGCTGCGAAGAGTGATTTCACCTAGCCATCCTTGTGACACTGCCGTGATTGGAAAATTCCAACCTGTACCTGGAATCAGCTGCTAACCCTGTTTATCACTCGTTCCTCAAAAGACGAGTCTTCTTTAAGCTCTTTTCAACTGACTTGTAAAATATGAAAAGATTGTCGAGTCCTTGGCCTTCCAGCTCGTTAAAGGGACACGAAGAGCTATCCCTCCTCTAGATTTTAATCTTTTTGGACCTGAGGGATTATTGCACAAAAAGATCGAGCACTTGTTTTGTTCGGCTCGTTAAAACTATCGAAAACTCATCCCTTCTATATTGTTTTATACTTTTTCGGACTTAAGGGATTAGATGACGAAAAAGGACTTTTGGAGTTAACTTTATGTACCTTTTTAGACTCTCTAAAAATGAAAAGGACCGAGTTATCCTTGTCGTTAGACTCGTTAAAATCATTAAATAGTGACAAACTTGTCTTTAGACAAGAACGAGTTTCACTATCGCTAGGCTCGTTAAAACATAGCGATGGGCTTGCCCGAAGGGCAGGTTATAGAACAAGCATATGTTATCCTCCTCAAGCTTGACAAAAATAAAGACGTACTGGTCAGCAATGACTGGGGAAAAATTGGGAGAAACTAAAGAAAACTTTGATGGTAGCAAGTCGCTCTTGAACATGACACTTTTCCTCCGTACCACAATCGGGTTGGGTTGTTTCATTCACTGGTCACATCCATGGTCTCGCCATACCATCCATATTTCGGGTAATGCTACCAATCCATTGCATCAGTGTCACCACATGTTTAAGAGAAGTTGTTCAGAAAAGTCAACCGTGTCCCATCCACTGCCATACATTATCCTTCATCCTTTCATGACCGCCACCCTGAATCATATGTCACAGATCGTTTTCACCTCCATTAAAATCATTAGCTCCGTTCCATGTCACTGATGTGGCATTCATTAAGGCCCTCCTGTGACGGATCGCTTCTTGTCGACATCAGCTCATTATCCAAGAAGTTGATCTAGGAACAACCCCTTCAGTACTTTGAAGCTTGCATGCCACAATGGTAAGTTTCTCACTTCCGGCGATAGGTATACATCAATGACCTTCGACCGAAAGATTTTGCGTGGTGTTCGACGCCAAGTCCTTTATTCACACCACGTGAATTGTACTGCAATACCTTGAGGGTCATTATCATTATCGGTGATTCCTCTCGCGCTTGTTAACGGTTTACATCATTGACCGGTAATCAAGTGATGTCTTTCCATGTTCGACTTCAGAACATTTCTCACATGGATCGACTTGTACTTAGAGTGAAGATCGAACGAGTTTGAAGACCCCCGATCTAGTTTCATCCATCCGGGCTGCGATATATATTCAGGAAAGATAAATACATTGACATGTACATCATTGCAGCAGATAATCATCCTACTCAAAGGATGATAATTTCCTCAAAATTATCAGTCTACCATCAGACGATTGTCTGTTCTATGTACAGAAAAATGAATTTATAAAGCTGAGCATGGGAATGCCCGCCTCAGCTAGATGATGAAAGCAGTATGAAAAATAATGTATTGTATTGTATTTTATTACAGGTCTCCTCCCAGCATTGGATGAACTTCGGATCCCCCTGATAAAGCATTCCGCCCGATAAACAGCCTCATACTTTAGGGGGCAACTGTTATAGACATTTTTGTGCCTTACAGCATTGAGCATGAAATGTCCATAATCTAGGGGATCCAAAGGCCCTAAACATGTTGTTCCTACCCCTAGAGGAACAAGGCTAACAAACCACAGCAATTCACATAAGTTCTCCACCAGAAACTGCTCAAAAACAAGTCAATCCAGGATCATTTCAATGGCTACACTAGCTGTTTGCGCTGAATGTCAAAGCCAACACTGGCTACCTGCGTTGAATGTCAACTGGAACACTGGCTACCTACACTAAACGAGAGTAGACAAGTGACAGGCTCATTTCTCAAGGTGTCAAAACCTAGGAAGCTTCCAAAATGACACTTGCCTTAGGGAATTCGACTGGTGATGAGTACGAGGTTCCAAATCTCCAAGTCGAAGCAAGAACCTCCAAGTGGACTCAAGAACTGACAGAGGGAGAGGACACTAGTCAGATCTCAAGCTGACTCATCCTCTCTCCAAACATCTATATATGGATCTCTCCTCCATGAGATCTAGAGGCTGGAATTTTGTTATTGCAAAGAATTGCTGTTGGTTTGAGACTGGAATCATTGGGTGCTTAATGCTTTGAAAGGGGTGAAGATAGGAATTCCATTTGCTGGGAAGGAGATGCTGGATTGGAGCCCTCTGGGTTGTATCTCTTCCTGAACCTTGTTATTCATCAATAAAGCTATCTTGGTTTCTCCTATATTCTGATGTATTCTTGATGTATGATTGCATTAGTGTATTTGGTTTATTTCTAATCCTAAACTAGTTATGAATGTGAATATCTATCTTTGTGTAGTGTTCTTCTCTTGTCACAAGTAGCTGTTCTCTTGTGATCTTGCAGAAAGTTGAAGCTAGATAAGCAAGAAGGCAAGTAGCTGTGAACTCCCAAAGAGAAGAGAGACCAGATCGAGGGACAAACGGAAGACACTGGTAAGTCTATTGACCTCTCTTCTTTCACATTTCATAAAGGAAGAAACCAGAATAGCTGTACTCATTTGTTGCTAAGGCACTATCACACCTTAGGTGGATAGGATCGTCCTGCATAGGCATTTTTCCCCACAACAGGTGCTGTCATCATGTGCCACCAACCTACAAAAGTTACAAAACAATTGCTACGAATTTTGTGTATGCTTTTGTAACAAATGACAGTTGTTCGTAGCGTGTTTTCCACCTATTTGGCAAATCGCGCACCACAAGGCAGGTGTCACACTAGGTCCAGCTTGTGTTTCTAACCTTAACAGCATTAGTCTTCCTCCCATGAGGTAATTGGAAAACGTCGGGCAGTGGTCCTTATCATGACCCTGACCCTTGCATTTTACGCACCACACCTCTTCGTGTAGTTCTAGTTGAGATGTTATGTCTTGTTTCAGACTCTACATCTCCAAGCATAAATTCTTCAACCTCGTGTGGATCTGTTGAACTCCTAAGTTAGGATCCTACATTGGGGTCTCATGAAGCCTCGTCACGATCTCTAAGGCCTCTGCCTAAGTCGTTAACTTCTGCTATGATAAACCATTCACGATGCTGTCCATCTATCAGATACATATTAGCTTCGCAAATCATACGCTTCAACATCTTATCCAACTACCAAGGAGTATCGCTTGATAGAATCGTGATTTCTTTGAATTCAATGATCGAATGTGCTTCAGACTTTGGCCTGCTAAATTATTTGTTTAGTGCTCCTTGGATATCTGTGATTCTCGCATTTGGATTATCATTGGAGTGATTAATATACTAGGTCAGTGCACAGTCTTGCAGGGTACTAACTAGTGTCACTTTCTTTATATTGTCATCTGTAACTCCCTACGTTTCTCATACAACTCTTACCACAAACCAAAATTGGTCCAGATCCTCATTTCCCAATCCCTTAAACATAGTCAACTTTATCGTGCTTTCCATATTGACTTGCAGTGGTGGCAGAGGCTGTACGGGTGAAGATGAAGGTGAAGGTGGTGAAGCTGGTGGTTGTGTGGGTGGGGGTGGTATTCACTAAATTCTTTGCCTTATCATATGGATCATACTTCATGGTGAGACCTTCGTGAGTTCTTACTCATCCCCTCATGGAGGTGAAATTAAGGGGCTAGTTTTCGATCCCTTATTTCCTTCTGATCCGGATTTAAACAAGAACGCAACAAATTACAGAGATAACCATATACACAAAGATGCAGCGGAAATAATACTTCATTTCATTAATAGGAAATACTGAAATATGCTTACAATCAGAAATGGAAATAAAATAGCTAGGGCGATGGTAGCTTATCTCTGAGAAGAGATGTGATGGCTACATGCCTCTGAACTGTCTTAAAATGAGGCTCGAAGGCCTATTTATTGTTGAGAAACAATGGAAAACCCTTAACATTCCAAAACCTAACCCTAGGAGATGAAACGCCAAACTGTGGGCCCCGTTTGGGGGTAAGTTGGTACATCAACTTCCTGGGGTCGTAACTTTGGCATATGATCTCCGTTTGACGCGCATGATAGCCCGTTGGAAAGATCTCTCTGAGGACTACGACGGAAAAGATGATTTTTATCAGAAAAATCGTTGGCGGTGGATTTCCCAAAAAACGTCGTTTAGGGCCTCAAAACGGCTCCGGAAGTTCAGGACCCGAAAAACTGCTAAAAATAGTAAGTTGTGCTACAATTAAGGAAACTGAAAATGCTGAGAAAGACAATGGTGGGGGTCCAGGTGGACTTGGCAGGTGGCCACCAATATCCACCTGGATCATTCCTCCCCCCTTAGGAAGCAATGGTCCCCATTGCGTTGAGCTCCTCCATGAGATGAGGAAACTTCTGCTGAACTTGTTCCCTGGTGAGCCACTTGCCTTGCTGAAGGAGTTGGCCTGCTTTGACAACTCGATACAGTTGGATATTCTGTTGGCGAGTGTTCTTGATCTGTGTGTCCATGATCTGATCAGTTGCAGCTTGTTCCATGCAATCTGGATTTAATTCTGTGGGTTTGAGCTGTTCTGCAATGTCGGATGTGTCTAGCAATGGTGGAAAGTATGGCCGAAGGCGGTCCACATTGAACACTGGGTGCAGGCCAAGGAATGGGGGAATGCTGAGCTCAAATGCATTGTCTCCCATAGCCTTAGTAATGGTGTAAGGACCATATCGGAGTGGTCTCAATTTCCGATAGGCTCCAGTAAGGCGTTCCTTTTGCAAATGCAACCAGACTTTGTCGCCCACCTGAAACTTGTGTGGCACCCGATGTTGATCATGTCGCTGCTTGTACTTGGCATTTGATTTCTCAAGAATGTCATGGACCTGCTGGCGAATATGTTGGATGCGCTCAATGAAGCTGGTGGCCTTATCTGTTTCGGACTGGACATGAGCTGAATTCATGTGAGTAGCTGCAAGTGGCATGGCCACATCAATGGGGCATAGTGGCTGGAATCCCAAACCCACCTGAAAAGGGCTATGGCCAGTGGAGCTGTGAAGAGCTCGGTTGTAGCTGTGCTGAACATAGGGGAGGCTCTCGTCCCATGTGCGTGGATGCTTTGAGTTATACATGCGCAGAATGTGCACAATCATCCTATTGACAACCTCTGTCTGGCCATCAGTTTGAGGATGGAAGGCTGTGGACTTCGTGAGTTTGGTGTCCAGCATTGACCAGAGACTGGACCAAAATGTGCTGAGAAACCGACTGTCCCGATCTGAGATGATAGACTGTGGGATCCCAAAGTGCACCCACACTCGTTCAAAGAAGAGTTTAGCAGTGGCTTCTGCTGTGATATTCTTCTTGCAGGCCATCATAATGGCCATCTTTGAGAACCTGTCGACGACCACAAAAACACAGTCATTTCCATGCTTAGTGGAAGGAAGGCCTGACATGTAATCCATGGAGATGGATTCCCAAGGTCGACTAGGGGTAGGCAACGGGGTATAGAGGCCTTGCTTCTTAATGGTCGGTTTGGCAATGGCACAGGCAGTACATGATCGGATGTACTTCCCAACATCCTGTCGAAGATTCGGCCAATAGAAATAGTTTTGCAGTACTGCCACTGTTTTCTCGACCCCGAAATGCCCAGCAGCCCGACTGTAGTGTGCTTCCCAAATCATCTTGGCACGCTCGCTTGAAGGAACACAAAGGTGACCGAGGTGGCATAATAGGGCATCCTGGAGGTGAAAATCTGCAACCTGCCGACCCTCCAAGAGTGTCTGGTATGTGTGGCCGAATTCTGGGTCGCTTTTGTAGAGAAGTGGCCAATCAGAAGTCTCGTGCCCGCAAGAGTTGAGCACGGTGGTTAGCGCCATGATCGGTGGTCGACTGAGGCAATCTGCAACATTATTGGTGCTGCCCTTTTTATACTTGATATTCAAGTGAAACTGTTGCAGGTATGTAGACCACTTCTGATGGCGATCATTCTGCAATTTCCCTTGGGTCTGTATGAACTGCAGAGGTCGGTGGTCTGTGTGGATGACCGTTTCCTTCCCCAAAATGTAATGCTTCCATTGTCGGCAGGCCTGTACAATGGAATACATCTCTTTATCATAAGTGGGGTACTTCCGGACTGTGTCTGAAAGTGTTTCACTGTGATATGCCACTGGATGTCCATGTTGAGTAAGGACTGCCCCAATAGCATAGTCAGAGGCATCTGTCTCGACCTCAAATGGTTGTTGTAAATCTGGTAACGCGAGCACTGGTGCCGTGCAGAGGCGATCCTTCAACTCCCTGAATGCCTTCTGTTGAGATTCAGACCAAAAGAATTTTGCTTTCGCCCCGCCCTTGGTGACTTGACTCAAGGGCCAAGAAATATGAGAAAACCCCAACACAAACCTGCGGTAGAAGTTGGCAAGACCTAGAAAGCTGCGGAGCTCTGTTAGAGTGGTTGGAGAGGGCCAATCCCGAATGACTTGGACCTTGGCTGGATCGACATGCACCCCCTGTTCATCAATGATGTATCCCAGATACTGAACCTCGGTCATGCCAAAAGTGCATTTCTCCAAATTGGCACATAGCTTGTGTTGCCGCAGTGTTTGGAGAACCTGTCGGATGTGGTGGAGGTGCTCTTCCCAACTCTGGCTGAAGATCAGAATGTCATCCAAGTATACTACTACAAAGGAGTTGGTGAATGGCCGCAAGATGTCATCCATTAGCCTCATAAAGGTTGCAGGAGCATTCGTCAATCCGAAAGGCATGACCAACCATTCGAAGAGGCCCTCCTTGGATTTGAAGGCAGTCTTCCACACATCTGAGGGTTCGATTGGTACCTGGTGATATCCTGACTTCAGATCGATCTTGCTGAAATATTTCGCCCCCTTTAGTTGGTCTAGGAGGTCATCAATCCGCGGGATCGGGTACCTATTACGGACAGTGATCTTGTTCAGCGCCCGATAGTCAATACAGAGTCTCCACGTCCCATCCTTCTTCTGTACCAACACTATCGGGCTCCCACAGGGCGAAGAACTCGGACGGATGTGACCTTTCTGCAGGAGCTCCTGAATCTGCCTCTTGATTTCATTGTTCTCCAGAACGGAGCGCCGATAAATTGGTCCATTGGGTAGCGGCGCACCTGGGGTCAGATCGATGGAGTGCTTGACTTGACAGTGCAGAGGAACCCCTGCCGGGGAGGTGAAGATGTCTTCGTACTCCTCCACAATCTTGTCCATCTGTAGCTGCCGTGCAGAGGGACCCCGTTTGGAGGCCGCGGCCACTGTCTTCTTCTTCCCTTGAGGGCGTATCATCAGGAAAACAAATTTCCTGGTTTTGGAAATGATCTTACTGCATTGTTTTGCAGTAATCAAAGAGATGGCGGCAGGTGGTGCTACCTCTGGTATCCTGAACAACTTATTTCCCAATGTAATAATAACAGCACGGGGCCTTGATTCATACACAGCATGTCGCTTCCACAAGTATGGTTGTCCTAGTAATACATCACAAACTTCAAGGGGAGCAATGTCACACAATACCTCATCCGTGAAGGGCTTGATGTTGTATGGAAGGCGACACTGCTGGCTCACGCGAAGATCTCGTCCTTGGTGAAGCCACCCAATGGTGTATGGTTGTGGATGTGCTGTGGTCGGTAAGCCCAACCGCTTCACGACCTCTGCCGAAATGAGGTTCTTTTGACTCCCGCTATCAACAATGAACTGTATCGGGGAGCCCTTTACCCACATCTGGGAGTGGAAGAGACGCTCCTCCTCCTCTGGATCTTCGGGTTCATTTTTCTGGATCTTTGCGGTAGCAACAGTGGCGCTGGGATCCGCATCAATGATCTGCTTCCCTTTTTCATACCCCTTATCGGGTTCTGACTCAGAGTCGGAACATGCATCTGATTCTGAAACCTTTAGCTCAGCCACCAGTGACTGCTTGGCCCGACACTCACTTGTGTTGTGAGTGGAGCTCTTATGGAACTCGCACCATTTTCCAGTGTCCTTTCTCGGCTTCGCGGCGCTGTTCTTTGCTTGCAGCTTCGGCTGGTTGTCTTGGGCTGTCCCGCCTTGGCTTTGTCCTTTGTTCTGTGGTTTAGGGGCACCTTTCCCCTGCTTTGGATTCGCAGATCCAAAGTCTCGCTTCTTTTGTTTAAACTTCTGCTCGACCTTGACGGCATACCGGTATGCTGCGCCGAGCGAGGGGATGTTTAGGAACTGTATTTCTTCCTGGATGTACTTGTGCAGGCAGCCACGGTATTTGAGTATCAAATGTTGCTCCGAATCCTTGATACCCAACTTTGTGCGAAGGGTATGGAAAAGATTGGTGAACTCCGGCACGTCTTGGTCCCTTCCCTGCCGCAGCGTGGTCCACTTTATGTATTCATCCTCATAGCTTCCGACAGGGTAGTACTGCTCCTTGATGGCATCCCGGAACGAATCCCAGGTGGGTGCGGCTGAAAATAGTGAGCCAGTACTTTCATCCTTCTGCTCGCAGTAGGTTTCCCACCAGTCCTTGACGTGGGGGGCTGCTTTGAGAAGAGCAAAAACAATCTTTTCCCGACTCGAAAATTCATGAACAGAAAAATAACCCTCTAGCAGATTTAACCATTTATCTACGGCATCGGCGTCTATCTGACCCTCGAATATGGGGATTTCAAAATTAACTTGTACCTTAAAGGGTGTGGCGTTTCCAGAAGAGCTGCTGGAAGCCGATGCGCCGCTTCTGGGTAGCCGCTGAAGGATCTGCGCAAAGCTGTCCATCATCGCGTTCCGTTGTCGCTCGAGCGCTTCTTCGAGCAAGATTTTGATGGGATCTCCTGCCCCCTCGTCTTTCTTCTCGTCCGCCATGGGAGGCCGTCGGGATTTGCGAGGCTGGTCTTGCAAAGGTTCAACCAGTTCAAGCCCTAACTCCTTATATCCCGACCTTGTTGGGGACATGCAAAGAAAAACAGAGAAAAAGCAGACCGCTCTGATACCACTGATCCGGATTTAAACAGGAACGCAACAAATTACAGAGATAACCATATACACAAAGATGCAGCGGAAATAATACTTCATTTCATTAATGGAAAATACTGAAATATGCTTACAATCAGAAATGGAAATAAACTAGCTAGGGCGATGGTAGCTTATCTCTGAGAAGAGATGTGATGGCTACATGCCTCTGAACTGTGTTACAATGAGGCTCGAAGGCCTATTTATTGTTGAGAAACAATGGAAAACCCTTAACATTCCAAAACCTAACCCTAGGAGATGAAACGCCAAACTGTGGGCCCCGTTTGGGGGTAAGTTGGTACATCAACTTCCCGGGGTCGTAACTTTGGCATATGATCTCCGTTTGACGCGCATGATAGCTCGTTAGAAAGATCTATCCGAGGACTACGACAGAAAAGATGATTTTATCAGAAAAATCGTTGGCCCCGGATTTCCCAAAAAACGTCGTTTAGGGCCTCAAAACGGCTCCGGAAGTTCAGGACCCGAAAAACTGCTAAAAATAGTAAGTTGTGCTACAATTAAGGAAACTGAAAATGCTGAGAAAGACAATGGTGGGGGTCCAGGTGGACTTGGCAGGTGGCCACCAATATCCACCTGGATCATTCCTCCCCCCTTAGGAAGCAATGGTCCCCATTGCGTTGAGCTCCTCCATGAGATGAGGAAACTTCTGCTGAACTTGTTCCCTGGTGAGCCACTTGCCCTGCTGAAGGAGTTGGCCTGCTTTGACAACTCGATACAGTTGGATATTCTGTTGGCGAGTGTTCTTGATCTGTGTGTCCATGATCCGATCAGTTGCAGCTTGTTCCATGCAATCTGGATTTAATTCTGTGGGTTTGAGCTGTTCTGCAATGTCGGATGTGTCTAGCAATGGTGGAAAGTATGGCCGAAGGCGGTCCACATTGAACACTGGGTGCAGGCCAAGGAATGGGGGAATGCTGAGCTCAAATGCATTGTCTCCCATAGCCTTAGTAATGGTGTAAGGACCATATCGGAGTGGTCTCAATTTCCGATAGGCTCCAGTAAGGCGTTCCTTTTGCAAATGCAACCAGACTTTGTCGCCCACCTGAAACTTGTGTGGCACCCGATGTTGATCATGTCGCTGCTTGTACTTGGCATTTGATTTCTCAAGAATGTCATGGACCTGCTGGCGAATATGTTGGATGCGCTCAATGAAGCTGGTGGCCTTATCTGTTTCGGACTGGACATGAGCTGAATTCATGTGAGTAGCTGCAAGTGGCATGGCCACATCAATGGGGCATAGTGGCTGGAATCCCAAACCCACCTGAAAAGGGCTATGGCCAGTGGAGCTGTGAAGAGCTCGGTTGTAGCTGTGCTGAACATAGGGGAGGCTCTCGTCCCATGTGCGTGGATGCTTTGAGTTATACATGCGCAGAATGTGCACAATCATCCTATTGACAACCTCTGTCTGGCCATCAGTTTGAGGATGGAAGGCTGTGGACTTCGTGAGTTTGGTGTCCAGCATTGACCAGAGACTGGACCAAAATGTGCTGAGAAACCGACTGTCCCGATCTGAGATGATAGACTGTGGGATCCCAAAGTGCACCCACACTCGTTCAAAGAAGAGTTTAGCAGTGGCTTCTGCTGTGATATTCTTCTTGCAGGCCATCATAATGGCCATCTTTGAGAACCTGTCGACGACCACAAAAACACAGTCATTTCCATGCTTAGTGGAAGGAAGGCCTGACATGTAATCCATGGAGATGGATTCCCAAGGTCGACTAGGGGTAGGCAACGGGGTATAGAGGCCTTGCTTCTTAATGGTCGGTTTGGCAATGGCACAGGCAGTACATGATCGGATGTACTTCCCAACATCCTGTCGAAGATTCGGCCAATAGAAATAGTTTTGCAGTACTGCCACTGTTTTCTCGACCCCGAAATGCCCAGCAGCCCGACTGTAGTGTGCTTCCCAAATCATCTTGGCACGCTCGCTTGAAGGAACACAAAGGTGACCGAGGTGGCATAATAGGGCATCCTGGAGGTGAAAATCTGCAACCTGCCGACCCTCCAAGAGTGTCTGGTATGTGTGGCCGAATTCTGGGTCGCTTTTGTAGAGAAGTGGCCAATCAGAAGTCTCGTGCCCGCAAGAGTTGAGCACGGTGGTTAGCGCCATGATCGGTGGTCGACTGAGGCAATCTGCAACATTATTGGTGCTGCCCTTTTTATACTTGATATTCAAGTGAAACTGTTGCAGGTATGTAGACCACTTCTGATGGCGATCATTCTGCAATTTCCCTTGGGTCTGTATGAACTGCAGAGGTCGGTGGTCTGTGTGGATGACCGTTTCCTTCCCCAAAATGTAATGCTTCCATTGTCGGCAGGCCTGTACAATGGAATACATCTCTTTATCATAAGTGGGGTACTTCCGGACTGTGTCTGAAAGTGTTTCACTGTGATATGCCACTGGATGTCCATGTTGAGTAAGGACTGCCCCAATAGCATAGTCAGAGGCATCTGTCTCGACCTCAAATGGTTGTTGTAAATCTGGTAACGCGAGCACTGGTGCCGTGCAGAGGCGATCCTTCAACTCCCTGAATGCCTTCTGTTGAGATTCAGACCAAAAGAATTTTGCTTTCGCCCCGCCCTTGGTGACTTGACTCAAGGGCCAAGAAATATGAGAAAACCCCAACACAAACCTGCGGTAGAAGTTGGCAAGACCTAGAAAGCTGCGGAGCTCTGTTAGAGTGGTTGGAGAGGGCCAATCCCGAATGACTTGGACCTTGGCTGGATCGACATGCACCCCCTGTTCATCAATGATGTATCCCAGATACTGAACCTCGGTCATGCCAAAAGTGCATTTCTCCAAATTGGCACATAGCTTGTGTTGCCGCAGTGTTTGGAGAACCTGTCGGATGTGGTGGAGGTGCTCTTCCCAACTCTGGCTGAAGATCAGAATGTCATCCAAGTATACTACTACAAAGGAGTTGGTGAATGGCCGCAAGATGTCATCCATTAGCCTCATAAAGGTTGCAGGAGCATTCGTCAATCCGAAAGGCATGACCAACCATTCGAAGAGGCCCTCCTTGGATTTGAAGGCAGTCTTCCACACATCTGAGGGTTCGATTGGTACCTGGTGATATCCTGACTTCAGATCGATCTTGCTGAAATATTTCGCCCCCTTTAGTTGGTCTAGGAGGTCATCAATCCGCGGGATCGGGTACCTATTACGGACAGTGATCTTGTTCAGCGCCCGATAGTCAATACAGAGTCTCCACGTCCCATCCTTCTTCTGTACCAACACTATCGGGCTCCCACAGGGCGAAGAACTCGGACGGATGTGACCTTTCTGCAGGAGCTCCTGAATCTGCCTCTTGATTTCATTGTTCTCCAGAACGGAGCGCCGATAAATTGGTCCATTGGGTAGCGGCGCACCTGGGGTCAGATCGATGGAGTGCTTGACTTGACAGTGCAGAGGAACCCCTGCCGGGGAGGTGAAGATGTCTTCGTACTCCTCCACAATCTTGTCCATCTGTAGCTGCCGTGCAGAGGGACCCCGTTTGGAGGCCGCGGCCACTGTCTTCTTCTTCCCTTGAGGGCGTATCATCAGGAAAACAAATTTCCTGGTTTTGGAAATGATCTTACTGCATTGTTTTGCAGTAATCAAAGAGATGGCGGCAGGTGGTGCTACCTCTGGTATCCTGAACAACTTATTTCCCAATGTAATAATAACAGCACGGGGCCTTGATTCATACACAGCATGTCGCTTCCACAAGTATGGTTGTCCTAGTAATACATCACAAACTTCAAGGGGAGCAATGTCACACAATACCTCATCCGTGAAGGGCTTGATGTTGTATGGAAGGCGACACTGCTGGCTCACGCGAAGATCTCGTCCTTGGTGAAGCCACCCAATGGTGTATGGTTGTGGATGTGCTGTGGTCGGTAAGCCCAACCGCTTCACGACCTCTGCCGAAATGAGGTTCTTTTGACTCCCGCTATCAACAATGAACTGTATCGGGGAGCCCTTTACCCACATCTGGGAGTGGAAGAGACGCTCCTCCTCCTCTGGATCTTCGGGTTCATTTTTCTGGATCTTTGCGGTAGCAACAGTGGCGCTGGGATCCGCATCAATGATCTGCTTCCCTTTTTCATACCCCTTATCGGGTTCTGACTCAGAGTCGGAACATGCATCTGATTCTGAAACCTTTAGCTCAGCCACCAGTGACTGCTTGGCCCGACACTCACTTGTGTTGTGAGTGGAGCTCTTATGGAACTCGCACCATTTTCCAGTGTCCTTTCTCGGCTTCGCGGCGCTGTTCTTTGCTTGCAGCTTCGGCTGGTTGTCTTGGGCTGTCCCGCCTTGGCTTTGTCCTTTGTTCTGTGGTTTAGGGGCACCTTTCCCCTGCTTTGGATTCGCAGATCCAAAGTCTCGCTTCTTTTGTTTAAACTTCTGCTCGACCTTGACGGCATACCGGTATGCTGCGCCGAGCGAGGGGATGTTTAGGAACTGTATTTCTTCCTGGATGTACTTGTGCAGGCAGCCACGGTATTTGAGTATCAAATGTTGCTCTGAATCCTTGATACCCAACTTTGTGCGAAGGGTATGGAAAAGATTGGTGAACTCCGGCACGTCTTGGTCCCTTCCCTGCCGCAGCGTGGTCCACTTTATGTATTCATCCTCATAGCTTCCGACAGGGTAGTACTGCTCCTTGATGGCATCCCGGAACGAATCCCAGGTGGGTGCGGCTGAAAATAGTGAGCCAGTACTTTCATCCTTCTGCTCGCAGTAGGTTTCCCACCAGTCCTTGACGTGGGGGGCTGCTTTGAGAAGAGCAAAAACAATCTTTTCCCGACTCGAAAATTCATGAACAGAAAAATAACCCTCTAGCAGATTTAACCATTTATCTACGGCATCGGCGTCTATCTGACCCTCGAATATGGGGATTTCAAAATTAACTTGTACCTTAAAGGGTGTGGCGTTTCCAGAAGAGCTGCTGGAAGCCGATGCGCCGCTTCTGGGTAGCCGCTGAAGGATCTGCGCAAAGCTGTCCATCATCGCGTTCCGTTGTCGCTCGAGCGCTTCTTCGAGCAAGATTTTGATGGGATCTCCTGCCCCCTCGTCTTTCTTCTCGTCCGCCATGGGAGGCCGTCGGGATTTGCGAGGCTGGTCTTGCAAAGGTTCAACCAGTTCAAGCCCTAACTCCTTATATCCCGACCTTGTTGGGGACATGCAAAGAAAAACAGAGAAAAAGCAGACCGCTCTGATACCACTGATCCGGATTTAAACAGGAACGCAACAAATTACAGAGATAACCATATACACAAAGATGCAGCGGAAATAATACTTCATTTCATTAATAGGAAATACTGAAATATGCTTACAATCAGAAATGGAAATAAACTAGCTAGGGCGATGGTAGCTTATCTCTGAGAAGAGATGTGATGGCTACATGCCTCTGAACTGTCTTACAATGAGGCTCAAAGGCCTATTTATTGTTGAGAAACAATGGAAAACCCTTAACATTCCAAAACCTAACCCTAGGAGATGAAACGCCAAACTGTGGGCCCCGTTTGGGGGTAAGTTGGTACATCAACTTCCTGGGGTCGTAACTTTGGCATATGATCTCCGTTTGACGCGCATGATAGCCCGTTGGAAAGATCTCTCCGAGGACTACGACGGAAAAGACGATTTTTATCAGAAAAATCGTTGGCGGTGGATTTCCCAAAAAACGTCGTTTAGGGCCTCAAAACGGCTCCGGAAGTTCAGGACCCGAAAAACTGCTAAAAATAGTAAGTTGTGCTACAATTAAGGAAACTGAAAATACTGAGAAAGACAATGGTGGGGGTCCAGGTGGACTTGGCAGGTGTCCACCAATATCCACCTGGATCACCTTCATTCTTATAAGTTTTTCAACTTCACGTAGCCCTGAACATCAAGGGAATTGCATAACCCTCTTTTCACACAATAAAATTTTCATCCAAGTATTTACCGACTTTACATACTTACTTCCCGATCCCTTGAGAAAGCATTTCTCTACCTCGCTGTAGGAAACAGAGGTGTCAACCGCAAACTAAGTAATGAATCCTCCTATAATTCGATCAAGCCAGTGATCAATGGCACGCGTGATCTTATCCTCCAATGCTTCCAACCTTCGCACTAACTCTAGGGTCCACACAATAGGATTGTTGAGTTTCCACCTTCCTTGGCTATCTGCTAGCTTCGTGATCCACTCGTACAGCTCAAAAGGAAAATACATGAAGAATATTTCGTGGATCTTTGTGTACAGGTAGTATTCTAACCACTCTTCTTTTTTCAGTCGCAGGTTTCTATTCTCCCGCACCACCAACTCATAAATCCTCCTGTCCAACCAACCTTCTATTTCCTTTTTAGTTAGATTCCAATGATACGACATTAGACATCTCTACGTAGATTTTGGTCCCGGAAACAGAACCATTTGTTGGCTTGAGGGGGCCTGACCCAAGTTTAGAGTTAATTAGCCATACAAATCCCTGCACTACTAGCCCTTTCAACCTTAGCGAAGTCTCACCTGAAGCAGTATGGCGGGATGCTGGAACCAAGTTTTCGCACCCTGGAGATGTCTAAGGGGTCAATTTAATTCAATTGTTCCTACCTTTTCACATGTTGCTTCGCGCATTGTCCTAACCTGGGAGATGCTTTCATGCTACTAGGGCAGTGATCTTCGCTATTTCCCTAAGTTACACCACTTATCTTACTTATCTTCTTACAATTGTTAGTTAACTTCGCATAAACAGATACCTTATCTGACATTTACTTAATCAACACAATCAAATATGTTCACACACCATATAGAAAACAAAAATGCAATTTATACCCAATATATTCGATACAGAAAACATGAAATAAATACACAAAATTGATGTAAAACATGTCTTTATTAATGCTTGTTATCGGGAAATCTAGTGTCCACTCAGAGTTGCTAGTCCCACTAAGACTGGTAGCTATCTCAGAAACAAACAAACTAAAACTACTTTCGCTTTCCTTTATGAGAAGTAGATAAGAGGGGAACAAAGGACACCAACCTCAGTCCTGCGCTTAGTTCCTTGCTTAGTTCCTCTCCCTTCTGACAGATCCTTGCCACTTTACCTTCGTCTACCCAACTTCAAAGAGCACCTATGGAATCAAAGCAGCATAATACTATCAAAGAATAAAGATCTACAATCATAAACAATATAGGACCAGATATATATTGACCACACAAATGCATATATCATCAAACATACAAGAATGTGGAGGAAAACTTGAATAGCTTTATTAACATCAAGAATAGCAAAGAGGATTACAACCAATTTTTCTGACCCAACGTCATCCTCCCAGCATGAAAGCCCTTCTTCACCTCATGAAAGGCTTAGATCACCCAACACTATGATATTCCACCAAGAAACCAACAACACTTCCCTACAAGATACAAAATTCCAGCCCCTAGATCTCTAGGATGAGGGATCCATATATAGATGATTGTAGGGGCTGAGTCAGCTTCTAGGATTTTGATTAGTTTCCTCTCTCTGATAGTTCTTGATTCCACTTGGAGATTGATGATCTCTTACTCATCCCTGGGCAAATTCAGAGAGGAAGGTGTCACAGGAGAAGTTTTTGGAAGATTCCATGACGATCCACCTTGCAAACTGTCTCTAACATTTGTCTACTCTCATCCATCGCACCCTATAGAAGGGCTTTCCAGTATGCATCACACCCTCTACACTAGGCAATCTGTATGGTCCAGCTTTGACCAGTTCTGAGCAGTTTACTGTGGAGAACTTTTGGGAGATGATGTAATCAGCTAACCTTGCTCCTTTAGGGTGTGAAACAACACTTTTAGGGACTTAGGAGCCCTTGTTTTGTGGACATGTATGATTGGGGTTGCAGTGCCCAAAAATGTCTATAACAGTTGCCCCCTAAAGCATGAGGTCGTTAATCTTTTGATTTCAGGTGAAATGCTTTATCATGAGGATCCGAAGTTTTTTCGAGCTAGAAGACGACCTGTAATAAGATACAATACAATACATTATCTTCATAATATTTTTCATGATCTAGCTGAGGCGGACATTCCTATGCTCAGCTTTATAAATTCATTTTCATGTACACAAAACAAACAATCGTCTGTGTGGCAGAGTGATGATTCTGATAGAGCCATCATCCTTTGATTCAGATGATCATCTGTGCAGTAATGATGTACATTTAATGTCTTTATTTTCCTGAATATATCGTAGCCCAGATGGATGAAACTAGATCCAGGGTCTTCAAACTCGTCCAATCTTCACTTGGAGTACAAGTCGATCCATGTGAAAGATGTTCTGGAGTCGAACATGGAAAGACATCGCCTGATTACCAGCCAATGATGTAAGCTATTAACAGGCGTGAGAGAAATCACCGATAATGATGATGAACCTCAAGGTACTACAGTACAATTTGCGTGGTGTGAAAAGGGACTTGGCGTCAAACACCATGCAAAATCTTTCGGTCGAAGGCCATTGATGTAAACCTGTTGCCGGAAGTGAGAAACTTGCCATTGAGGCATGCAAGCTTCAAAGTATTGAAAGGGTTGTTCCTAAGTCGACTTCTTGGATAATGAGCTGTTGTCGACAAGAAGCAACCCGTCATAGGAGGGCCTTAATGAATCCCACATCTACGACACGGAATGGAGTAAATTATTTTGGAGGTGAAAATGATCTGACGATACAGGGTTCAGGGTGGCGGTCATGAAAGAATGGAGCGTGAATGTATTGCAGCGAATGAGACACAGGTGAATTCTCTGAGCGGCTTCTCTTGAACATACTAGCGACACTGACATGGATTGGTAGCGTTAACCCCAAATATGGATGGTGCGGTGGACCAATGGTGATATGAACGGTGAACAGAACAACCCAACCCGACTCGGATGTGGAGTGAAAGTGTCATGTTCAAGAGTGACTTGCTACCAATAAAGTTTCTTCAAGTTTTCTTCCAAATTTTTCCCCAGTCATTGCTGACCAGTACCTCTTTATTTTTATCAAGCTTGAGGAGGATAACATATGCTTGTTCTATAATTTTCCCTTCGGGAAAACTCGTCGCTATGTTTTAATGAGCCTAGTGACAGTGGAACTCGTTCATAAAGGTTTTATGCGGTTAACCCATAACCATGATGAATGAAGATCTGAGGATAGAGATACCCTGTAATGCTTGTGAACAACTATGATACTGACAGTGTGTAACCTAGCAAATGGACTTCAATGAATTGTGGGTTTGTGGATGACCCATAACCATGATGAACGAAGATCCGAGGATAGATATACCCTGTAATGCTTGTGACCAACTGTGATACTGACAGTGTGCGGCCTAGCAAATGGACTTCGATGAAGTGTGTGTTTGTGGATGACCCATAAACATGACAAATGAAGATCCGAGGATAGAGATACCCTATAATGCTTGTGACCAACTGTGATACTAACAGTGTGCGGCCTATCAAATGGACTTTGATGACAAGGATTTTGTGTGGTTGACCCATAACCATGATGTTGGCTGTTAAGTAGCAGGTGCCTACATAGCCTGGGGTGGGAGGGCACATCTCCAAATAACCCAAGTCAAATGCTGCTATGCTGAAATTGATGAATGTGAAGCAAGTGCCGACTAAAGTGGAGTGGGAGGGCACGTCTCCAACGGGAACCCACTCCAAATGTTGCTCCATAATTAAAATAGGCATAACTTGGTCAATATAACTCACAATATTTATTATAAACTATTTTTGGAAGTAGAAGGACCATTTTGCATCTTCCCATGTGTTGGAAATCCTTATCTAGACACTCTAGAATCTTAGATTCGCCCTGCAAATTTTCTGTCGTCACAAAAGTTCTGAAAAATAGTTGGTTTTAAATCAACGATATCTCCCACATCTGAACTCCGATTCGATCCATTTTTTTTTTTTGAAATTGGGTGACTTTTCAATAGGCGCTCATATTTACAATATTTGTTCTAAAATTTTGCACAAAATAAAAAATATATATAGGAGATTCGACGTCCACATGTTGTCATCAGAAAAAATTTCTACAACACAGTTGATTTTAAATCAATGATATCTCCCTCATCCAGACTTCGATTCGGTCGATTGTTTTTTTGAATTTTGGTTATTTTTTGCAAGGAATCCAAATATTTTATTTTTTTTTGTAAATATTGCACCAAATGTTTCATGTCTGATCTGCACACTCGCCACCCAAAAAAAACAGTCCTGCATAAAAATGAAAAAAAAATAAAATCTTTCGGCTTGGCCCAAGAAAGTGATATGTGAAGGTCGCAGCATGTGCCTGAAGTTTGTTGAGCATTGCTACAAAAATTTGAAACTAGAAGATGAATTAAACCCTCATTCCCACAAAATCGTAACCTACTCTGATACCACTTATCCAGATCTAGGGGGGAGACCCCCAATATCTAAAATATTGAAATCGGTTTTTGGGGAGAGGCACCACAAGATCTGAAAAATTGAAATGCTAGAATGAAAATGGGAGAATTCCCAATAAACAAAACCACAAAGAATTTTTTTATTAAAATAGATAATAACTATAAGAGATAAATTGTGGTAGACAAACTGTCCTTTTACAAAATGCGACTTGTTACTTATAATATTTTTTAGTTACAATACCACGGGTCAATTCCATGGGTGAATGAATACCATGGATGGATGTCACAATACCATGGGTGGATGAATAACATGGGTGGATGAATAGCATTGGTTGATGCCATTTTCCATTCGGATCAGTTGGCTAGTGTTCTCAGGTCTTTGTAAATTATGTTCGTTAGGATTTTTCACATTGCATAAACTAGGCATTCTCTCCCCCTGTAGGCCACATAAATTTTGGCAAGTAGTGAATTTGTTTTTGTTGTCAGGAGGCTCAAAAACCATGGCTTGATTCTCCTAGAATTTTGTCTTATCCATGGTAAATTTTGTTGGTTTCATGTCAACTTATTTACTATCATATTTATCCATGGTAAATCCCATGGTATTTTAGGTTTGGATCATATTTGTTCATCACCCAATTGGTATAAATCGCCTCATCTATTGGAATCAGAGGGGGTGAGAAGAAAGTGATAATTTATTTATAGATGACATTTTTCTTTGAGGATGTATGGAGTTCTCACTAGTGCATATGTTCTAATATGGTGCACAATGAAGTAAATTCATTGTATATTTTCCTTTGTATGATCACATAAATGACTTCAAGGTATATGGTTTGGTTTGGTGCATGGTCAAAGAGTAAATTTGTTCTCTACTATCCTTTGTATGGTCGCATTAAGGACTTTTGGGTATGTGGTCTGATCTGGTGTGCGATCAAGTTGGAGAAATGGGTCTGATCATGATATGATTGGATCAAAGAAGGCATAAGTTTCTTTATAGGATGAGAAAAATTCTTGTATTCCCTCTGATTTGATATTGATCCTATTCTAGTGGATGACGAGAAGCATGTTCTCTATTATTTTTTCTTTCATGATTGACTACAGGGAGCGCTGTGATTTATAATCAATGATGCGGTATTGTAGATGGATATGGTTATGAAATAGTACTAGAAATAAATGATTGTTGAGTATGACAGAGGTTTTTTTTTTATATTTGAAGTTATTCTAACCATGGTGTGATGATATTATAAAAGGAAAGACAACCTTTTCTTATGTGACTTGCATGCAGAAAAACATATGTTTGAAATTGTCTTCTACCATGATAAAGCATAAAGTAACTATTATTGAGGAAAGTAATTGAACTTCCATGGATGCTTGAATCAAGTGATGAACATAGGGGAATGTTGTTATCTCAATTGGGACTATGTGATGTAACATTTTAGAGATAATGTTTGGTTCTTAGGATCAGAGTTACTTGTTGAGTACAAATCATGTATTGCACATTGTATGCCAAAGTATGGATGTTAATGTCAGGGTCTCAATATATTAACTCTTTATCATCCAGATAGGTTGTTGAGCCTAAGATGACTTCTAATCTATTTGGTTACAAGGGTATATTGTTCAATTCGTAATGACATGATTGTTACCATGTTGTTGATGATAGAATAAGTGTTGATGGCATAGATGCTCAAAATTGATATTTCCAGGGTATGAATGATGTTGTTGTTATAACACAGCTACATGGGAGCTAGAATACTAATGTTGCAGGATATGTTGAGGGTTCTATTGTACAGAGTTTATATTACAAGGATGTGTGCATGACTATGTTTACTAATATGTTATTGAGCTTGATACTGATGATGTGTTTTTTTAATAATACAGTGAGTGTGTTGTTAAATAAAGAATAAATTTGTTGAAGGGTTCGTATTTATTTTGAGGTTTCTGCTAAAGAGAGTGGATCCAGTTTGAAAATGAGATGAAAGGGAGGTCCACATTGATTTTTGGGGGCCAGTGCCTCCAGCTGGTTGGTGCCAAAAAACTAATTTAAGGGAGTGAGCGCTTCCTATTAGTGTTTTCGAGAAAACCGTTAAAAGGGATTGGATGCTTCCTATTGGTGGGTGCCAGCAAAACATTGCAAAGGGAGTGGGTGCTTCATCTTGGTAGGTTCCAACAAAACATTACAAGGGATTGGGTGCTTCCTGCTGGCAGGTGCTAGAAAAATATTGCAAGGGATTAGGTTATTCCTATTGGTGGGTGTTAATGAAACATTGTAAAGGGATTGGGTGCTTCTTGCTGGTAGGTTCTAGCAAAACATTGCAAGGGAGTGGGTGTTTCCTACTGATAGGAGCTAGACAAACATTGCAAGGGAGTGGGTGCTTCCTGCTAGTAGTTACTAGAAAATTGTTGCAAGGGAGTGGATGCTTCCTGTTGGTGGCTACTAGTAGAACATTGCAATGGGAGTGTGTGCTTCCTTCTGGTTGGTGCTAATGAATATTTTTAAGTAATGATTGAATATTAAGAAGATAAGAAGGATGTTGGTTTTATCCTTTTATGGGTTTCCGCGTAAAATCTATGTGTCATTTGTACTTTATTTCATGATTTGATTGTATGTTTTATTATTCTTCTCATATGATAGATTTCTAAACAAATTCAAAGTATAAATTTGTAATAATTCCTGAAATATTGATTCATCCCCCTTCTAGTAATTTCCAAATATATATCCTGTAGATTCATCATTCCTCCCTTATATCTTAGGTTCTAATAGTTCCACCATTTTAATGATCCCTACTACCTCTTTCTTCACTTGAAATTTCTTTTACTGATGAGCTATGAGGGATATTACTCTGATAGAGGAGTTTTTATTTCTTTTAATTTCATTAAGGACATACATTTTTTGGAGACCTGATTTCATTTACTACAAATCTTCTTAAACCTTCTTTTCTTATTTCACCTCCTTTGGAATTGAATGTGAGATTGTACCCTTGATCAAGAATTTCGTGTACACTTAGTAGATTGTGCTTTAGTCCTTAAACAAGAAGAATATTTGAATATTTTGTTCTTCCTCATCAAGATTGGCTATGTCCTTTCCAATAATCCTTCCAGTACCATTATTTTGAAGGATGACACTACCTCCTTTAAATTCCTTGAGAGAGAGAAATTTTATTTTATCAACTATCCTATGATTTGAGAATCCATTTTTTATATACCATTAGATTTCTTTGTCTTAAACACATAGAGCTAGACTACATTGTTAACACTGCTCTTACTTTGTTCTCCATATATTCATACTTTGATTTTTATTAATGATGATGTATTCTTTTCTTCTTTGAAATTGAGGCCTTAGTATATTGCTTCTGCAATCACAAGATTTTTTCAGAAATTATTGCACTTGAAACATTCATTATGATCCAATAAGTGAGAAAATGAATTGAGGTTTTTTATTCCATTATTGTAGGAATTTCTAAATATGAAGGGGCTTCTCACTGAGGTCTAATAGTATACTTTGTGGAAAATTTTAAGACAAATAATACATTATCCATTAAATAAATATGAATGCCTTAATGTGAATGATCTTCTTTGAGGAATTGATCATTTTGAAGGAATTTCCTTACATTGGATGATTTCGTAAGGAATTCTAGACTTATGTTGCATTCTTACTCTATCACTACTTGTGGGGCTGAAAAAAATTTTCTTTAACTGATCCTCGCTTCCTTTTATGGTATTTGTATGTCTAGTTGGATTAATATTCTACTGATCTTTGGATTTGTTTCTCACTCTATTTGACGAATTATTGGTTCCTTTAAGCACACGAACATATCTGTTATGTTCTTCTATCGTTGATGTGCTTGCAATTGATTCTCCCTTGATAGCTTCATGATAATGAATGCTCTTTTTAATAAAATGGGATCTATTATTGTTGAAAATATTATCCAAGATTTCATACCATCCAAACTTCAACTGATCATTTCCTTTTCAAGGTCATTTTTCAAGAAAAAAATCTCAACTTCGAATTTCTCACAATGTCCTTCCTTTCCTTCTAGTTGGTGGGTTACCACATCTTCTAATTTCCTTACTTATTCTAATTGAGTTTTAAGGATTACAACCACTTTCTGTACTTGATAAAGATAATGATCATTATTTTCATACTCTTGAAATAGCTCCTTTTGACTTTTATTTATTATTATGAGTTTCATTATCTCTTGTAGGGAAACAGAGAGCTCACCTTGAAAGCTTTTCTTACTTCCATTTTCTTCATTTGAATTTATCTTATCTTCCTATTTATCTTTAATTTGTTGAATAATAGTTTGATCATGCATGACTAGAAAATCATATTCATCATCATTTCTTTCATATTTTGAATATGGACATCTGGAGGTAAATTAACCTTCACTGCCACAATTGAAACTGAGTTGAATATCATCTTTTCCTTTGTTGGTTCCTTTTGAGATAGATTGGACTGCATCTGATTTCTCTTTCTCAATTTCCTAAGGCTGTGGGTAAGAATTATTATAGATCATCATAAGATGTATCTACATCACTATCTTTTGATGAGTTTTTATCTTCATTGGAATACAAAATTTTATTCTTAATAGATCTTCCCTTCTTACTTTTAGGAAATTTTCCTCTATTTATATGATATTTGTCATAATCATTATCTTCTAATTTCCCATATGGATATTTTTAAGCATAATGACATATTATACCACACTTAAAAATTTTAAATCGTGGATTAATTTTATATTTTATAGATCCCCTTTTTAAGTTTCTTAGGAATAGAGCTTCTTATTCATTTGATTCTAGGATGGAGTGATCATGGTCCTTAGGTACCCTTGCTCTCTTTAATGTTTTGAAGGATTCTTCCTTTAATCCAAGCTTTTGTTTTCTTGTTATTATCTCATGTGTAGTAAGTATTCCAAGTAGTTCATCCATATTCAAGTTTTCAAGATATTTCATTTCTTTAATAGTTAAAACCTTCGGATTAAAAACCTTAATAGAAGAGATCTCAAGACTTTATGAACAATTTTTCATTCCTCAATATTTTCATCCAATCCTTTAAAAGTCTTCACAAGTTCATCTACTCGAAGGAAAAAATCTACAATATCTCATTTTTCATTCATATTTAAACTTTCAAATTATACTCTATGAGTTTGAAGTTTAGCCCTTTTTACCTTTTCATCTCCTTCATAGATGGTTTCAATCTTAGCACAAATTTCTTTTATAGAGTCACAATGTATTAGCTTGAAAAATATTGAATTAGCAAGACCATTTAAGATGGCATTTATTTCTTTTGAATTATTTACATAAACATTTTTCTCATCTATGTCTCTCAAAGGAGTTGCAGGAACTTTATAGCCTTATAAACCAGAACACCATATATTAGAACCAAGAAAAAATATATGTGTTCTCATCCTTATCTTCCAAAAAGTGTAATTTGTTCCATCCAAGGAAGGGGAATTTTCATTCTTGTTAGCCATTTTTCCCTCTAAGATTTACCTTCCAGTGATTAGACTACTTTTAAAGGAACCTAGTATGATCCCAAATATTAGATTTCACAATTATACTGAGAGGTGGGGTGAATCAATATAATGAAAACATTTACTTATTTGGTGTCATTCAAACATCATAAAGCACCAATATCATAAATTGAACAAGTAACCTGATATGTATGTGGAAACCCTTTTGGGACAAAACCTCAAGTATTATTTATATAAAAGATCTTGAAGGCACCAATCTACTATTACATCAATTTGTAGACACCAATCCCCTCTTCTACTTTGTAGGTACCAACCTGCAAGACACACCAATCCCCTCTTATACTTTGTAGGAACCAACCTATAGGAGACACCAATCCCCTCTACTTCATTATATGCCCAAACCCATAGGAGACATCAAACCCCTTTGCTTCTTTAGCGACACCAACCTATAGGAGACACTAATCCCTTATACTTATTTGTAGGCACTAACCTAGTTCACTAAGTCTACTTTTCTCTTCACAATGTTCATTAATTGTTTCTAATTCAAAAATTTTGACCTACTACTTCTGCCTCTACCAGCTTTGTTAGTTTCTTATAGCTTCACTAGGTCTACCTACTACTTTTTCCTTCACAAAGTCTACTTATCCCAAAACATGTTGCTTTTGGATTTTCCCCAAGAATGAATTTTCATAGCATGCCATGTATCTAATTTTTAAAATATGGTTTTAAAATTTCTACCACAAGTACCTAGAGATATCTTCTTTGTCTCATCCAAATTTCATTGTCTAAAACATATTAGAAGGAAAATTATAGAAACAAAATAAACCTAACCTATTTGAAGCATGTTTTAGGAGAATCAAAAAACACTAACTTCCTTATATCATATCTCCAAAATTATAGTGAAAGAAGGTCTAAAATTTCTATCATAGGTACCTTAAGGCATCTTCTTTATCTCCTCCATATTTTATATTCTAAAACATCACAAGAAGAAATATATAGTGAAAATAACAAGGTGACCTATTTGAATAAGATTTCAAGAGCACTCAAGAAGCCTAAATTCCTTAGAGCATATATCAAAAATTATAATGCACTAAGGTATAGATTTTATACCACAGGTACATGATGATCTTATATCTATATTCTCCAAGTTGTATTGTCTAAAACATCCCTAAACAAAATTTATAGTGAAAATACTAGACTAGCCTATTTGAAGAAGATTTCAAGAGCATTCAATAATCCTAACTTCCTTAGACCATATTTCCAAGGTTATAGAAAATCAAGGTTTTAAATTTTAACTATAAGAATATGAAGGGCTTCTATATGTATCTTTCAAATTTCACATTTCGAAACATTGTAGAAAAAGGTATAGAAAAATTGTCTAGACGATTGTTTCAACCCATAAATCACATTTTTTCTTCCACCTTTAGTCTCCAAGAATCACCCTAAAAGTTATTCCTCGTCTCCTCTTTCCACCTCAAACCTATGCTTTCTTGGATTGTTTTCAAATGAAACTTCATTGAAGAAATGCTATACAAAAGGAGAGTTTCCAGTAACCATATGGAAATCACTATGGTTAAGCAGGATGGTTTTAGTCAGCGGCTAGACAAAACACTTCCTTGGCTTTGTCCACCAAATAGACAAAGGTGAGTGGTGTGTCAGACCAATCACTTAACTTATAGGGAAATTCATATCTTTTCAGCTGGGTTCGTCTGCCAAATGGACAAGGGTGCATGCCCCCTAAGCTTCGTTACATTCACCGGACTACTCACAGTAATTAGGTGGATGGAATGAAGGTTGAAGAGACACTCTTGATACAAAAGGACCATTTAGAGATGATGCTTGACTTGAAGTTGTGTTTGAATCGGGAAATGAAAGCTGGTCAACAATGACAATTTTTCCTTCATGTGGGAAACACATCACTCGAAAGAGTGTGGAAACAATAGCTTCCATGCTATAAACATAGCCACGTCCAAGGATTAGATTGTAATCTAATGGTCTTTGGACTACAATCACATTCAAGTGAACAATTTTCCTTCCCTAAGTTATCGGTAACTTAGGAAGGATCCATAATAGTCGACTGGTTCCTTTGTTAAAGCCTGACAAATTTTGTGTAACAGGCATAAGCGATGGCAAACCAAGTGCTTTCCAAGAAGCTGAGGAAAGGATACTCACTAAATCCCCTTAATCTATGATAGTGCCAGATACGATCATTTTGTAAACTTGTACTATGATCTGGAATGGTACATTAGAAGGAAGGTGGGATCATGCTAGTCGATTCCAATCAAACGAAGTAACCAGACTACTTGGAAGGGGTACCGAATAAATGGTTGAGTTAACCCATTGAGTCGCGGGAACTAGGAGATTCTCTTTCTGTTGTGAAGGAATGGGCAGATTTCCCTGAAGTTCATTGGACTCTGAAGTAACAAAAAGAATTTGAACAGTATCATTCTCACTCTCTTTGGGAATGGTATCATCTGAAGGTGGATCTTCTAAAGGAAAAACTGGGTCGATTGCCATCTCGACCTGCTAAATTTGGTCCAGTATGGACTACGAAGATTCACTCTCAATGATAGGTGTTTCGACCAATGATTGAGTTATGTCAGTCGGATTTTCAAGTAGTAAAGGAATTGGGGAGAGTTTCTTGTATCCAGATGGAAGTCGTTGCGGTGAAACAGGAGAGTTTCTAGTAACCATATGGAAATCACTATGGTTCAGCAGGATGGTTTTAGTGAGTGGTTAGACAAAACACTTCCTTGGCTTTGTCCGCCAAATATACAAAGGTGAGTGGTGTGACAGACCAGTCACTTAACTTATAGGGAAATTCATAGCTTTTCAGCTAGGTTCGTCTCCCAAATGGACAAGGGTGCATGCCCCCTAAGCTTCGTTACATTCACCGGACTACTCGCGGTAATTAGGTGGATGGAGTGAAGGTTGAAGGGACACTCTTAACACAAAAGGACCATTTAGAGATGATGTTTGACTTGAAGCTGTGTTTGAATTGGGAAATGAAGGCTGGTCAAAAGTGACAATTTTTCCTTCATGTGGGAAGCACATCACTCGAAAGAGTGTGGAAACAATAGCTTCCATGCTATAAAAATAGTCACGTCCAAGGAGTAGATTTTAATCTAACGGTCCTTGGACTACCATCATGTTCAAGTGAACGGTTTTCCTTCCCAAAGTTATCGGTAACTTAAGAAGGATCCCTAACAGTTGACTGGTTCCTTTATTAAAGCCTGAAAAATTTTGTGTAACAGGCATAAGCAATGGTGAACCAAGTGCTTTCCAAGCAGTTGAGGAAAGGATACTCACGTAAGCCCCTTCATCTATGATAGTACCAAACACAATCATTTTGTAAACTTGTACTATGATCCGGAATGGTACATTAGAAGGAAGGCGGGATCTTGCTATTCGATTCCAATCAAAGGAAGTAACCAGACTGCTTGGAGGGGGTATCGAATAAATGGTTGAATTAACCCCTTGAGTCACGGGAACTGGGAGATTCTCTTCCTGTTGTGAAGGAACAGGCAGATTGCCCTGAAGTTCATCGAACTCTGAAGCAACAAAAAGAATTTGAACAGTATCGTTCTCACTCTCTTTGAGAATGGTATCATCTAAACGTGGATCTTCTGAAGGCAAAGCTAGGTCGATTGCCATCTCAACCTGTTGACTTCGTTATAGTATGGACTCATAAGATTCACTCTCAATGATAGGTGTTTCGACTGACGATTGAGTTATCTCAGTCGGATTTTCAATTAGTAAAGGACTTGGGGAGAGTTTCTTGTATCTAGATGGAAGTCATTGTGATGAAGCAGGATGGTTATGAAAAACTCTCTTGGACTCATCCAAAAAAGGACAACGGGGAAGGTGATGGTCCCCTTCACATAATCCACATGGAATTTTGACCTTTCATTTTTGTCTGTGAAATTCACTATTACTAGTTGATGGTGTGTTGTCAACATGATCACCAGAGGTTGATGACACCAGATGGTGCGAACATGGAGATCATTCTCTCAAGATCCATAGGAGGCAAGGAAAATATCGATGAAAATGGTTTCCTCTGCAAATTACACAAGGAAATCTGGGAGATTTGGTGTGTGGATTTTCACCAGATGATTCATGGTTGGCCCCTTGCTTGACTGACTTCTTCTTCTTCTTCTTCTTCCCTTTCTTCTTCTTCTCAGCTACTTGGTTACTAGTATCACTATTTTCACCAAGCAAAGATGAAGAAGGGGAGGGAGAAACAATCGAAGAAGGAGGCAAAGGGTCAAATTCAGTATCAACTGGTTGTTGATTCGATTGCAACTCTGTTATGCACGTTCACCCATGATGCATAAAAATATGAGTATGTGAGGAATCATGGTATTTTGAATGATAGATGTTGAGAATAGCCATACTGGCAGACCAATTGTGATTCCTGGAAGGGACAATGTGGCCATATATGGAGCACCAATAATTCCCCAAGAAGAAAATGGACTAGGATTCCCCTCGAGAGGGATTCCATGATTGGTGGACTCCATTATCTCAACCTAAGATCAACAAAGGAATATGGATGTTATTCCGAATTAAATAAATTTTAATGAAGCTTTGACACAACTTTTCTTTTTCAATTTTTAAGAGTCAAGAAAAAGCTAAAGATGACACTAGTCCCCTTCGATTTTTAATGAGCCTGAAGTGACAAGTGCTCATATGGACCTTTTCTTTTAATCAGTCGAAAAGGAACGAAAGGGACTACTCTGGAAATCTAGACAGAGGGATTACCAAACCAATCGCAAAACTGTAAAAATACACCTTGGTGATAAATTAAAGAGAAATTACCAAGAACTTATGTATGACAGTCAATCTTCACGAATGATGTGTACAGTGCATTGCGATCGATAGGGCGGCAGACACAGCTTCCTATGGATAAAGGATATAAGCCTATTGTGGTCTCCCAATTTATGCATGACGGTATGGGGAGCACAAGTTCGTGCTAACACTTGTCGTATCGAAGAGGAGGAATCACCCAACCTTCGATGAAAATGATAGTTACTAGATTTTATGATGCTGGAACACGTCTCTAGCGTAGACCTCTAGATGTGTTGCATTAAGTTCCAAAGCATTGTTAAGTTCATTGAAATTTATTTTAGAGTTGATCTTGTTTAGAAGTTTGCCTTTCAATGGTTCACCACGTGATGTATATGTAAAATTCCTAAAAATGCAATCTACAATGATAAACAATCGTTGTTTATTTTTAGCAATGAAAATCCTAGCTACTAAGGAAAGAAGATTACGATTCTTTCAAACAAAGAGCAAAGAGCACACACTAAATGCACTTTTCCTAAATCATTTTTCACACACAGTCTAAATGCAAATGCAAATGCATGTATTTGTTTTTCGTTCCCTTTAATGTGAAAATGCTAAAAAGGAAAACTAAGTATAGATCTGAAATATTTTCTTCAAAGCGACATTTCGACAATTTCTTTTCAAAATAGAAAGGAAGACTTAAACGACACTTTTCAATTTCGAATAGAAAATGCTTTCGACACTTCAAATATCAAAAAATCAAATCAAATACATGACAAAAAGGTTCAATCGACTATCTAGAGAATGAATACTTTACGACACTCCTCTTTTTGATACAAAACGATAGTTATGACACTTTTTGCACCAAAACGACAGATCAATTTAAACAACTTTTTGACAAAGGATTGCAAATGATGGAAAAATACATAAAAATATTTACTAATACTAATCAATGGAGGCTGAACTATGTAAAGAAAGCATGCTTCAGCAATGAGATATTGTTCATAAGCAGCAAAACAACTAAATAGAGCTGAAAACAAAGTCAAAACCCCAAATTTCAAAGAGGGAAATAAGCTCAGACAGTCATCGCGCCTAGGCTTCACAGAAACAGGGATGGATTGGACTTTTTAGGCTTGGGAGGTGCAATGCATACTGGTAGATAGTGACAGACAGTGCGATGGGCCAGGGAGCACAACTGAGGTGTGTTTTGGTTCAAATTTGTAGTTGAATTCAGTGAGTTAAGTTGAGCTATTATGGACAGTAAAGAGAAAAGTACAAAGGAATGATCTTGAGTGGTCACTGAGCTACCAGAAAGGCATCTAGAATGCTTGTAAGATAGATGTTCAAATCATAAACTAAACCGGAGATTGACTGAAGCAGCATTCATCTACTTTGCAATTGCAGAGTAAGAGCAGTTCGAAGGCTATCTGGCTAACTTTACGCTTCATCTATAGTTTATAAAACAAACAATCAACAAAAAAAACAAACTATTCGATCCCCAGTGGAGTCGCAATTTTGTTTCCAGGAAAACTAGTGTCTTTTCGATCTACTAGCCCCATTAGGATTGGTATCTACCCTAGAAACAAACAATCAAAGCAGTTTGTGATTTCCTCTATGTATGATAGATAAGAGAGAAGCAAAGGGACCAACCTGGATCTTTCGCTTGACTCCTTGCTTGATTTATCTACCCCTTGATAGAGCTTGCAACTCCTCTCCTACTTGTCTCACTTAGAGAATACCTGTAGAAACAAAGTAATAAAACACCTTCAAAGCATCTCGATCTATTATATCATGAACAATGCATAATCATAAATACATTGAACATACAATAGCATTCACAAATACACGATTGTATGGAGGAAAACTCAAAGAAATTTATTAAAATAGAAGGGAGAATTACAACCTATCTGTCTAATCTAGCATCATCCTCCCAGCATCAAAGCCCTCTTCACCTCATGAAAAGAAAAATCACCCAACAATACAATTCTCTTTCTCAAAGACAGACTATTATCACTTCCTTACAAATTACAAAGTTTCGGCCTCTAGATCTCTCAAATGAGGGATCCATTTACAGATGTCTGTAAGGGTGTGAGTCATCTCTAGGTTTTTGATTAGTGTCATTCCACTTGTTGTTCTTGGTTCCACTTGGAGATTTCTTGGACCTCTTACTCATCCCTGGGCAAATTCAGAGAGGCAAGTGTCATAGGAGAAATTTCTAGAAGATTCCAAGAGCATCCACTTAGCAAATTCTCTCGGACATTTGTCCCTTCTCGCTCATCACACCCCATAGAAGGCTTCTTCAGTCTACATCACACCTAGCTAGTGTAGGAGTCAATATGCATCGCACCTTAACAGTTGAGCAATCAGTATGGCCTAGTTTTGGCCAGTTCTGAGTGGTTTTTCAGGTGGAACTTTTGGGGAATGATGTAATGAGTTGACCATGATCCTTTAGGGTATGAAACAACACTTTTAGGGGTTAAATAGACCTTGGTTTATCGACATATAAGATTGGGGTTGCAGTTCCCAAATATGTTTATAATAAAAAGGAAGAGTAGCTTGTAGAAATTTGTGAAGTCCCATTCAAACCTACAGTAATAAGTTGCAGCAATCCTTCCAAGTTTTTCATGATCCCATAACTGATGGGTTGGATAGTGAATGCAATCAGAATTTTTCTTCATAATCTAAAAATCAGATTCAGGATCAAGATGATAAAGGTTTCATTAGTCAAACATTTGAGTCAGAAGAAATATCATCTCAAAGCTTGTTTGAAAATATGCAGGGTGATAAATGTGAAAGTGATAGTTCAGTTTCATGGCCTGGAGGCCATCCACAACAAATGTACAATTGATTAAATCAATTCAAAAGTAGTGTGTATATTTTGGAAGATCATTTTGTATCATTTCTAGAGTCAACAAAGGAAATCAAGTATTTCCTTATCTTCTCATTTGTTGACAAGGTTATAATTGGCTTTAGAATCTTAGTTTTAATCACAAACAAGCACAAGTAGCAAAATTCACCAATGCATATGATGATTGAATGGTTGCATTGGCTATTTCATTTTACTAACCAGCAGTCAGAAAGTTGATTAGAGTAAGTAGGTAGGATTTTGGTTTGAATAAATTCAGTTTTCAGCAGCAAGTTTATGTTAGATCAGATTTCAGTTTGTAGAAAAGGGTGTATTTTCAATTCAAATGTTTTAGTGACAAAGATTATACAACAGAGCATATACATGTGTGGATTGGCCCAATGGATCTGTCTACTAGTCGATGGTGTTCTTGAAATTTCACAAGGAAATACAATCCCCAAGTGGAGCCACTGTTAGGTTTCTATACCAATAGGAGTCATAATTTTGAATGACTAAGATTAAGCTTGTAATATTGTACATACCTTTTCTTTCTGCAAATGTTTTCTGTATTATAAAAAAGAAAAAAATGTAAAGAGGGTATGTCCTAAAAGATAAATCAAAGGACAAAAATAATAAGAGAAGATCAAAAAAATGAAAGTATTTGAACCCCAAAAACAAAAACACCATGAAAGTGTGCAAGTCCAAATGCCACTACTATTTACTTTTATGCATAATAATGATTGTGTGAAACTTTTTATTCATGCCACAATTCATGGTAATCAAATAGTTTAATCTTGGTTATTCCATGATTTGAATTTCATGTTTCTAGATTAGAGAACAAAATCTGACCAAACAGTTTAATCTTGGCAGATCATAGTTAGGTAGAGAAAATAAAAGGAGCTCATAAGCTTAATCTGAGCCCTTGGATGATATAAGGTTAGAATTAGATAGTTTACTTTGTAAAGAAAAGAAAAATATTGATAAGGGTTTGCTAGCCTAAATGCACCCTAATAAAGTGAAGAAAAAATGGTAGGATGAGTAGATGGGTAAGTAGAAGAAATGTTGCGGAAGTATGTTGATTGATTAGACAAAATCACATTTATCATCTTTCAACATATATTTCAAATGTGAATGGGCAATTAAGCATTCATAAGGTTTACAAAGTCAATTAATGAACTTCCCCCATTCATTTCACCCCTTTACTTTACTAATTTCCCATAAATAAATTCAAAGTGCTAAAAAAACTTTAAGTCAAAGAGAGTCAGAGTATTTCTTTGACTTTTGGAGGGACCATACCCTTGGCTTAATGAGTTAAGGACAACAAGTACTAGACTCCCCCTCATAAAAAATTCATCTCCCTTCATTTCCCCTCATTTCCCTAATAAAACCCCTTTTCCTAAGGTTAAAACACTATTTTCCTAGGGAAAGCAATCACCCCCATGTAAATCCCCTTTTTCTCAAAGACCCACAAAAACACTTTAGCCTAAGTTATAATGCATATATGCAAAAAGCAAACAAATCACAGAAAATACATTATGCTTAGCGCAACTCATTTCTACCGTTTTCATATTAACTTCTATTTTTTATATATTAATTCCCATTAATACCCTTTCCCGTATGTAAATATTAAATCCCTTACATTAATATCCCTAGACCTAGTTTTAATTATAAAACTACGAATTTCACCCAAACCCTGACAAAGCTCATTAACTGATCGATTCTCGATTACGTTAAGTAAAACTCTGCAAATCACCCTTGCCACCTAAGTTCATCATTAACCCATGCTTAATCACCATACCGCCGTAATTAACCCATCACTCCCCACCCCTTTTTACCCTCTGCGCTCGTTTGCAGCGCGATCACCGTTTGATCCAAAGGCCCGCATCCAATGCTCATCCGCCGAATGATACCCACCCGAAAAAGTGGTTTTCCGCCCGGCCCCTAATGCCACGTGTCATTCAATGGATGGAATCGGGTGACCCCTCCTAAGTACCACCAAGCCCACAAAAGTGGTGTGAAATAAACCGCTTACTGCCCTCTCACTAAATGACAAAACTGTCTATTGTTCACTTTGCACCAAAATTCAACAAAATCAAACCTTTACCTCTTTAAACACGAAAACCCCAGTTTTGCTTGTTTTCGCCTATTTGTGTAGTAAAACCCTGTGTAACCCTTCTGCGCCACCTGAAGCCTCTGCTAACCAATTCAAGCATGGCTTACCTCCCAAAAGAACTTTGGACTCACTCCATAGACCTATAAAGCTCGAGAAAGCCATTAATGACCCTCCCTATCAACCCAATGTTTTCCTAACAATTTGTTTTATTTTACAGGCGATTAAAAGACTGCAGCCTTGGATAAACAGTCTTAATACTAGTCATAAGACCTGTTTACTCCGAGATTGTTCTCAAATATATTCAAGTAGAGATGGAAAATAAAACATACAGTTAAAAGACAAGCAGAGGAAACATGGAATTAAATGATTTACTGTTGAAATAGATAGTAAAAACCTAAAATATATAGTGAAGGTAAAAGGACACAGTAAAAGAATAGTCAAACTGTATCAGGGTTAAAGAGTATCAGATTGAAAACCAAGTCAAGTAAAGCAGCTAGTATGAAGACAAACAATAGGGAAGACAATTACAAAGCATAGAGATTCATGTCAAAGTGAAGATAGATGAAAAAAAAGAGCAGTAAAAGTAAACATTAAAAGTAAACATGGAGGAAGTAAGGGTTAAACCAACATGAAGACACTTTCACCAGAAACAATGAAGTTTATCCAAAGTAAAAGTGAAAAACACTTAAAAGAAATTTAAGGTTAAAAGATGAAATCAGAGCATAAATGGTACATTCTTCAGAAATTTCCTATTTAAGTCATAGTTTTGCATAAACTAGTTCGGCCCATCCAATATGAATTTTACGAAACCGGAGGAGTTTTGTGTTCCTAAGAGGATAATATACACAAAACTATCTCACTTTTTATAGAGGTATTACCAAACGTGAGATAAGTGCATTTCTTCACAACCTATTTTTCGAACTATGCAAAGTCTTGTTTTTGACATCGTTTTACATAGAATATTGTGAATAGATGGAGCTGAATTGTGGGAAACGGAGAGAGGTATATCTCAAAAACATACTTACCTACAATAACCTCTTTCATGTTTTACATATCTATCTCAAATTGATATATACAAAGGTATCAATGGACCCTAATTTTGCAGAATTGCTAGGGAAGAATGCACAAAGAAAGTATGCAGTCAGTGACTTGGATGCCTCATCATCAATTAAGAGTTGCTATCAAATTCGACTTTCTCTTATTTTTCACCCTCAATCCATAAATATAGTGCCAAATAGATTCATTAGTTTTGAGTTTTGTTTATTTAATTTATATTAATGTAAAATAGTTTGAGATATTTGTGAAACCAATCTTGATATTTTTTCAAGATATTTCAGTTTAGAATTTGTATAAATACTTCTTCATTTGAACTATTTTGGTGTGGATTCCAAGACATTTCTGTATAATTTTTCTCTCAAATCAGAGTTCTATTGTATCAATGACTAGATTGGCTTGCTAGATCAAGGAATAAAGATCAGATATTTTATAGGATTCTTGTGTAAAGAGAAATACAAATAAGTATTCTTCCATGTTCAATGTTGTTTTTCCTCATGTTTTTTCCATAATCTTATTTTTTTCTCTAAAATATAAATGTATAACAAGGAATGATATTTCAAAAATTTCTTAAATGCACTATGTCTTGACTGTCTTACATTCTGAATGTTTTCTCCTAAACTATCTTAGCTAGGGAATTCTTAACTGCTCCTTAGCTTCCATAGTTTCTCCTCTGGTCTATAGCAAATGATTCTTAATTTCCCTTTGCTCATGATCATCCTCTATTCTTCATTTTGATCCTGGTCCAAGGATTCTTAAGTGCCCTTTCACCCTGGTTAGAATTATTTACCCATTAGGCCTAAAGATTTGCATTTGGTTTTGCTAGCCTACCCTGTGAACATTCCCTTTAATGATCTGGTCTAGTTATGCTATCCATCTGCTGACTCCATAGCCTAATGGCTTAAAGACCTAGCTCTATCCATCTTCTCCAAGAATTTCACTACCAAACCTCCAATTCAAAACTAAAAACCCATGAACACTAAGAACTAGCCTAAAATCATATAAAAACAAAGCTAAATTATAAAGAGAGAGCCCTCTCTAGACTTAGGTTGGCTAGAGCCTAAGCCTAAAAGATTGGTTTGTGGTTACCTCGGATGCTTCCTTCTTTTGATAACTTCTAGGGAAAACTTCTGAGTGATAACACCAAGCACCTTAAATTTAATATAAATTAAATGAATATAATGCAATTTAATGGGAAAGCCTTATTTTGTAATGGATCTAGCTTAAAAGAAAAGATGAGATGATCAAAAGGTTAGGTCTCCATGTTATATATAGGAGAGAAATGGTACAATTATAATGAAAGGTTACAATGAAAGGTATTGGTTGATCAAATATATAAATGAAAATGTAATAACTAAATATATATGGCTAAATGGTAGGCTTTATGTGCTTAAGAAGGTAAGGAGTGTCCTCTTTACTCTTTTCTTTAGTTATCAAAATGCACATATAAATAAAAAGGGCACTCTTATGGAGTTACCTTTGACACTCTAGCCTATATAGTTTCAAAGGAATCCTCCTCCTCTTATATTATGCTATAAAAATATCACTCCTAAAAGATTTTCTTATCTATGGAACAATTGCCGTAGTATTTAACATAACCCGGTAGCCATATATGGATAATAGTTTTACTTCTTCAAGGCTCAATATGAGAGTTTTTTGACCTTATAAAATCTTATTGAAATTCATCACATGGATATCCCCACATGTGCAAGTAATGGGGGCTAACATGGCATCCCTTATACCATGGTGGTCAACTAGGTTACTCAACTTGCACTAGGGACCTCTTCCACAAAATAGCTTTGACTTAAGTTATCTTTTGATTACCAGAAAAGTGTTGATATGTAGATAAATGGTGAGAGTGTGTGCATAATTTATATGCCATACAACCCCAAAATAAATCATTTAATGCCTCAAAATGGATCGAGATGGTTTAAGAGCTGAATTTTCCAAACTAGGACCTACCACTAAAATGGGTGCTACAAGCCAATTCCTCCAATTTTTCTACCTAGAACGTATCAAGATAGATGAAAAATAGTATGATGATTGACCCAAAAAAATTAAGGAATAATAATTTTCCTTTATGATTCCTTGTCTAGAAGGCCTAAGGCTTTTACAAATATTGTTATATCATGATTCTTTGAAACATGAGAAAGGGGATGGGAGTCACTAGAATTGTTTATGTGTATAATGCCAATTTGTATGATCATAGATGTGTAGAACTAACCAATATAGGAATTTGTTGTGCTAATGTAGGTTCACATTCAATGCACTCATTTTAAGGAAGGTGAGGAGGCATAAATGCCAAAGAAGGAATATAGGCCAATGATAGCACAAACACTTAACTAGGCTCATACAATAAGATATTTTCATAGAATTTAACATATATTATAATGATTATTCATTGAAAAAAGAAATAACTCTATATCCTTTCAAATATTTGTAGTACTAAAAAAAAGCACTTCTAACTTTTAGGTTATAATATTTTCCTTTTCTCATAAGGAATGTAAGCCCATGCTTCACTAACAAATATATGGAGGTGTCTTAACATTGGATAATTTTTATTCAATGCTTATTCTAATGTTACATTTTTAAAATCCTTTGTTTAAGTGTGATTTAAAATCTAATTTGTAAAATTGATGGCTTCCACTCAATAATCAAGAACTATTCCTTTAGATTGAATCATACAATTATTCACTTCCTTTAGTGTATGATTCCTTCTTTTAGAAACACCATTTTTCTTTGGTTTATATGGAAAAATATGTTGCATTTGAAATCCTCGTGCAAAGTAGTAAGTTGTGAATTTTTTGTTAACTTATTAACCTATATTATCTATTTTTAACATTCATATTTGATTTCAAGTTTTTTTCCTATAAGGGCCTTTTAGGTTAAGAACAATTCAAGAGATTCACTCTTAAGTTTTAACTGTTTTCCAATTAACATTGTCTGGTTATTTTGGTATGTTGGAATTCATTTCAACCAGACTAGCATTGAGGTAGAGATATTTGCATCCATTTTTAAAGTAATAGATGGGACCAAATCCTACATCGAACCTTCTCCACTGGTATGTGGAAGTCCATACATGGCCATCAGGATCAAAATTTATTGATAGCCAAAGTAAAGGATCTTGGATTCCCTTAAAGCAGGTCAAATATTGGGAACTTAATTTTCGAAGGCCGAATATTAGAAGTGGGGATCCATCAAGACCTTGGTAGCCTATTTAAAATAAATTTGAAAAGAGCAGCCGAATATCAGAGCCAATTTTAGGAGGTTTGGAACCTCGAGAGCCTAGATATTTTGGAAACTGAGATATCAGAGCAGGCCAAATATCAGAGGTTGGAGTCCCATATAATTCTTCCAAGAAAAAAATTTGACTCGATATCGGAGATCAAAGTACATCAGGACCCGATATTAGAACCTCGAAGCATAGGGAATTTGGGAATATCATAAGGTTGAGGCCATCGGAACCTTGTAATTCCTTATAAATTTTGATTCTAGGAAAGTGTAGAGATTCGTGAAGGAGAAGAAATACAAAGGAAATCATTGAAAAACCAAGGACAGATGGACCATTTCTCTCTCCTATATTTGGACACATGGCAGTAGGTGATTGGCCCTAAGGAACTGACATGGCAGATGATGTAGATGTATGGTAGACACGTGGCATTTGATTCGGAATTTTGGGTGGCCCAATGGGAAAAATACGGATGACATGTGTCACCACTAAGGAGGCACCACGCGGAGTGATGAAAACATCATGACGTCATCTCATAGGTTGGCATATCAAAGGCTGGATTTTTCATAACTCTTTCCTAATTATTCTATAAGAAAAATTTTGATCTAATAGAGCTCTAATGTGGGTTAGCACTTGGTCGTGGGAGATCCAAAGGACTAAGGGCACAAAGTGGAGTTAGCACCTAAGTGTTATGTGATGCCACATGGGAATTATTTTGGAGGTCAAAATTTTGGAACTCCTTCGTAACTAGAAGTTGAGGAAAGTTATGAAATGAGGAGCTTATGATGTATTGGAGCTTAGAAAAGAAGCTAAAGGAACCAAGGGTGGAAGAGGAAATACACAGGGAGAAAGGCCCCTGACAGAAGCCTGAAGGCCTTAGACTGTAAATTATATGTCCCTGATCATGGTACCTAGTCCTCTAGAGAAAATACAATAAAGGGATAAGTAGAAGTAGTTAAACATCAATCGGGATTTTGTGATTTTGTAAGGGATTTTCAATAAAAGCTACGATATGCAAGGGGTCTAATACAACACTACTGTGGTATAGAGGCCACCGGTCACAAATTCCAATCCCATGGTGGAAGAAAAAGCCGATCTAAGTATATAGGGGCTAAAGGCATCATAATGGTGTGATTTCGTAATGTTCTTTTTATATAAGTTACGATGTGTTATAGCTCTGATATTTCAGTACATAAAGCTAAAGGATGAATGGGTCGACAGCGAGAGATTAAATGCAAGCTAGAGGAGTTTGTTCATGTAGTTAGTGGCATCTATAGAGATCGTTGGGTCAAGGAAACAAGGGAAATGATTCTCAAAGTAGCACAACTGGGCTTATTCCAATGTTGGAAGAAAGACATCTCTCATCTCCCATGTATGCATTATAAACTTAAATAAGGAATAGAGAAGCCATGATGTGGTAAAGTCAAGCTCCGTGAGCCATTTTGAATCATTAGGAATCTCTTTGGAGTGCACAGGTGGACTAATATTAATTTCTCAGAATGGAAAATCACATAGAGTTTTGGTGAAGTGCTCAAGAGCCCATTCTCTTATTTAATGTAGTGGCAATATTTCAACAGAATACGCAAAAACAATATGGAGGAACCATACATAAGTACACTCGAGAAGTGTGGAAATAGGAAGTAGAGATACCATTGAGTAGAGTGCGTCATAGGAACAAAACCAGTGATTTCCATTGAGAAATTTGGGGGAAGACAACAGTTTTGTAAGTGCTAAAGAGATTAGAGAAAAGAGTGTGAGAGTTCTACAACTAGACCAAGTTGTGAACAGAGGATAGGTGCTATTGTGTGATGCTGAGATCCTGTGGAATAATACAGGACCAAGAGTAGAAGTATGTTTTTGTAGTGAACCGGATTGGTATTTCTCTGTATATATATTTGTCCTTGTTTTCAGTTTGAAAGTTGTATGAAAGGTAGAACAATGGCTATATCACATGGTGGCCTACATTCATAAGAGGTTGGTGCCTCTTGGAAGTTAGGTGCTTAATATCCTAAGGGGGTCGGTGCCTGCTAGGTGCTCACAAAAAAACTGATGTAATTAAGTAGGTGTTGGCTTGTATGGGCCTGACCCAGGTTCAGATGTGATTTAGCCAAGAAAATTCCGGTACTACTGGCCCTTTCGACAATATTCTATGGAGCACAGAATGAAGTCTCACCTGATGTAGTATGGGAGGGTGCCAGAACTAGGTTTCCCCACCATGGGGATGTCTGATGAGCTTCTGGAGGTCCGCATTTTGACCCTGTCCACTCATGGCTACGCGCACTTACTATATCTTCACAACATGCGGTGCCGCTTTCGCGTAGCCTTGCTTGGGGCACAACCAATATAATACCCAAGTTCCTTGCTATTTAGTCTGTTATTACTCGATTACTTAACTTGTTTATGTAAGACTAATGATTATTACAGCATATTCAACAATCATATCAGTGCACGCGATAAATAAAATAGTATTAACATAAAGAAGGTAATGCACAACAGATACAAAAGAAGGGGAATCAACTTCTCTTTATTAATCTTCAATCCCAATTACAGACATGATACTGCCCCACACACTCCACTACAGGGGTCTGCGCACTTAGTCGCAGACTCTACTAGGCCTTTGCGCACTCAGTTGTAGAGCCTCTTCCTACTACTACGACCCAATACACTTAGACTCTTACTCTAAGGTCGAACCATTCATCCTCTTCTCTCTAATTCTCTTCTTCTTTAGCTATCTTTACAACTTAGAGCCTCACTCTATTTATACAATCCCATGGTCTGGTAGGCCGACATGACTTTACATTATATTACAATACTTTAGGGTGGACAACCCTTTGACTCAACCTATACTTCGAGTTCCACGCCCGCAACTCCCGGAGTCTTACGAAACATTTGACCAAAACTTTGGCTCTAAGCCCCAAAACATGTTGTGGGGGGGATTCCATGCCCAACAGGCCCCCAACACAATCATCGTGACTCATCCCAATTCACTCTGTTGGTGTAGCGACCTTGTCACAGAGCACCTCCAACTGGTCCTGTACTGCTTGGAGGTCCATGGCGCACTGTTATGCGGTTTGTTGGAACTATTGCATGTACTCTTCTAATGCTTCTTTGTGAGGATCTGCTACCTGCCTTAGTTCATAACATCCTTGCATCTGTGCGAGCTTGCCCTCAATATCAGCCGTAATGGTGAAGGCCTCATCAATCCATGGCTGGACGTGTGCCTTGAGAAGTGCCTCTTTCTATCTTGTGGCATCCACCTTCTCTTTTAGTGCCCTTGCTTGTTTCATCTTAGCTAGCCATTGGGTGAGGATGACTATTTGCATAGTTCCCCTTACATTATCATACTACTCCAGTAGTTCACGCACCTCTGTTTCCAGGCACTGTATGTTGGGGTCCTCCTATAAAGATGTGAGGACGTCAAAGGCTTGGTCCAACCTCCTTATATAGTCCTACACTGCCAATCCAATTTCTTCCAGTCCTATTTGAATCGCACTAACGTGCTACTCTCTAACTTCTAGAGGAGTGGAAGGTTGTGCCTTTAGCTTCAGCTCAGCAATCTGGAGGTTCAGCTCCAGCTACACTCGCGTTGTTTCCTCGTGCACGCTTCAAACTCCACTTGCCAGATAGTGGATCCGCATCTCTTTTGGTAGGTCTACGATGATGGACAACTCTAGGACTTGTCGCATGCTTCATCAACTGTCTTCACGATCTGCTAGTTCTGTGACACTAGTTTGTCACACTACAGGCTGAGATGTTCAATCTTGATCTTTTGCTCACTCATTACCTAGATCATGTGGCCCTCCCTGGCACAGAGATTTTTCATTATGCCATCCTGCTACTGGTACAATGTGTCTCGTGGAAGGGCAGCCAAATTAAGGCCAAGTCCCTTGATCCTACTCATCGCGGCTCTGTCATCTTCGTGCTCTACTCTTAGTGCTCCTTCGAGTAGCACTATGGTGTTGGCCATCTTTACGTGTAGCAGCTGCTCTACTACTGATGTACCTATAGCGTCGTAGGTGGCTAGTGTTCCTTCCTATGGGGGTCGCACCCGTAGTTCCTACAACTGCACCCTTAGGGCCCCCAACACAATCTGCTGCCCCGACATGGCTTCCTGGAGTGGTTCCTTGGTGACCTCGCGAACCGTGTCACCGATGTTGTAGAGGTCACCTTCTGGTAAAGTGATTGGGTCGATGGCCAATTTGGACACCTTAAACTTTTTCATGGAATCGATCTCTCTGTGGCAGGTGGCTGTTTTAGCTGGGTGGAAGTTGTGCCCGTGTCCATGCTTTCTTCTATGTCCTCTGCTCCTTATCCTGTAGACAAGTCCTGGCCCTCTTCATCCTGTGTTGTGGTGGCCCCCATTGCCTATGTTGTTGCTACTTCTTCGGCAGCCTTTGCTTGCTCTGCGGCTACCCTTGCTGCCTCGCGGACAACCCTTAACTTCGTGGTTGCTTTTTCATTGCACCTTCTCTTGGTCAGCTTCCTGACCCATAACTTGGCTTCATCCTTTTGCTTCTATGCTGCTATTCTATCCAGCTCTGTCAGATTCGAGGCGTGCCAATCGAGAGGCCATGATTCTAGCACTGAAAAGATTGCATCATCAATGGCGATGAAGGGGAGCTTGGTCCATTGCTGCATCAAGTCCTTACAGATCTTGATGTACACATTATGCATTTCTGCCTTGAAGTCTACAAAGCTCTGTAGATCGTTGTACACTCCTGGGGGACATGCACGACTGTCTATTGATCCACATCTGGATGCTTGCCTCCATGAGCACCCTTGGTGGCCCAGAGTGATGCGTACATTGTGACCTCTGCTAGCTCCTGCTCAATGCTAGGGAACTGACTGTCCTCGGGCAGTTCCCCTGTTACTAATAAAATGGATAAGAGCAATCACGCGTAGTGGAAGGTCTTGCTCTGCTCCTGGGCTTCCTTGCAGTTAATCAGGAACTCTTCACAGAGGAACTGGGCCCAATTGAATTGGACCCCCTCTGCACATTTTTCAGCCAGTGCAACTACCGGCGCTGGTACCTCATCGCTGTGACATTTCCTCATTACCTTCCTGGCCAGGAGCTGGGTGGCTATGCGCACCCCTTTATCTTTGATGTTGTTGATTACGTAACCTCTCTTTTTCTTCTCAAGTTTGTATTTTTTCTTCATGGCCTCTAGGAGCACCAAATCTCCACTTTTTCTTGCTATCACCATGGGGTCCTTTACCTTACAAGGGAGTCGGGAAATCCTATGGATGAGATCCATCGTGATGGGAATAGGCTCCTCCAGCCATAAGTACCCATTGTGCACCAGGCAAAGCAACTGCCTAATGATGAAAATAGTGATAGGCATGTGGTGAAAGTGTGGAATCCACAGCAGATGAAGTAATCCAACCTTCTCTAGACCGCACATCCATTTCCGCAGCTCTAGTGTTGTGATTGACCCCTCCGTTCTCTACTTCATGAGGCTCTCCATCTCTAAGTGTGGGAACATTTCACTGTCTACGAGGTCCCAATCTTCAAACTTCATTGTGGGCATGTGCCCCAGGTGCAAGCCTTCAAACACAATTCCATCAGAGAGGAGTGAGGTATAGAGTGCGCTCTTAGTGGCATCTAAGTCCTTGGGTATCTTAGTTTTCCCTTTTTGCGGAGGGACGTACTCAGGCAATTTCACTGCAAAGCACACCGCTGGATGTCCTCTTCCATGTCTTCTACTACCTCTATCTCATTGACGAGAGCCTATAGGTCCTCCTCCTCATCATTTGTCTCAATGGTGATAGCCTTTCCCTTTTCTTCCATCGAGAGTTTACCGAACTGCGGATTCATTGGGGACATTCGAACTAGTCCCGCTGCCTACTTATCTTTCTTGGGCCTCGGTGTTCGAGGCGATTTTGAGATTTCAGAATGACCGCAGTGTCTCCAGGAATATCATGTACCATGGGGTTCTGCACGACCTCATCGATGGTTCCTTCTGTCGAGCCCAAACCTCTCCTAGTAGTCGTCATCCTGTTTGAGCTATCTATGGTTGTTCGTGAACTTCTAAGCTCAAATCTTGCTCAGCAATCAATACTATGTGCTCTAATCAACTGCTCAAATCTCAAATGAACAAGTGTTGTCTCGTGGTTAGCCCCTGGAGTTTTATAGTGCCTTTTGAATTCAAATTCGACCGTTCCCCCCAATTCTAGGCCATCAATGCTTTCTTGGTGGAAGATTGCCCCAAATCTAGCCCTTAATTCATGTCTTAAATGCCTGATGCCTACTCCCTTTTTCCTTAAATTGGACATCTTGTCATGAACAATGACACCAACAGTTACTTCCCAGCCTACCCGCGCGCCAGCGAAGCCCCCCGTGTGTAGGTGCAAACCTTGTGATTCTCTGATTCTGCACACACCTCCCTCATCGTGCACCTCCCAAACAGACTCTTTTATAGTCCCGCACTCTCTTTCGACTGCCTGGAGCACTGAGATTGTGCTCCCTACGGCTAGTCAGGTGGTCGCACCACCTGTGCGAGACTTCAACTTGAATTTCGACATAGTCCACGAAAATTCCTCAATCGCCTTTGCGACAGGTGACACCGTGCATTCTACTGTGTGTGGTGTGCTCCCCTAGTTACCGTGTTTGGTGAGGTGTGGTCACAGCCATGGCAACAGAGTCATACATTCTCGGCGACAATATTCTAATGCAGTGGTATGATCATCCGTATCTTACCTTGTCATCCTTGGTTTATCGACGAGACATGCTTACGTGATATTTTTTTCCAACCTCTTGATCTTAGCATTCATCAAAATGCCTTTCTTCCTCAATCGTACTTCATCCTTTTCGAGTTTGCGAAGTATAAGGTTCCCTCGCCGGATGGCTTCCTGAATCCTTCTATGTTCGACCTCATGTAGATGTGTGATTTATTCCTCCTAGTCATCATGCACTATCACAACTACAGGAGCCATTGCACGCGGATTCCTTTTTGTATTCTCTTCAAAAATTACAGTCTCTGCTTTGTTCCTCACCTTTGGAATTGTCTCCGCGTTCAGGGTTTTTCACATGATCCTATAGGCCCATTGAACTACTGGCACGCGCAAGTCCCAATCAGTTCGTCTCACCTGGTGAACCCTATTCAGTACTCCGTACACCCTATTGAATGCTCCATCATGGAAAATTGGTAGCACGCGTCACCTTTCCTGCTATTGTGGTTTGTTCTGATTCTCTAGTCTGGGGGTGGTGTGCGCTTGTGCGGACTATACAGCATATGTATGTACCCATCGGAAAAGGTTAGTGCACAAGTTGTTTTGCCCCTTCTGATTGGCTTTCGTTCGGAGCTGGGGTTTTCCAAAACTTAGGCACATCATCCTTCTGCATCTGCGTTAGTCCTCGAAATTTCCTTGATGCGTACCCCACCATCGTGCGGGTGTTGTGCGCAATACCCACTTCAACACATCAAACTTTTGTTGTTCTAGTACTACACTTTCAAATTTTCTCAGAAATTCATCCACCACTGTTAATCCATCATATGTTGACAGCTCCATTGCCTCTGTTGTCACGCAATGCAGTGATATAGTCATCATGTTGCAATTAAGCATTGTTACTTTGTGCAGCCAATTCTGCAATCGCTCTATTTCTTCGTCTAAATCTGAAGTGCAGGAGCTTTCGCGCTCCCATGAAATCCTTCCATCTGTAGTCAGATTCACCCAATCTTGTTCTCGCATAGTTATCTTGTAAATAGAATCAAGATCGTCATCACTATCATTTTTTCACACCGGTTTAGTGTATCGCGCTCCTTCAGCTAGATCTAGTGGTACTACTACGCGTAGTGACTTTTTCTCAAATATCATTTTGCGCTTCTTCAGATTTATGACTCTGTTCATATCAGTGGCCCAGTCTATTCCTAGTAGCGCGGGATAGGGGTTACTGTCATCGACAATCTCTATCACTTCAAAATTCACCTGCGCGCTCGCACCTTCAATATTGACTGTTACCCCTTGCAATCTTCCCATGGGGAAAATCTTTTGTTGGTTAACCATTCGTAATTGAATACGGGACCATTGTAACATGGGTCTACCCATGCGTTCCCATGTTTTATTTGGTAGTACATTCGCGTTCGAACCCAGATCCAGGATTACCTAATCCATTTCATACTCACCTATTTGCGTAGTCAACCTCATTTCCCTTCCTATGCGCAATGCATGCTTTCCAAGTTTCTGGACCACGCGCAGTTCTCCTGACCCCACGCACCTAGTGATAAGTTCATGTAGTCCTTTGACTTCCTTGCTGTCATGCAGCAGTTTCATGCATGTCTCCAGAAAGGTAGTGAGAATTGAAGGATCCATCCCTGGTTCTAGTTGATCCTTACTACTTGAAGTGGAGGCCTCCGTGAAGCTCTTCTTAGATTCCATGAATGTCTCCTTTGCACGTTCAAAATCATATTTGGGTTCCTTTGTAGGAGCGTTGCGAACCCACACACTTTCTTTTGGCTACTTCCCTTTATCATCTCCCATGGTCATACCACTTTTGAGCATCATCTTTACATTCAGGTCTTCTGCGCATGGCTCAGACCTCATCATCTGTAAATTTTGGGTCGGAGGGGGCTGGATTACCCTCTTTTCGTGCATCCTCACTATCAGCGAAGGGCAAGATTCTGTCCTTGTCGGGTTTGTACAATTGTGGGCATAGTTCCCTTGCCCTCCGCAATTGTAACAAATTAGTTGTCTGCCACACCTTCCTCGTCCCATTTCGCCTCAACCTCGATCACAGCTCTGAAATCTAGCGTGTGCCATCCCTACATTGGGGTCAAGGGATCATGTTTTGGTCTGCACCTTGTAGGTAGTAGTCCAATCCATCATTAGTTTGTAGCTTTGGCAGGTGCATTCATCATGGCCTACCAACCTATAAAAATTACAAAACAATTGTTGGGACGTCCGCATATACTTCTGCAATAGATGACAATTGTCCGCAGTGTGTTTTCCTCCTATTTGGTAGATTGCACACCATAGTACAGATGACATGCTCAGCCCTACCTATGCCTCCAGTCTTAATGGCTTCGGCCCTCCTCCTGCCAAGTACTTTGTGAATACTGGACAGTGGTCCTTATCGTGCCCTTGGCCTTTTCATTTTATGCACCATACTTCCTCACGCACCTTCAGCCAAGGTGTCCTGTCTTGTTTCAAACTTTTCATTTCTAGACACAGATTCTGCAATTGTGCATGGATTTGTTGGACTCCCAACCTAGAGTCTTGTATAGGGGTCTCATGTAATCTCATTGCCATTTCCAACGCTTCGGCATGGGTGGAAAGTTTTTGTTGTGACAACGTCATCCTTAAGTGTGGCGTAAGTGAGACCACAAACCATGTGCGATGCTATGCATCTGTTAATGTCATATTGGCTTCGCACATCATACTCTTTAGCTTTGATCCAGGTCCCAAGGGGTCTCGCCCGAGAGCATCACGATCTCATTAAATTCGATGATTGATTGTGTTTCTAATTTTGGCCTACTAAATTCCCTGTTCAACGCGGCTTGGATCTTTTGGATCCCTGCATTCTGGTGGTCATTAGAATGCTTGATATACCACGTTAATGCATGATCCTGCAATGTGCTCACCAGCATAGCCTTTTTAATATTATCATCCACAATGCCTTACGCTTCCCATACTTCTCATACCATGAACCAGAATTGGTCCAAATTTTCATTCCCCACTCCTCTGAACACCGATAGTTTGATCGCACTTGCCATACTGAAATGTGGTGGTGGCGGAGGTGGGGTGGGTGTAGATGGAGGTGAGGAGGGTGATATAAGTGGTGGTGTGGGCGGAGGTGGTAACCATGGAATATGCTACCTTATCAGACTGACCACGCTTCTCGAAGAAACTTTTGTGAGCTCTTCCTTTCTTTCCCGCGAAGGTGAAATTAAGGGACTGGTTTCCAACTCTTCACTACTCCTATTTCAGTAGATATTCCCACTTCGCGTAGTACCAACCATTAATTTATTCGCATAACCCAATTTTCACATAGTAGCATCTTAATCCAAGTGTTCAAAGATTTAGTATACTTACCTCGCGGTCCCTTGAGGGAACGTCACTCCACCTCACTGTAGTTGACGGTCATGTCTATCGCAAACTCAGTGATAAATCCCCCTATTACTCGATCGAGCCAATGATCCATAGCTCGTGTGATATTCTCCCCTAACACTTCTAGTTTTCACACTAATTCTGGAGTCCACACTATTAGTTTTTCGAGCCTACACCTTCCCTGGTTGTATGCTGACTTCACGATCCACTCATACAGCTCATAAGGAAAGGATGCAAAGAAAATTTCATGGATTTTTGTATACAATTAGAGCTCCAACCACTATTCCTTAGATAATTGTGGATTTCTATTTTCCTGCATCGTGAACTCATGAATCTTCTTGTCCAACCACTCTTTAATTTCTTTCTTTGTTGGATTCTAGTGGCATGACATCAGAGATCCTTTATGCAGATCCCAGTCCCAGCAATGGAATCATTTGTTGGCTTGTATGGGCCTGACCCAAGTTTAGAGGTGATTTAGCCAGGAAAATCTCTATACTACTGGCCCTTTTGGCAACAGTTCACAAAGCACAGACTTAGGTCCCACCCAAAGTAGTAGGGGAGGGTGCTAGAACTAGGTTTCCACACCCTGGGGATGTCTGATGAGCTTTTGGAGGTCCGTGGTTTGACCCTGGGTGCACATCGCTATGTGCACTTACTATTCCTTCACAATCTATGGTGCTACTTCCACGCAGCCCTACTTGGGGTGCAACCCATATAATACCCAAGCTCTTTGTTATTTAGTCTGTTATTACCGGATTACTTAACTTTCTTATGTTAGACTAATGATTATTATAGCATATTCAACAATCATATTAGTGCGCACGATAAATAAAACAATATGAACATAAAGAAGGCAATGCACAACAGATTCACAGAAAGAGGAATGAACTTCTCTTTATTAATCCTCAATCCCGATTACAGACTCGATACCACCCTGCGCACTCAGCCGCAGACTCTACTAGGCCTCTACGCACTCAGCTGCAGAGCCTCTTCCTACTACTACAACCCAATACACTTAGACTCTTACTCTAAGCTCGAACCATTCATCCTCTTCTCTCTAATTCTCTTCTTCCTTAGCTATCTTTACAACTTGGAGCCTTGCTCTATTTATACAATCCCATGGTCCATGGAGCATGGTAGGCCAACATGACTTTACAATATATTACAATACTTTAGGGCGGAAAACCCTATGACTCAACCTATACTTCATGCTCCGCGCCCACAACTCGCGGAGTCTTACAAAAACTTTGACCAAAACATGGGCTTTGAGCCCCAAAACATGCTGGGGGGGGATTCCATGTCCAACAGTAGGTGCTTAATTTACATCATAACAACAAATAGATTGGTGGTTTTATCCCTTTCATTTTCCACATAAAAATAATGATGTAAATATGTGTGTGTTGCACATGTGATGGATTGTATGTACATATGAATGTCTCATTTTGTTGTTCATTTGTATTATGTGTGAATTTTCTCATAAGTAATAGACAGTAGAGTAAATAATTAAAAACATATTCATAAAAAGTTTTAAGAACCTCACTATTATTGATTCACCCCCCCCCCCCAATTAATTCCTTATTTCAACAATTGATATCAGATCAGGTTCCTTCAGGAATAGTCTAACCACTAGAAGGTAGATCCATAAGGAATTATGTCTAGGAAAGAGAGTCAAGATGCTTACTCAATCAAGATACCATTCTTTGATGGCAAAAACTACGCATTCTATAAAGTTAGGATGGAAGACTGCATATTGGTTTTATCCTGGTCTTTTGGGCTGATCTGGATTTGGTTGTACCTACTAAATCCATCTAGAAAAGAGTAAACAAATTTCCCTGCCAGGCCATTTGGCACACGGGCGATGAAAGGTAGAGGAAAATGGTCCTTCTTTGTGGCTTTGTTTAACTCCCTATAATCAACAAAAATCCTCCACTTACCATTTTTCTTTGGAACCAACACCAAAGGAGAGACCCACTCACTATTTGAGATAGGGTAAATGAATCCTTCATCTAGCAGTTTTTGCAGTTCTTCTTTGACTATATCTTTAAGAGATGGATTCATCCTCCTTTGGGGTTGTTGGACTGGCTTGCATCCTTCCTTGATATAAATAAGGTGAGTACACACCGAGGGGTGCACTCCCTTCATTTCTTGATAACTCCAAGCAAAGGCATCCAGATGTTCCTTTAGCATGTTGCAAAAATTTTCTTCTTGGAGAACAGAAAGAGATGGATTGATTTTCAAAGTTCTCGCGAGGATGAATTCTATGGTTTTGACACAGATAGGGTTGGAATCGGCTAATCATAGATCAATTTGATGGTTGTTTTGGGTTTCCTTTACTACTTCTTCTAAGTACAATGTACTGGGAGTTGGACTTTGGAGTATGTGTTCGATCAAATCATCTTCATCCTGCTGTCCCACTCCCATGGTTATTTCTAAAGTATAGAGTTGGGTGGAATAAACTTCATCCTCCTAGATATGGCTGAGCAGGAGGGTATAGGACTAACTGCTTAGACATATGCTCATTCTTGATGGTCATATTTCTAGCTTTACAGTTAATGTAAGCATCGACAGTGGCTAACTAGGGCCTCCCAAGGATGAGAGGGTAAACAATAAGCTTAGCCTTAGGCTGGAGAGCTAGGACATCTACAGGGTATTCCCAAGAATCATTGGATAGCATCACATCCTCCACAATCCCCTCATGGGTCACTATGGAGCGGTCTGCAACTTGCAAATCTGTTCTGGTCTTCGTTAATGAAACTTGGAGGTTGAGCTTGAGCATGGTGTCCTTGGTCATCACATTAGTGGCAGCCCCAAGATCGATCAAAGTGTGTGGGGCAATGATGTCGTTGATGTGCACATATACTACAGGGCTTCCAGGGTCCAAATACTTTGGACAGGTTACGTGCCCCAGCATTAAGTCTGTAGGTTTTAACCCCGTACAAAAATTACCTGCATACGAATTCTAAAACACAGAAAATATACAATGCGAGAGCATAACACATAAAACACATATACACAGATATTTTCCCCTGGATCCCAAAACCGGGACTACCAGCTTGATTTTTCATTATATTCCTTTCAATGTTACAGTACATATTTATACATGCCAAAGCACCCAATACCATGGACCGAAAAACCATCGCGTCCAAAACCATGTGCGAAAATAATGCACAAAACCATAGGTGGGTCCGCCCAACCTAACATAGGGTCCAAACCCCCTGTGACTCCCCCTGTTATACAATTAGCGCAACGAAGGGGGGGCTCCCCCCCCCCCCCCCCCCCTTTCTAACACCCCGGTTAACTACGTGGTATAGTCGTGGAAAGAATATAACACAACCCAACATTCTCCCACTTGTTTTCTTTCCACAAGGGGGAAAAAGAGAGCTTAGTCATTTATCCAGCCCTGCAACACCCATTGTTTCTCTACACCAAGAGAACTTCTTAGAGCTCACAGATTTTGTCAATGCATCTGGAGTACTCTTCAAAGTGTCCACCTTTACCAGCAACACCTTTTTGTATTCTATCATATCCCTCACAAAGTGATACTAAAAATTAATGTTCTTTGTTTTTTAATGATATGTAGGGTTCTTTGCCAATAAAATTTCACTTTGGCTCTCACAGTCTATCCTTATAGCTCCATGTACTAACCCCATACATGAACATAATCTCTGCAACCAAATGGCTTCCTTGCTTGCATGAATGGCTGCCATGTATTTTGCGTCTGTAGTTGATGGTGCCACTACAGATTGTTTTTTACTCATCCAATTGACTGCACCTCCAAATAGGTTAGACACATACCCACTTGTAGATATTCACTGATCTAGATCTTCAGCCCAGTCTGCATCAAAAAAGCCACGAATATCCAACACTCTGTCCAAACCTGGTCTTCCTTGGTAGCACAAACCATAATCACTAGTACCACGTAAATACCCGAAAACTCGCTTCGCTGTTGTCCAGTGCTCCTTCCCTTGTTTTGACATAAACCTTCTCAATACTCCCACTGCATGTGCAATGTCTGGTCTAGTACAGACCATTGCATACATCAGGCTACCGACTACACTTGCATATGGAACACGAGACATGTCCTCTCCCTCTTCTTATGTCTTGAGACACTGTTTAGTAGATAACTTCACACCTACGGGAATAGGAACCTTCACCGGTTTACTATCTTGCATATTAAACCTCTGCAGTATTGTCTCGACATACTTCCTCTGGTTTAACCAGAGCTTCCTCTTTTCCTGGTCTCTTTTAATTTCCATGCCCAAAATATAGTTTGCAGCACCAAGATCTTTCATGTCGAATTTGGAGGACAATTGGGTCTTCAAATCCTGGATAATTTCTTTGTCATTTCCAACCAACAACATATCATCCACATACAAGACCAGATAAATAACATGGTCACCAATTAATTTAAAATACACACAATGATCTGTTTTTCTTCTAGTGAAGCCAAGTCCCCGTATAAATGTATCAAATTTATGATACCACATCCTTGGTGACTGTTTTAACCCATACAGAGACTTCTTTAACTTGCATACTAGCTCTTTCTTACCCTTAACTGCAAAACCTTCAGGTTTCTTCATATCAATCTCCTCTTCGAGATCCCCGTGAAGAAATGTTATCTTCACATCCATCTGTTCTACCTCATAATCAAAAGCAGCAACAATAGATAAAAGTAATCTAATAGAAGCTGCCTTGGCAATAGGAGAAAAAATATCACCAAAATCAATTCCCAGCACCTGGGAATAACCTTTTACTACCGATCGAGCTTTGTATTTCTCCACCTTTCCTTCTGCATTGATCTTCTTCTTTAACACCCATTTGCTACCAATGGGTTTCCTTCCAGCCGCAACTCCACCAGATCCCAAGCCTCATTTTTGTGCAAAGATGCCATTTCATCAACCATGGCCTCTTCCCAGAGTTTTCCATCCTTCGAATCTACTGCTTCCTTCACAGTTCTCGGATCATCATCAGTAACAGATAAAGAAAAATTTGAATAGAAAGTAGATGGACTATACCTTTCTGGCTACCTTCTTTCTCGAACTGATCTTCTCACACTCGGAGTTTGTGGCTCTTCATCTTTTGATTCCTCCTCTGTTGTAGAGTCTGATTCTTCCTCCTTAAGCTCAAACTCTATCTTCTCACATTCCTTTGGTTGGACTTCATGTTTAATAAGATATTTAACCTCTCTAAACACCACATCTTGGTTGTACACAACCTTCCTTGTTATTGGGTTCCAAAGCTTATAACCCTTTAAACCATCCTTATACCCAATAAAGATGCTCTTTTCATATTTACTATCCAACTTTGTTCTTTTCTCCTTTGGAACATGTACATATGCATCACATCCAAATACCCTCAAATGTGAAAGAGAGGGTTTCTTACCAGTCCATATCTCTTGTGGAGTCTTATCCTCCAGCACTGATGAAGGTGACATGTTGACCAGGTAACATGCAGTCTCCACCGCCTATGCCCAGAATTCCTATCCTAACCTGGCACCATTGAGCATGCTTCTTTCCCTTTCCATCAATGTCTTGTTCATTCTTTCTGCAACTCCATTTTGTTGAGGTGTATATGGAGTAGTCTTCTGCCGTGCTATACCACACTTCTTACAGAATTCTTCAAATTCCTTACTGCAAAATTCTCCATCGTTATGTGTCCTCGACACATTTATCTTCTTCTCTGTCTGGTTTTCCACCAGAGCCTTAAATTCTTTAAACCTGTCAAAGACTTCAAATTTCTTCTTAAGGAAATATATCCATGTATTCCTTGAGAAGTCATCTATAAATGATACATAGTACATAGACTTACCAAGTGATGGAACCTTCACAGTTCCAAACGCAGCACTGTGCACAAGCTCTAATATCTATTTCACCCTCTTACCACCAGAGGGGAAACTCACCTGATCTGCTTCCCATATACACAATTTTCACAGAAATCAAAATCCAGAGAGCTATTACTCATACCTTCTACCATACCTTTACCATGAAGTATTCAAAAGCCCTTCTCTCCAATATGTCCAAGCCTTTGATACCACAGCATGGTCTTCTCTCAAGAGACCACTAGATTTTTCGCTCCACTTTCAGGGAACACAGAACTATTACACCCATCAACAATAGTGCTACCTTACAGCTTGTACAAAGTTCCAATTCCGAACTCCCCACATTAATACCAGTGCTCCCCAAACCATCTTGCAGGTATCCTTCTCGAACACTATTTTTACACCTGCATCATCCAACCTACCTACAGAAATCAGGTTTTTGGCCAATGTAAGAATATGCAGAACACCCAGAAGTGTTCTAACCCTTCTGCCTTGCAACTTCAACTTTACTTTTTTGTGGCCAACGATTCTAGCCTTACTATCATCCCCTAAGAAGACACCACCACCGTCGTATTTCTCATACTCGCAGAACCACTCTCTATGGGGAGGGAAGTGAAAGGATGCACCTGAGTCAATCAACCATGCTTCATGGTGTACATGTGTACTTGAAAAAGCCAAGTACACATCCCCACCTTCATTTGAGGTGGTTTTCACCTCTGCAGAAGGAGCATCATCAGATCCCTTTCCTTTATCAGGAGCTTTAGATTTACAATCCCTTTTGTAGTGACCTTCCTTTCCGCATTTCCAGCACACCACCTTTACAGGTTTTCCTAGAGAATTAGATCTCCCTCTAGATTTATATCTCCCACTCGATGACTTATTTTTGTTTATGTTCTGGGACCATCCTCGTACAGACAAGGCATCACCATTCTAGCTCTCCATATTTTTTCGTCTCATCTCCTCCGTCAACAAGGATGAGACTATTTCATCAAACTGCAAGGCAATTGCATTGCTACCTATTGCAATAACCAAACTATCCCACGAATCTGGTAGAGAACACAACAAACTAACGCACTTATCTTCATCTGAAATTTTAATATCAACAGATGCTAACTGGCTTAACACAATATTAAATGCGTTCAGTTGCTCTGTCACCGAGTCTCCATCTTTCATCCTCGTGTTATATAGATTCTTCCGCAGGAACAGTTTATTCACTAGAGACTTAGATTGGTACAAAGTCCCTAACTTGTCCCACAAAGCCTTCACCGTAGCTTCCCCTGATACATTCAGTAATACTGAATCTGATACACACAATCGTATTGTGCTCTTTGCCTTCCGATCCAACTTCTTCCATTCTTCATCGGACACTCCCATTGGTTTAGTACCTAGATATACCGCGATCCATTGATCTTTATCCACCAACAGATCCTCCATCTTGAGTTTCCACAACTCAAAATTCTGACCATTAAATTTCTCGATCTCCATCTTTCCACTGCTCGCCATCTTCTTTCACCACCATAATCGATCTCATAGATCTCCCATTGAACAAGGTCTACCACAGGCCCGAGCGAAACCCATCAATAAGAAATGCGTCCCCTTGAAGCTAAAACAACGCTGATACCAAATGTAGGTTTTAACCCTATACAGAAATTACCTGCATACGAATTCTAAAACACAGAAAATAAACAATGTGAGAGCATAACAAATAAAACACATATACACAGAGATTTTCCCCTGTATCCCAAAACCGGGACTATGATCTTGATTTTTCATTATATTCCTTTCAATGTTACAATACATATTTATACATGTCGAAGCATCTAATACCATTTTTATAGAAATTTTCGGGCCCTACAACCCCAAGCATGAAATGTCCATAAACCAAGGGCTCCTAAGTCCCTAAAAGTGTTGTTCTAACCCCTAAAGGAACAAGGTCAACAGATTACAGCTTCTCCCAGAAGTTCTCCATGAGAAACTACTCAGAATTGGTCAAAACAGGATCATTGCAGCTGCTCCACTGGCTAAGTGTGTTGCATCTCACCCAAATACACTGTGAGGGTGCGTTGCATTTCAAAAGTCCCTTTTGTGGGGTGCGATGGGTGAGAAATGACAAATGGCAGTGTCATTCCGCGAGGTGGAGATGCAATGGAAGCTTCCAGAATCTTCTCCTGTGACACTTGCCTCACTGAATTTGACCAAGGATGAGTAAGAGGCCATCAGTCTCCAAGTGGAAGCAAGAACTATCAGAGAGAAGACACTAATCAAATCACAAGCTGACTCATCCCCCTTACAGATATCTATATATGGATCCCTCATCCCAGAGATCCAGAGGCTGGAATTTTGCATATTGTAAGGAATTGTTGTTGGTTTCTTGAGACAAACATCACATTGTTGGGTGATCTAAGCTTTGTTTGAGGCGAAGAGGGGCTTCTTTGCTGGGAGGTTGATGCTAGGTTGGAACAACTGGTTGTAACTCCTCCTGGCTCTTTTCTTGTTTATCAATAAAAGCTATTTGAGTTTTCCTCCATGCTTTTGTATCATTGATGGTGGTTACATTTGTATGGTCAATTTACATCTGATCCTAGATTGTTTATGATTATAGATCCATGTCTTTGTATAGTGCTATGCTTTTGTGATCTTACAGGTACTTTGTGAAGCTGGGAGTGCAAGGGAGCAGATAGCTGAGGACTATCAATGAAGAGAGGAATCAAATCAAGAGATTAGCGCAAGACAGAGGTTGGTCTTTCTGTTCCTCTTTATCTATAATTCATAAAGGAAAAACAAAAGTAGCTTTTCTCTGTTTGTTTCTAAGGTAGCTGTCACACCTTAGTGGGATAGAGCAATTCTAAATAGACACTTTTCCCTGTAACAAAATGGTGACTCCGCTGGGGAGATAATTAGTTTGTTTGTTTATCATTCTTTGTTGTCTGTTTCATAAAATTACAAGTAGCATTCGAACTACATTTGCCATAACAAATGCAAAGTAGACAACTGCTACTTCAATCCATCTACTGGATCTGTTTATGATTTAAACAACTAATTCACAAACTATCTGATTGCCGTTGTGATAGCTCTTAGATCCTCCTTAGATCTACCCCTAATTGTTGCATTACTGATTGCTTTTTTCTTGGCCAAAACCCAAGAACTGAACTGCAAACTGTGACCCAGAACCCGAACAGAGTCTCGTTTCTGGCCCAGCACAAGCATTGTTCAGAGATTCTGAATTTCAGCGCACTTCCCGAGTGGACAACCTGTGTTGCATTTCAGATTCTCTGTGTTACAGGTGCGTTGATCAGACTAGCTCTGTGCAGTTGTGGCTTCTGTGGTTCATTCTTTCCAGTTCTATTCTTGAATTTTGTTGCCTGTGATAAGTATATGTCTATTTGAAACCCCTTTTCTTTACTGTTATTCTACCTCCTTTGTACAAAAGAACTGTAGATGTTTTTGTGTGTTTGTTGAGTCATTTACAGTTCTCCTTTGCAAAAGTAGCGTAATTGTACTGTCGCCCTTTGATTTGAAACTGTCGCAAGTGTCGATTTCAATCGTAGGAAAGAGTTTGATTGCTCTTGATGGTCAATTATCCTGTTACTATTGCTTTTGGTCTGAATTTGTAATTTTCTAGTGTCAAGAACAAGTATTCATTTCAAAATCGTAAGGTGTTGTAATCGTCTCCATTTTTTGATTTCGAAAAGAAACTTGTTGATATTTGTCGCTTGAAAAGAAATTCAGATTTGTGCGTCAACTTTCTTTTTAGCATTCATATACTAAGAAAGTCGAAAACAAATACATGCATGTGCATTTGCATATAGATAGTTTGATTGGCTTGATTTAGGAAAGTGCATTTAGAGTGTGCTCTTTGCTCTTTGTGAAAAGATTCTGCCTTTCTTTTCCCTAGTAGCTAGGATTTTCATTGCATAAAGGAGATAAAAAGTTTGTTTATCATCTTAGATTGCATTTTAGGAATTACATCTACATCTCGTGGTGAACCTGAAAGGAAAACTTCATAAACAAAATCAACTTAAAATAAATTCAATGAATCTAACAACGCTTTGGAACTTAATGCACAACATTTAGAAGTCTAGGCTAGAGACATATTTCGGCGTCATAAATCCTGGTAACTGTTGTTCTCACTGATGGTTGGGTGATTCCTCCACTTTGAGACGATAAGTGCCAGTACGGACTTGTGCTCCCACATACCGTCGAGTATATTTCGGGAGACCCCGATAGGCTTAATCCTTTATCCATAGGAAGTCGTGTCTGCCGCCCTATCGATTGCAATGCACTGAACACAACATTCGGGAAGATTGACTGCCGTACCGTAAAAAGTATTCTGCAGTTTTGCGATTGGTTTGGTAATCCCTCTACCTAGATTTCCAGAGCAGTCCCTTTCGTTCCTTTTCAGACTCCTTAACGGAAGAGGTCCATCTGAGCACTTGTCACTTCAGGCTCATTAAAAATCGAAGGAGACTAGAGTCATATTTTGTTTTTTCTCGACTCTTAAAAACTAAAAAAACAAGTTGTGTCAAAGCATCTAAAATTTATTTTAAACGGAATATTCATTACCCTTTCCTACATTGATCTTGGGCTGAGAAAATGGAATCCACCAACCAAGGAATTCCCCTTGGAGGAAATCCTAGTCCCTTCTCCTCTTGGGGAGATGTTGGTGCACCCCATATGGCCACATTGTCACTTCCAGGACTGACAATTGGTTTGCCTGTATGGCTCTTCTCAACCTCTGTCGTTCAGAACACCACAATTCCTGAACAATCGAATCAGCAACTAGACGAGTCCAGGGTTACCCACCAACCTTCTACTTCCTCTAATTCTTCCTCTCCTTCTTCCTCTTCGCTTGATGGGGCTGGTAAAGCCATAAGTCAAGTACCTAAGGAGAATAAGGAAAAGAAGAAGAAAGAGAAGAAGAAGAAGGATCCAAAAGCGAATGGTGGCAAACAAGTGTCGTCTAGCGAAAATCCACACACTGCACCAACCAGGCCTAAATCGCCATGTGTCATTTGCAAAGGAGACCACTATCACAGAGATTGTCCTTGCATCCCTCGGATCTTAAGGGATTGGTCTCCTCGTTTGCACAACCCGGTGTCGTCAACCTCTGATGATCATGTTGAAAACACACAGTCAACTAGTGAAAGTGAGGCCCCAGGACAAAAAGGAAAATATAGATTTCCTTATAAACTGTGCAAAGGCGATCATGTTGTCCACCGTTGTCCCTTCTTAGACGAAGCTAAAAGAGTTTTGGACGATCGTCCGGTTTCACCGTTACGACTTCCTCCTGGATATAAAAAACTCTTGCCGAGTCCGTCACTAGTTGAAAATCCAGCTGGCCTGCTCAGGTGGTCGGCCGAAGCATCTACAATTGAAGATAAACCATCTGAATCCATACCAGACGAAAGTCAAAAGGTCGAGGCGGCAGTTGACCCGGTCTTGCCTTCAGAGGTTTCATCTCCAGATGATACAGTCATTAAAGAGAACACGGATGACACCGTCCAAATTCTTTTCATAAGCACAGACTCCAACGAACATGGGGGCAATTTACCCGTTCCTTTACCACAGGAAGGAAGTTTGTCAGAGTCGTACCCAGCCGTCTATTCGGTCCCACCTCCAAGCAACCTAGTTGTCTCCTTCGACTGGAATCAACTAGGCAGACCCCGTTTACCAGCTAGTATACCATTCCGAATTATTGTTCAAATATATAGAATGGTTATGGCTGGTACCATCATAGATGAGGGGGCTTCTGTGAGTATCCTTTCCTCAACTTCTTGGAAAGCGCTTGGTTCACCATTGCTTTTGCCTGAGATGAGAAATCTGACAGGCTTTGATAAAGGAACCAGTCGACCGTTAGGGATCCTTCCCAATGTGCCCATAACATTGAGAGGAAAAACTGTTCACATGAACGTGATGGTAGTTCAAGGACCCTTGGATTACAATCTACTCCTTGGACGAGACTATATTTATTGCATGAGAGCCATTGTCTCATCACTCTTTAGAGTGATGTGTTTTTCACACGTAGGAAGAGTCGTCAAGCTCGTAGACCAGCTTTCATTTCCCGGATCACGCATAGAAAATAGTCATATACCATCCCTAAATGGTATTTTCACGCAAGAAATGTCTCAATCTCCAGTCTGTCCACCCGATGAGCGCGAGTGATCCGGGGGGACATGACTGAAACCCAAGGGGCATGCACCCTAGTCTGCCTAGGCAGGAAAACTTCAGGTATAGGGTAGGTTTCCGCGAGAAAATATGACTAGTCTGTACTCCCGTCTGTGATTGGAAGAGGGGGTTATTCTAGAACAAGATTCTCTTGTCAAAGTTACGTGAGTAGAGTAACTTCCTCCACTCACCTTTGGCTATTTCGATAGACATCGCCGAAGAAGTGTTTTGTTTGCGCTGTGAATAGAGCAATCTTTGGGTAGCCTAAAAGAGGTATACCTTTCCTGATAAAACAAATGTTTTGTCAACTCGAATAGAAGGTGACCTTGAAACTCTGTTTTATACCTAGGGGCATGCAAGCCTTTTGGCATGCAAGCGAAGAGCGACTATTTATTTTTTTAAATTTGTAGGACCTCTAACCCTTTAAACTCATAGGATTGGTCGTTTCCTAACTTGCATAAAGAAAGGATGTGGGGCAAAACTCTAAAAGTTGCCATTTTATATGAGACATTCTTATCACACGACTGGATTAATCGAGTAGTTTTAGCACATAGTTCAAGCTCGTTAAAAAATAAACATAAGACATGAGCAAATGTTTCCCCCGCATTTAAGCTCGTTAAAAAATGAACTATTCCCTGGTAAATAACCATCGTGAATGTAGTACTTCAGCCATTAAAGCCTTGGTCGTGTTTGCACCGTCACCTCCACTTTTTCATTGGCCGATCATTCACCTCCATTTGATTGTTTACCCATTTTGAGGAACAGGTGCGAAGAGTGCTTTCACTAGCCATCCTTGTGACACTACCGTGATTGGAAAATTCCGACCCTTACCTGGAATCAGCTGCTAGCCATTTTATCACTCGTTCCTCAAAAGACGAGTCTCCTTTAAGCTCTTTTAAACTGACTCGTAAAATATGAAAAGATTGTCGAGCCATTGGCCTCTCCAGCTCGTTAAAGGGACAAGAAGTGCTATCCCTCCTCTAGTTTTTAATATTTTTGGACCTGAGGGATTATTACACAAAAAGATCGAGCGCTTGTTTTGTTCGGCTCGTTAAAAGTATCGAAAATTCATCCCTTCTGTATTGTTTTATACTTTTTCGGACTTAAGGGATTAGATGACGAAAAAGGAATCTTGGAGTTACCTTTACGTTCCTTTTCAGACTCTCTAAAATTGAAAAGGACTGAGTTATCTTTGTCGTTAAACTCGTTAAAAAGATTAATAGTGACAAACTTGTCTATAGACGAGAATGAGTTTCACTATCGCTAGGCTCGTTAAAACATAGCGATGGGTTTGCCCGAAGGGAAAATTATAGAACAAGCATATGTTATCCTCCTCAAGCTTGACAAAAATAAAGAGGTACTGGTCAGCAATGACCGGGGAAAAAATTGGGAAGAAAACTCAAAGAAACTTTGTTGGTAGCAAGTCGCTCTTGAACATGACACTTCCACTCCGTGTCCGAGTCGGGTTGGGTTGTTTCATTCACCGGTCACATCACCATGGTCACACCATACCATCCACATTTGGGGTTAATGCTACCAATCCATCACATCAGTGTCGCCGATATGTTCAAGAGAAGTCATTCAGAGAATTCACCCATGTCTCACCCACTACCATACATTATACTCCATTCTTTCATGACCGCCACCCTAAACCTTATATCACCAGATCGTTTTCACCTCCATTAAAATCATTTGCTCTGTTCCGTGTCATTGATGTGGGATTCATTAAGGCCCTCCTGTGACGGATTAATTCTTGTCGACATCAGCTCATTATCCAAGAAGTTGATCTAGGAACACCCCATTCAGTACTTTGAAGCTTGCATGCCTCAATGGAAAGTTTCTCACTTCCGGCTACAGGTTTACATCAATGGCCTTCAACCGAAAGACCTTGCGTGGTGTTCGACGCCAAGTCCTTTATTCACACCACGTGAATTGTACTGCAGTACCTTGGAGGGTCATTATCGTTATCGGTGATTCCTCTTGCGCTTGTTAATAGTTTACATCATTGACTGGTAATCAAGCGATGTCTTTCCATGTTCGACTTCAGAACATTTCTCACATGGATCGACTTGTACTTCGAGTGAAGATCGGACAAGATTGAAGACCCCGGATCTAGTTTCATCTATCCAGGCTGCGATATATATTCAGGGAAATAAAGACATTAAATGTACATCATTGCTAAACAGATAATCATCCACTCAAAAGGATGATGGCTCTATCAGAATCATCAGTCTACACTCAGACGATTATCTGTCCTATGTACATGAAAATGAATTTATAAAGCTGAGCATGGGAATGCTCGCCTTGGCTAGATCATGAAAATAGTATGAAGATAATGTATTGTATTGTATCTTATTACAGGTCTCCTCCCAGCATTGAAAGAACTTCGGATCCTCATAATAAAGCATTTCACCCGACACCAAAAGGTTAATGGCCAAATACTTTAGGGGGAAACTGTTATAGACATTTTTGGGCCCTACAACCCCAAGCATGAAATGCCCATAAAACAAGGGCTCCTAATTCCCTAAAAGTGTTGTTCTAACCCATAAAGGAACAAGGTCAACAGATTACAGCTTCTCCCTGAAGTTCTCCATGAGAAACTGCTCAGAATTGCTCAAAACAGGATCATTTCAGTTGCTCCACTGGCTAAGTGCGTTGCATCTCACCCAAATACACTGTGAGGGTGCGTTGCATTTCAAAAGTCCCTTCTGTGGGGTGCGATGGGCGAGAAATGACAAATGGCAGTGTCATTCCGCGAGGTGGAGAGGCAATGGAAGCTTCCAGAATCTTCTCATGTGACACTTGCCTCACTGAATTCGACCAAGGATGAGTAAGAGGCCATCAGTCTCCGAGTGGAAGCAAGAACTATCAGAGAGAAGACACTAATCAAATCACAAGCTGACTCATCCCCCTTACAGATATCTGTATATGGATCCCTCATCCCAGAGATCCAGAGGCTGGAATTTTGCATATTGTAAGGAATTGTTGTTGGTTTCTTGAGACAAACATCACATTGTTGGGTGATCTAAGCTTTGTTTGAGGCGAAGAGGGGATTCTTTGCTGGGAGGTTGATGCTGGGTCAGAACATTTTGTATCATTGATGCTGGTTACATTTGTATGGTCAATTTACATCCGGTCCTAGATTGTTTATGATTATAGATCCATGTCTTTGTATAGTGCTATGCTTCTGTGATCTTACAGGTACTTTGTGAAACTGGGCGTGCAAGGGAGCAGGTAGCTGAGGAATATCAAATAAGAGAGGGATCAAATCAAGAGATTAGCACAAGATAGAGGTTGGTCTTTCTGTTCCTCTCTATCTATAATTCATAAAGGAAAAACAAAAGTAGCTTTTCTCTGTTTGTTTCTAAGGCAGTTGTCACACCTTAGTGGGATAGAGCAGTTCTAAATAGACACTTTTCCCTGTAACAACCATGGACCGCAAAACCATCGTTTCCAAAACCATGGACCGAAAACCATTGCGTCCAAAACCATGTGCGAAAATCATGCACAAAACCATAGGTGAGTCCGCCCAACCTAACATAGGGTCCAAAACCAAAATTTTCCAGGGTGTTGTCCCAGACCCCATAGAGTCGGGTTACCTACACCCATCAAACCCCCTGTGACTCCCCCCGCTACGCAATCAGCACAATGAAGGCATAGCTCCACTCCCCTTATAACCCCCTGGCTAACTATGTGCGCTAGTCATGGAAAGAATATAACACAACCCAACAAAGTCGGACAGTTGTCTAATGAAATTAATGGTAGCGGCATCTCTTATTTGCCTCCCTAGATGCTTGAAGAACTTCTCCTTAATCAACTTGTTGTAAATAGGTACATCTTTAATCGCTTGTAGAAGTGGAATTTTGACACATAGGTTTTTCAATTCTCCCAAAAGTTCAATCTCTTCTGGGGTAGGTTGGACTGGTTGGGTTAATCTCTGAGGAAAGGATGGTGGATTTATTTTAATCATTCTTTCCTCTATTTCTTCCTCAACCTCCCTAGGTGGAGGTAGATTTTGGTTGTCCAGGAGTACTCTCCCGGATCTTAGGTTGATTTCATGAATCTCCACAACATAAGCTCGATATGATGTCTCTCTATTGTATACTTGTTTTGTTTGTATATTTTTTAGGTTCGGATTTGGCTGGGCAGCCATCTGGGGTTGTTTAGGTGGAGCATAGTGTAAAATTTGTAGTTGGGTAGGTGGTGAAGGCAATAAATTTGGAACATTGTTGTATTGGGGCCTCCACCCTTGGGGCGGTGCATTCCACTGAGGTTGTGGTAGAGAATATGGTTGAAAATACTGGTTGGCTGGCTGGGAATGATACTGAGATGAAAAGGACTAAGGAGGAGGTGTAGACCAGGAAGGATGAGCATGGGGCCCCCAAGGAGGTATGGATGTGGTCTGGTTGGTGTTGTAATATGCATCGGATGACCCTTGCATGCCCTGCTGGGATGGCCTAGGCCCATGAGGTTGCCTTTGGTTTATGTAGCAGAGTTGCTCAGTGACCCCTTCAGCTTCTTGATATACAACTTTGAGTCCAGGTAAAGAGGGGCACTTGTCTGTGGAGTGGTTTTCATCATGAACTGAGAAAAGTTTAGTAGAATTCAATAGACATCGTTCCTAGGGTTCCTCGTGGTGCATCTAGGACAAAAATTGGCCAAGGCTCTCTCTGCTTCCTCCTACTTTCTCTTAATGTGCATATTATCCATATGTAGGGCAAGGGTTTGCAGCATATCACTTTTGAAATCCTCCAGCATATTTCCAATTTCACCCTTGATGGATGAATTGGAAGACAATGAACTGACCATAGGTTGACTACCCCTACCCTTTTTCCTGGCTGCCCTAGAATGGTTTCTAAAGATAGTCTTGATATCCTCATAGGGTAACTGGTAGATATCCCCTCCTGCTAACAAGTGTAGGGTATCTAAAAGGTCTTCCCTTACTCCTCTAAGCAAGACCAGCTTCAGTGACTCAGGGTCAAGTGTGCACCTGGCCCTTTTGTAGCTAAGTTGGAATCTTTCTTCATAATCCTCTAGGGATTCATCATTGCCTAAGGTCATCCTAAAAATTCCCTCTTTAGTTTCTTTAGACCTATAGTAGTCTTGATACTTGTTGTTGAAGGCTTGCTGCATCTAAGCCCAAGTTGTGATGCTATCCCCAGGTAAACCCATGAACCAGCGCAAAGCTACATCCTTGAGAGTGGATGGAAATAGTTTCAACTTCTGCTCATCATTTGTATAGTCATAGGTTTGGCATATGACAACAAAATCAAATAAGAAAGTGTCTAGGTCTTTTGTGGTCAAGCCATTGAAATGAGGAAGGGAATAAGGGCTTATATTTTTCATCTTAGTATCCCCATTCATTTCCCTAATGGGGAAGGCCCCCTCAACTCTTTCTCTATTTCCTCTGTCATTTCTTTTTTTAGCCATAGGTTCAGTAGGAATGGGTTCTCCTTCTTCTTCTTCCCCTGTAGGTTCTTCAAATATGTTTGGTTTCTCACATAAGGGTTCCTCCAGTTCACAACCACCAAATAAGAGGGAAGGTTGGTGATTTGAAGTAGTGGGAGTATTTGGAAAAAAATTCCCTAGGTTATCCATATTCCTACGAGACATGAAAAGAAATGTTTTTGTTTGGTTTTGTGTTTTTTCAAACTTTGAAAGTAATTGCAGAATTGAAATTGTGGACCGAATGGAAATTATTGAATGAATGAAAAATTAACTACTTGATTTAAATCTAACTTGCAAAATGGAAGGCAAAGCAAAGAAGGCAAAATGAAAAAAAGGAAGCAAACTAAATTACTTTTGCAGAAATGAAACTAAGAGCAGAATATTAGAAACAAGAAATAGAAGAAAGAAAGTAGTAATCACATATTACTCAGACACCTCCCCGACAATGGTGCCACAAAATTGATGAGCACCAGTATTGTAGTAAGAATGTTGCAACTCTTGGAGCTACCAGCCTTACTTTATCAACCTGGGGTTCGTACAAACTTGGACGTGACAACATTGTATACATAAGTAAAAATGATGGTTCTGTCTTTTGTCACTATTCAGCTAGCAAGAGACCACTAGGGTTTTCAAGATAGACTTCTATGGATTCAAAATAAGCTTGATTGTTGATGAAAGAGAGAGAAATCTACTCTAGGAGAAATCTTGTCTACTACAAATAAGGAAAATGAATGAAATCCTATGCTAAAAACACACCATTCCCTAACTTACTACTGAGAAACTATTCTTTACTAGAATACCAAGCTAACATGTATGAAATGCTACTATATAAAGCATGGAAATTCAAGACATCAAACATCACTATTGTGCATGTAAAGGAATGAAATAAATTTGTTTTGTTGTTTTTATTCATTTTATAGAAAATCAAGTGTAAACCCTAATCTCTTATGGTGATGTGGCAGGTGGCTTACAAATGTTGGTGGATGTTTGGGAGGTTTAAGAGATGGTTGGAAGGTTTTGGAGACCCTTGGGTGACTTGTTGTGGCTTCCTATAAGTTTTCCCTAAATTCGGCCTCAAAATAGGCCACTACAGTAAAACCTACATGATGTACTAGAAACCTACAAGATTCCCTATATTTCTACAGGATACATCCAAGAACAAAACGATGGTTGTTGGAGGTGATGGAAGGTTTAGGAATGTGGTGGATGGGTTTAATGGAGTGAGAAAATTCCTAGGATCACTCAGAACTCAAAACCAAGGTTAGGAGATGGTTGGATTTGCTCAACATGCTTGGAGGAATTTCTATGTAAAATGATGAGATTGATCTTGGTGAAAGAAAGGAATGGTTATGGATGGATAAAGTTGGAAGGTGGTTGCCTGCTATGAGATCTCTTTATATTTCTGAAGCACTTTCTCTACATCAAACATTATAATCGCCAAAAAGTCATTTAAACAAGAAGAATTCTAACAAGCTAGAAAAAAATAATTTAATGAACTAGTTGTCTACTTCATTCATGAGGAAAATTGTTGAATAAAATCGAATCATGGATGAGATCTACTGTAAGACTAAACATGGAAGAGATGGTAATTAAATCCTACACTTGCAAAACTGATCAAATTTTGGTTCAAGTACAGTAAACTCTAAATCCTATGAGAAAATGGAAATCTATCTTTTTGGGGCAGCATAAGGGTCTTTTCCTCAAATCATGATCCCTGAGGGAAGAGGTGAGGCCAAGACACCTACTGACATCTTTGTGGTGCTCCTTTTATCCCTTATAACCTGCTACTGATGTAAAGAACAACTGGAATCAAACAAATAAACAACTAATCAAATCTACATTACTTGCAATGAGATACTTCTAAAGACAATTTAACCATGAATCTATCAAACTAAGCCAAGCATACAAATATAAGAAGAGGAACCTTTAATTCTAGGGTTGGCCCTACCCCAAGAGCTTCAACCCTCTAAATTAACTTAGTGTTGGATCAAGAAAAAGCTCATTTTCATTATCAAACTAGAAAATTACATCAATGTCTTCCACAAGTCTGGAGCTCGATAATAACTAGTGTTTTTACAACAAAAATTCAAATCCTAATGAGGCTCTATGCCTCTCTACTTATACAAGTGAAGTCCCCAATGATTTCGTTAAATCTAGGGAGGGTTGGCTCCCAAACTCGAGATGAACTAACTCTTTGTCTATCACTTGCTCGGCTGCCTTTTGATCTTCATGACTTGGCTGATTGCACTCCGAGATGGTGTGATTAATGGAGGAATATTCGAATGGGGGAGGAGTAAATGAGGAGGATTTACCTCCTAAAATCTCTCTCCCTTGTCCCATTTGAGTTTCAAACCTTAGTCTTGCCAAAATTCCTTGATTTTCTCTTCCAAACCTATATTCAATGCATATTAGTCCACCAAGCATAATATCTCACTTTAACTCATCTCATTAAACAAAATATAATCAAAACATGTAATAAATTGTGAGAAGAGTTGATTTGACTAGCTAGGAGGTGAATTAAGGCCCATATAATTACCCAATGATGAGGCTCATCAGTACACAAACTTTTGAACCAAATAAATTCATTTTAATAGTGGTGGATCACTCATAAAGTATTACCTTTCTTTTTTTTACTCTCATCCTTTTAAATAAAATACAATATGTCCAACATTCACGGAAATAATGTAAAAGCTACATGGAATCCTGAAGATTATTGTAAGTGATTGAGATTGACTAATGATTTTTGGATTGAACTATTTTCTTGTTTAGGTACTCAATTAGATCACATATCCTCTTACCGTACTCATTCTAATGTGAAAACTAGGATTGTGAATAAATGTCTGAAAGGATATATTCATTTCTTTTCATTTAATAGATAAACACAATAATTTAAGTGGTTTATCTTAGCATAATGGTGGCACAATATGTCTTTCCATACTTTATCAAAATTGTTCCAAACTATGGAACCTTAATCCTACCATTGTCTAGCCATCCCATCAACCCTGAGAAGGGAATTCAAGGTTCAAGCAATGGAAAATTGGATAGACCACTAGAAAGAGGTTCTCTAAATACTACAGGAAAACGTGACTGTAATGCAAAATAGGATGAAACAAGTATATTAACATCAGAGCGAATTGAGAAAAAAGAGAGCTTTGCGCTCTGTGTTCTAGGGTTTGAACACTTGCTGCAACAGTAGGCTGCGCTAGAAAGTAGAATACCTGCAACTTCTGACGGGATCAGGAAATTTCAAACACCAACTAAAGGGTACATTATTCCATGGAGCCCCCTCGGGGGGAGGGCGATGAGCCTCCCCCACAAAACGACAATGGGCGGCAACAGCATAAGGAAAGAAATAAAACAACAAACCAGGACGAGGATAATGTGGATCTGAACTTTCAACGGACAAAACAAGACAAAACGCCACCAGAGGTCCGCTCGGCAACATGCAAACCTGTAGCCTCTGAGCGTCCAAAGGTAGAACTTCCAGGCCACCGAATCAATGCGAAGATACAGTATATGAAAGACCATGCTTTGATAGGGAAGTTCATCAGATTCTGGCTAACTGAGAAGGCACTAAGGAGCTGGATAAATGTGAAATGGCATCCAAAGGGACATATAACTCTGTAGTTAGGACCAAAAGGGTTCTTCACTGCCATTTTCAACTTCCTGGAGGATAGAAACAGGGTCCTGGATGGAGGGCCTTACTTCTTTAATGCTGCTGGACTGTTTCTCAGAGGATGGGTAGAACGCTTCAACCCGGACAAGGAGGATCTTAGCTGGGCTCCGGTCTGGATCCGCTTATACTCGCTGTCGGTGGAATATTGGGAGGAAGACTCCCTACAAGCGCTTGGAAATGTTTTGGGTGAATTTGTAAAGGTTGCAGAGGAAACAAAAGCCTGCAGATACACCTCCTTTGCTCGTATATGTGTCTATATGAACCTCAACCTAGCTCTCCCAGATGCGGTAAGTGTTTTTCATGATGACATTGAATGGGTTCTGTTATCACTCAGGTTGTCCCTTGGCTCCTTAAGGGATACGGCCGAGGTAACCACAAACCAATCTTTGGACTGCAGGTCCTAGCCTACCAACAGTCAGAGAGGGCTCTCTCTTTAGGGTTTAGCTTTGTTGATGATGATTTTAGGCTAGTTATTGAGTACAAGGGGTTTTGTTTGAGTTTGGTGGGAAGGATGATGCTTTCAAGTAAAGAGGCAGGGATAGCATGAAAGTTTTAGAACCATTGGGCGTGGAGTCAAGGAGTGGGACTGTTGGTGCGTTTTCTTGGTCACAAGAGAGAAATATGGAGCAAGCTAGGTGCACATGAAACAATAATTCAAGATTAAAAGGATGGAATGAGGGCTAAGGAATGAGAGGCAGTTAAGAATCTCTCGTTCAACTTAATAGAGGGAAGGTGAATGAGCTCTATCTAGGAGCAATAAAGAATCCCTAGATAATTGTCAAACATGGGTGAATTAGGGTAAATATGAGCCACAAGGAATTCATATTCATTACTAATCCTGATGAAAACATAAAGAAACAACAAAAATTTAGCATAGAGGGCAATTAAACCAAGTCTAAACTATTCATTTTTTCTGTTATTTTAGATGGTACATCAATGGAAAACAAAGGTAAGAAACACTTATTGAGTCATGTTGCAACACAAGAATTCCACATTCAATTCTTCAAAACATTAATACACAGCACACAGTCATTCCTCCAAGCTTTTCAGCAGTCTTTGATTAAGTAAAACATCAGGTATACAGAGCGAGTCTCTCTTGGAGCTATACAACCAACCAACCCCTTAAACAGTGAATTAGGGTGGTTTTTATAAGTAAAATATCTATAAAAATCAGATCTCAGACAGATCTGCTGTAATAAGTGTCTTTAACCTAACATATGTCTGAAATAAATGTGGAAAAATATCTTCGAGCTGCGCTAGGGGCAGCTGTATCAAAAGGAATTAATGTGCTGTCTTTATGGCTCTGTGCTGATCACTTAGCCATAACTGTGCTTTGGGTTTTGATCCATGCTCTTGAGTGGTTCTGAGGTGCATTAACTGTGATGGGAGAGCCTTGATATAGCTCCACCATTTTTTTTTACTTTGTTGGAGGGCATTCAATGTTCACCTGCATTGGGAAATAAAGATTTCCATTAAAAACTTTGACTGATACTCTTTGCCGCTTCCTTGATATGCTTTGGCACTGAACGTGCACCTTTCTCACTTCTGATACTCTTTAAACTGTTGCATCGACCTTTCATGGCTGCTGTTCGGCCCTCTGTTGCTTTAAAAACTGTCTTTGCCCCTTTCCTGAATCTCTGCGAAGAAATTTATGTCATTTTGCGACTTTCGGGCCTGCTGGAGGCCGAGCCACGAAAGGGCTTTCCATTTTGGCCTATTTCCCTTAGCGATGCGCGATTAAAAATTGCCTCAGATTTTGATTTCGGGCTTCCTGTGCTACGATTTGCGCCCTTCGTGCTTTTTGAAGATGACGTCAGCATGACGTCAGTGGTGGGTCCCAGTACAGCGGTGACGTGGCAGGGTGACGTCAGCAGTACGGCCGGGTGGCATGGCGGTACAGTGGCAACTACGTGGCAAGGACACAGTGGCAGGAGGCCGACATAGGATGATGATGTCAGCATGACGTATTGCTGACGCAAGAGGGGGGAAGGCAGTTTCAGGCGCACCGCTTTTGTGCGTAGGCGATTTTGGAGGAGGGGGCTACGCCAGAGCCGAGAGGGTGACGCGTGGCAGGAGTACGACGGGAAAACCGCCCATCTCCTGGGTGTTAACCTTCGGCATCTCGGGGCACGAAAAGACCCGCCCACTGTAGATCTTGGGTGCGCCAGATCTAACGGTCGGCGGCACTGATAATGCGGCGGATGGTTAGATACGGGGCTCGTGGAATTTTTTATTTAATTGTTTTAATCCGACGGGGGGGAAAACTTTATGAAAGTGTGTTTTTGGGTTGTATACAGGCGGGCTTGAAAATTTACAAGCTTGACCTTAGGATAAGGGCGGGAAATGAGTGTTGTAGGGTTAGGACTTAGGGGAAATGGTTGTTAGGGTGACCAGATGTCAGACTAACTCCAGGTTAGGACATGGAAGGGTTAGTAGGAGCCCCAGATGGACTACTATTTCCCGGACTTGATAAATATGGCTATAATGCCAAGGGGAAGGGGATATATAATATTTTGGGATTTTATGTATTTTTTGTATAATAGGGGATGGGGAAATGATCTAGGGAGCTAGATAATAGAGTTAGGAGTTAATATGAATTTGTGAGGTGAAGTGTAGGGGGAAGACTAAGTTTGTGAGCTGAAACTTAGACATAAGAAGTGCATGGATTGTGGAGACATGTTTTTACACAAGAAATGTGGCTTCTTTTCACAGAAGAAAGTCAAAGCTTGACTTGGTGTTGTTACAAAAATAAAGTTATAACAGGACTGGTTGGGCAGATCCCAAGGTCCTCAAGGGGATGTTAGTGAGTGATTTGGGGAATGAGAAGAAGGGGGAGTTAGACATGCCTCGCTTGAGCTCCTCCAAATGGAAATTGCCTTACCTTGTGATCTGAATAGATATAACACTTTGAAAAGATGAAATGTATCACACAGCATGATTCTGCAACCACAAAACTACTTACCCAGCCTACTTACCTAACATTTTTTCTTCTTTTTGCATGGGTGCACTTGGACTTGTAGACCCAGATTATCCTTTTTTTCTTTTTGCTGTCCTCCTATCTAAATCTGCACTTATTTCTTCCAAGGGCCCGGATTAAGTAGTTGGGCTCCTTTGTTTCTCTGCCTATCTACAAATCTGCCAAGATTAAACTATTTGGACAGATTATGATTCTCTATATTCTAAAACAAGAGAATGAAATCTAGGGAGGCCAAGATTAAGCTGTTTGGACTTCCTTTAAGAGAAACTTCTTCAAAAATGGTTAACTAATCAAAATTGGGATACAGTAGTGGCATTTAGGCTGGCACACTTTCATGGCCTCTTCTTTGGCCTCTTTAGTAAATATGGAGCATTGCAGCATGCAAAGTATGACATATTTGGCATGTAAAAATGTCGATCATGAAAGATGAACACCTGTTACAACAGGAGGCTAACAGTGGCTCCACTTGGGGATGGCTTTTCCTTGTGAAAAGCCAAGAACAGCAGGTTAGACTGCCTTGATCTTCTATTGTTGCTGTGGACTGAAGAATTTCCTTTTGCTGGCTACTAAAAGTGTGAAACTTTGAAATAGGAGCAGCCATCTCCTTCATTGAAATACTGTGAAATACATAGCACTGCCTGCTTTCTTCTGCGTGCTTGATATTATATGCAATGTTGCTTGAGCATTGTCTTTGAAATAGAACCAAAACATGGATCAAAACTGATGTGTCTCCCTTAGCCTTGCTCTAGAAACAGTTTCTGATGTGAAATTAAAAATTCTCCTCTCTTATTAATATTGTTGGACTGGAGACTGCAAACTGCAAACAGTTTCTTTTTATCATGAATTGTTGTGATATGACAGCGCTACTCCTGCTATTTTGCTAAGACTAGTGCAGAGACAGAGCTTTAAAAATGGAGTACTTGCATTGGTTGTGTCTTCACAAACTTTGTTGTTGCTCCTCTAACACTCAGACTGTTTATACAAAAATAAAAAACAAAGTGTTGATATATACAAATATCAATGTTCAAAGAGATATATACAGAGTTGCCTTGTATCCCTTAAAAGGGATCATGGTAATGTTTTAACATTCATCCATTAACAGGGCCTTCTTCATCAATGATGCCCTCTACAGTCTTGAGGAAATATGTGTTATTTCCCTAAACAGTAGAAATAACAAATGGCCTTTTCCATAAAAAAAATCAAATTTTGCATGTTTTCCCTTGTCTTCTCTTCGTGAATCCCACCTAAGAACTTTGTTGCAAACACAGAAATATTCTACCTTAGCTCTCTTATCAAACATCTTTTTGATCTTCTCTTGCAAAATTTGAGCTCTGTCATAGACCTGCTCTCTGGTTTGCTGAAGATGAATGGTCTGATTGATTCTTCGTTGAATGTCATTTGGTTCAGCCTGAATCTCCTATAATAGTTTGATAGTAGGGATGCCCAAGGATGAAGGAAATCTGGCCTCCATGCCATATACTAGCTCATAAGGGCTCATCCCAATGGATTTCTTTGTTGAAAGTCTGTCTGCCCATAGGGCATTTGTGAGCTTTTTATGCCAGTTCTTCTTGTTTTCTTCCAGCACTTTCTTTATGATGTTTAGGAGGCTTTTGATGGATGATTAGGCCAAGCCATTACCTTGGGGGTAATATGCTGTGGAATGGCCCAAGGTAATGTGAAATTTATGGCAAAAATTGATCATCTTTTTGGATTTGAAAGCAGCAGCGTTGTCAGTGATGATCTTCTCAGGGCAGCCAAATCTAGAGAAGATATTGCACTCAAGGAATTGGATAATAATGGAGTCATTGGCTTGCCTACATGGGATGGCTTCAATCCATTTAGTGAAATAGTCGGTGGCTATTAAAATCCACTTGTGCTGGCCTGAGGAAGAGGGATGGATTTCCCCAATGAAGTCAAGATCCCATTGTTGAAAAGGTTTCTCGGTTGAGATGGGCTTAAGGGGCAAGGGTAACAACTTTCTTTTGCCCTCAAAGGTTTGGCATTTATGACATGAGATAGCAAACTTCTTTACATCTGCAAATAAAGAGGGCCAATAGAAACCAGCCCTTAGAATTTTATCAGCAGTGGACTTCCAATATAGATGTCCTCCACAGTCCCCTACATGGAATTCTTTCATGACATTGTTAGTTTCATTCATGGTTAAACAATTAAGCAATATACCTTCATTATTTTTCCAAAATAATGCAAAATCTATGACACAAAACTTCGAAGCCTTCATTTTAAAAAATATTTTCTTGGTTCTGGACAATCCTGGGGGAGCAAACAAGTTTAACAATACAAAGCATATATCAGCATACCATGGGGATTGGAAAAAGGTTTCACTGATCTGTGTAGTCACCAACTCCTGTTCATTGTCCAGTTGGTTAATGTCTAAGGCTTGAAAGTTTGTTTCGGACATCAGTTTGGCTAAACCTTGTCCCTTTATGAGCTTGGTTGGTTTTATTTCTATGTCATACTCAAGGATGTTAGCAATCCACTTGCCTCTTTTGCCCTTTAACCCCTCTTGGGTTAATATGTCTTTTACAACAGCATTTGGGACATAGGCAATCACATGTGAATATAAAATGTAAACTCGGAAATCTTTGATTGCTTTAACAAGGGCATAAGCTTGCTTCTCCATGATTTGGTACTTCAAAGGGGCATCTCTTAAGGCTCGACTGAAAAATGCAATTGGCTTTTCAGCTCCCTGGTCATCCTTTTTCAAAAGGACAACAGCTATGGTGTGCTCAGATGCAAATGAAAATATGATGAAATCTTTGTCAAATTGTGGATTGGTGAGGACAGGGGCTTGGGTTAAGGCAGTTTTGATACTCTCAAAGGCTTTCTTGGTCTCAAGAGACCATTTTACCTTAGCATCCTTTTTTAACATGTTGCTTAACAGTCTTATCAGCTTGGCTAGATTTGGGATAAATCTCCTTAGGAAATTGATCTTTCCAAGGAATGCTTGCAACTCTTTTATGTTTCTTGGATATGGAATTTGCAAAATGGCTTGTATCCTTTTAGGATCTATTCTAATACCATCTTTTGAGATGATATGGCCAAGCCGTTTTCCTTCTTCAAGGCCAAAGAGAGACTTCTTGGGGTTCAAGGAAATGCCATATTTCCTACAAGTCATGAATATTTTCCTCAAATGTTTTAGGTGCTCTTGATCAGATTTGGAGAAAGGGGTTAAGTCATCAAGGTAGACAACTAGGAAATCATGTATTTCCTTGGTAAATGCAATATCCATTGCCCTTTGAAAGGTAGCACCAACATTTTTAAGTCTGAAAGGCATCTTCACATATTTAAATGTTCCCCACAGTGTGGTAAAGGTTGTCTTGTCTTGATCATCCGAGTGAACCAATATTTGATTGAAACCTGAAAAGCCATCTAGCAAAGAGATTCTAGATGACCCCACTACTCTTTGTAGAATGTGGTCCTTTTTTGGCAAGGGGTAGTGGTCCTTTAGGGAGACTTGGTTTAAATTTCTTAGGTCTACACATAGCCTAATCTCACCTGTCTTTTTTCTTGTGGGAACAATATTGGATACCCATTCAGAGAATATGATGGGTGCTATGATACCTGCTTCAAACATCCTTTTCACTTCCTTTTCAATCAATGGAAGGAGCATAGGATTAATTCTCCTCAGTTTCTATTTGAAGGGCTTTTGGTTTGGTTTTAAGTTAATGGTGTGTTGGATCACTGAGGTGTCATAGGACTCCAAGTCCTCATAACTCCAAGCAAATACATCTTGGAATTCTTTGAACAAATCAACATATTTGGGTTTTTGATCGGGTGGCAAAGATTGAGATAGTTTGATCATTTTGGGCTTCTCTATTGTCCCAATGTTGTGTTCTTCTATAGCAGTGTTTAAGGGTTGCATTTTTGGTTTTTTGGGAACATCATTTGCATCAAACATATCTTCTAATGGAGTGAGGCCGGCAGGGAGAAAGTTATCTTTTAGATCAACGATCTCGGCCTCTGTTTCTGCTATTTCCTCCAAATGCATCTGTTTCAGCTCTTCTATGTTTGCATTGTCAAAAACAGTTGGGTTCAACATTTGTTTGGCTGTTACAGTGGTTACAACCTGCTGATTTTCATTTGTTTGCTGTTGTTCATCCGTCATAGCGTCCATGTCAATGTTAATATTTGAAAACTCATGCTCAAGAGTGAGGAAATTGTTAATCTGGGCATCATTTTAAAAAACTTGCCAATCTTTAACATTATTTGGGATAGCAAGCCTATGTTTTATGTCAGCAGTAAAATGGTTATTTAGCTCAAATGGAAGCTTGCATGTACTAGCAAAAAAGGCTAGGCTGTGTGCATGAATGTTATGATCTCTTGAAATCTTGGCAAGCTTGGATTCAGTGAATGAATTGAGTATATTAGTGGCAGCAGTCCTATAGGCCCTCATTCTATTGTCACTGGTAACAAAGTTGCCTTTCATTTGTTGTATGATTAAATCAGAATCACCTAGAATAGACACTTTTGCAGCTCCTAGAGCTTTGAGCAGTTTAAGGCCTAAAACGAGAGCCTCATACTCTGACATGTTATTGGTGCATTTGAAATTCAATCTGTAGGCATGGCCTTCTGCATGATTGTTATGTGTATTGTGAATCTAGACACCTGCCCCTGCTCCTAACTTGTTAACAGAACCATCAAACTCTAAATACCATGTGATTTCTTGCTCGTGGTTAGTATCAATAGTTTCAGTCACTTTAGGATTGGGCAGATTTGAAATTTCTGTTTGGGGAGGTTTTTCTTGTATGCTGGTTGCCTTGATTGTTTTGACAGTTTCATCAGTATGGGCAACCGATTCTTCATTGATGTGTGTGTTCAGTTCTAAAGCCAACGGCTTATCATCAGTGAGAGGATTTGTTTCATCATTAAATAAAATAAAAGAATCCATATCAGAATGGATTGAGTGAATAGGAAAATTTTGGGGCTTGTCCTCACTAGTCACCACATACTTCATCAGCGTTTCTCTATATAGTCTCTTTGGTTGCCCAAAGACATATATAGCGGCATAAGAGAGGTCTAATTGGAGGGATCCTTGGAGTTTTTCTCCCCAAGATCTTGACAATAGCATGCCATACTTTGGTGGAATGTCAGCAACCACCACATCCATGAGGATTGTCTTGTTGGGATATTGGACTAAGGAGACACACAAGTGTTTGATGAGGCCTAAACACTTGACTTGACTTGAGTCAAAGGAGAATAGATCTTTGTAGGGTCTTGTAACATCAAGGTTCAGCTTTTCCATTACAGCTTTGGGCATAAGATTGTGTGAGGCACCTAAGTCAAACATAACATTGTGCAAGACTTTGTCATGTATGTGCAAACTGACATAAAAAGGTAGAACAGATCCATATGTTGATTTTCCATTAACTTCTGGACCAAACAGCAGTTCAGGTTGGTCGTCAAGCACATTTACATCATCCTTGACCTCTGGCATTTGAAGTGATCTTTGAATTTGTTGCCTATACACATCATGTTTGGCAAGTTCAGATAAGGGGATGGATATCTTCAGTTTACCTATTTCTGCCTCTAAGTCAAATGATTTTTCAGATTGGGTTTTAGTATTTTGAGAGGCAGGCTTCCCTTTTTCTATTGGAGTATCAGCAGTTTGGTCTTGTTTATCAGTGTTAAGGGAAGTAATTGCTTGCGGTTTTTCAGTTTTAGGAGGGCTTTTTGGAACGCTCTTCAAATTCTCTTCCGAGGAAGGAGGTGGCAGAGGATGATCTTTAGAGGACTGCATGTGTGTGACATCCTCTATGGTGACATCCTTTGGATTAGGGACTATTTTATCAGCAGTTTCTATGAGGGAAACCTTTTCTTTGATCTTCTTCGACTACTTGGTATCATTTGGTTTAACCTTTTCGCGCACATCTATGGTTCTTGTCCTCAGCTTATATTGTTTGTGGACCTCATACACAGCAGTATCATATCCTTGTTTAAAATCAAAAGACTCACCAGATTTAGTTTGAAATCGATTAAATTCATGCTCATCTTGGTCTTTTTGAGTTAGGAAAATTTGTTGCTCAGCCTTCAAATCCACCAAGTTCATGTGAGTGTCTTCTGTCTATTCACTAGATGTAGATGCTTCGGCATAATTTTCGTGAAAAGGAGGCCTTACATCATGGTCTGGGTTAGACCTACGAGCATTTGTATTCTGAGTTTTCCAGAAATTTGGGTTCCTTATGGTATTAGGTTGTTGTCCTTCCCATGATGATTTCCTCTCAACACTCTCTACTCTGTCTCCTAGCCTGCGCATGCCACTGATAATAGCATCCAGCTTTTGATCTAAGGCTGAGGGTTCCTCTTTAAAGGTGGTTCTTCTCTCAGTTCTAGCTCTGTTTCTTTTGGAAATTAGATTTGACTCTACGCTAACAGCAACATTTTGCATGTCTGCAAGGGTTTGAGGGGATCTTTCCCTTAACTGATAAGCCATGTCAGTGTCAAAACCATCAGGGAATTTATACAAAGAAAGATAAGGAGGAGGTCTTAAGTTCTGCGGTATTGCATTATAAACATTATTAAATCTTGCACAATAGTCCAAGACAGATTCTTGAGGGCCTCTTTTGATGGTGTCATATTCAGATAATATGTGCAAGGGGTCTTTCTTTTTCTCCCATCTGTTGATAAATGATTGGTATAAGGCTTCTGGGTCTATTATGGAATTGGCTGTGAGTGTTCTAAACCAAGTTTTGACATCACCTGTCAAACTTTGGACGAAGATCTTCATTCTCACGCTATCGTCATCTATCTAGTAGTTCTCAAAATAGTCTTGCATCTTCTTTGTATGCTGAAGGGCTGTGCAAGAACCAGTTCCATCAAAATATGTGATTTTAGTTTGATAATCCTGAGGCATAGCCCCAGGATTAGCAGGTAATTGTAGGGGTGCATATCTATTAGCCATGTTTACAGGGATAAGTAGAACAACAGGGACAACTGGAACAGCTGTAACAACAGTGGTAATGGGAGTATGCGTAATAAATGGAGGTGTGGAAGGAGTGCTTTGAGAGGTGGATGATGAACAAGGGGAAGTGGGGGTTGAATGGAATAAAACCTTGACAGGGGTTGGAACACAGCTTGGTTGAACTGTTTCAGGGCTAAAATCAACAAAATCTCCTCTTTGATCTAGCTTCTTGAGGTTCCTTGGGATTAAATTGGGATTTTCAAAAATAGGTGGGGGGTTTGGGTCTAGATTTGACATTGTATAACGTGAATTCCTTTTAGGAGCCAGATTCTGAACTCGTTTTGGTATTTTCTGTGAATTTTTTTAGAATTAGCAAGGAACTGATCAAATTTTGGAATAGCTATCTATAACTTAAAACTAGCATGAAGATTGACTAACGCAGCATTTGTTTACTCCTGTAAATGCAAAGCAAGAACGGTTTCAAAGGCTTCATGGCTGACATTCAGGCTTCATCTGTAGTTTTAAGAATTATACAACAATTGGAAAATTCATTTTTTTCCCCAGTTGAGTCGCCATTATGTTATCACTCACGTTGTCCCTTGGCTCCTTAAGGGATACAGCCGAGGAAACCACAAACCAATCTTTGGACCGCAGGTCCTAGTCTACCAGCAGTCAGAGAGGGCTCTCTCTTTAGGGTTTAGCTTTGTGATGATGATTTTAGGCTAGTTATTGAGTACAAGGGGTTTTTTTTGAGTTTGGTGGGAAGGATGATGCTTTCAAGTAAAGAGGCAGGGATATCATGAAGTTTTAGAACCATTGGGCGTGGAGTCAAGGAGTGGGACTGCTGGTGCGTTTTCTTGGTCACAAGAGAGAAATATGGAGCAAGCTAGCTGCACATGAAACAATGATTCAAGCTTAAAAGGATGGAATGAGGGCTAAGGAATGAGAGGCAGTTAAGAATCTCTCGTTCAGCTTAATAGAGGGAAGGTGAATGAGCTCTATCTAGGAGCAATAAAGAATCCCTAGATAATTGTCAAACATGGGTGAAATAGGGTAAATATGAGCCACAAGGAATTCATAATCATTACTAATCGTGATGAAAACATAAAGAAACAACAGAAATTGAGCATAGAGGGCAATTAAACCAAGTCTAAACTATTCATTTTTTCTGCTATTTTAGATGGTACATCAATGGAAAACAAAGGTAAGAAACACTTATTGAGTCATGTTGCAGCACAAGAATTCCACATTCAATTCTTCAAAACATTAATACACAGCACACAGTCATTCCTCCAAGCTTTTCAACAGTCTTTGATTAAGTAAAACATCAGGTATACAGAGCGAGTCTCTCTTGGAGCTATACAACCAACCAACCCTTTAAATAGTGAATTAGGGTGGTTTTTATAAGTAAAATATATATATAAATCAGATCTCAGACAGATCTGCTGTAATAAGTGCCTTTAACCTAACATATGTCTGAAATAAATGCGGAAAAATATCTTCGAGCTGCGCTAGGGGTAGCTATATCAAAAGGAAGTATTGTGCTATCTTTATGGCTCTGTGCTGATCACTTAGCCATAACTGTGCTTTGGGTTTCGATCCATGCTCTTGAGTGGTTTTGAGGTGCATTAACTATGATGGGAGAGCCTCGATATAGCTCCACCATTTTTTTTGACTTTGTTGGAGGGCATTCAATGTTCACCTGCATTGGGAAATAAAGATTTCCATTAAAAATTTTGACTGATACTCTTTGTCGCTTTCTTGATATGCTTTGGCACTGAAAGTGCACCTTTCTCACTTCTGATACTCTTTAAATTGTTGCATCGACCTTTCATGGCTACTGTTCAGCCCTCTGTTGCTTTAAAAACTGTCTTTGCCCCTTTCCTGAATCTCTGTCAAGAAATTTATGTCATTTTGCGACTTTTGGGCCTATTGGAGGCCGAGCCACGAAAGGGCTTTCCATTTTGGCCTATTTCCCTTAGCGATGCACGATTAAAAACTGCCTCAGATTTTGATTTCGGGCTTCCTGTGCTGCGATTTGCGCCCTTCGCGCTTTTTGATGATGACATCAGCATGACGTCAGCAGTGGGTCCTAGTACGGCGGTGACATGGCAGGGTGACGTCAGCAGTACGGCCGGGTGACGTGGTGGTACGGTGGCAACTATGTGGCAAGGACACGGTGGCAAGAGGCCGACACAGGATGATGACGTCAGAATGACGTATTGCTGACGCAGGAGGGGGGAATGCAGTTTCAGGCGCACCGCTTTTGTACGCAGGCGGTTTCGGAGGAGGGGGCTCTGCCACAGCCGAGAGGGTGACGCGTGGAGGGAGTACGACGGGAAAACCACCCATCTCCCAGGCGCTAACCTTCGGCATGTCGGGGCACGAAAAGAGCCGCCCACCGTAGATCTTGGGGGCACCATATTTGACGGTCGGCGGCATTGATAACGCGCGGATGGTTAGATACGGGGCCCACGACATTTTTTATTTAATTGTTTTAATCCAGCGGGGGCGGAAACTTTAGGAAAGTGGGTTTTTGGGTTGTATACAGGCAGGGTTGAATATTTACAAGCTTGACCTTAGGATATGGGTGAGAAATGAGTTTTGTAGGGTTAGGACTTAGGGGAAATGGTTGTTAGGGTGACCAGATGTCAGACTAACTCCAAGTTAGGACATGGAAGGGTTAGTAGGAGCCCCAGATGGACTACTATTTCCCGGACTTGATAAATATGGCTATAAGGCCAAGGGGAAGGGAATATATAATATTTTGGGATTTTATGTTTTTTTTGTATAATAGGGGATGGGGAAATGATCTAGGGAGCTAGATAATAGAGTTAGGAGTTAATATGAATTTGTGATGTGAAGTGTAGGGGGAAGACTAAGTTTGTGAGCTGAAACTTAGACATAAGAAGTGCATGGATTTTGGAGACATGTTTTTACACAAGAAATGTGGCTTCTTTTCACAGAGGAAAGTCAAAGCTTGACTTGGTGCTGTTACAAAAATAAAGTTATAACAGGACTGGTTGGGCAGATCCCAAGGTCCTCAAGGGGATGTTAGTGAGTGATTTGGGGAATGAGAAGAAGGGGGAATTAGACATGCCTCGCTTGAGCTCCTCCAAATGGAAATAACCTTGCCTTGTGATCTGAATGGATATAACACTTTGAAAAGATGAAATGTATTACACAGCATGATTCTGCAACCACAAAACTACTTACCCAGCCTACTTACCTAACATTTTTTCTTCTTTTTGCATGGGTGCACTTAGACTTGCAGACCCAGATTATCCTTTTTTCTTTTTGCTGTCCTCCTCTATAAATCTGCACTTATTTCTTCCAAGGGCCCAGATTAAGCAGTTGGACTCCTTTGTTTCTCTGCCTATCTACAAATCTGCCAAGATTAAACTGTTTGGACAGATTATGATTCTCTATATTCTAAAACAAGAAATTGAAACCTAGGGAGGCCAAGATTAAGATGTTTGGACTTCCTTTAACAGAAACTTCTTCAAAAATGGTTAACTCATCAAAATTGGGATACAATAGTGGTGTTTAGACTGCCACACTTTCATGGCCTCTTCTTTGGCCTCTTTAGGAAATATGGAGCATTGCAGCATGCAAAGTATGACATATTTGGCATGTAAAAATGTCAATCATGAAAGATGAACACCTGCTGCAATAGGAGGCTAACAGGTTCAGCCGATTGACTATGAACATGTGCCTTTTAGATGTCGAAGATGTCATGCCCTGGGACATTTATTCAGAGACTGTCCTTTAACGCAAAAACCCTCTCCTGCCTCTGGACCGGATGCATCTGAAGCAGCTGGCTTTACCAAAGTAGCAAATCGCCGGAAATCCTACAAGAAACAAGCCTCAAAGCCCAAAATGCCGCAAACCAGTCCCTCCGGGCCCTCAACAAGCAACAGTTTTGAAGTTTTAGCTCACCAAACGGATCCGAGCTCGGATTCTCCCGCCCCACCAGAGCCAGAGTTGATGAAAGACAATCCTTCGAAGCAGGCAGATCCCACAGTGCCTCATGCAGATCCTCGAGTTAAGGGAGCTTCCACCTCCGATAAGCAAAAGGAACCAATGTGGAATACTCAAGTTATGGAGATGGAGGTCCCACAATCTAATGCCAGTCTAGAAGAGGAACCGAATGAGGAATCAAACTATCCACAGATCATGGAGGAAGAAACAGAAGCAATAGATATTGGGGAACTGGACATTCCAGGTCTAGAAAAGGCTTGCACAACAAACAATTTTGACAACATTCCAGTTGGACAACTTGAGAATCTAGAAGAAGTCCTATCTCGGGCGCAGCGGCAAAAATCTTTAGGTATACAAACTGGAGGCCCCTGGGACGGAAGATTCATAACCAAAGACATCAAAAAGCGAGGAAGGAAAACTGATCTACAACAAACAATCAAAATAGGACAAATATTAGTGGATTCTGGCAGGTACTCCAAGCTAACCAAGTACTACAACTCTGATAATAATCCTTCCCAATGAAGTTAATCTCTTGGAATATAAGAGGGCTCAATGGCCCAAGGAAAATTCGAATTCTTAAAAACATGATAAAGCAAGAAAATCCTCAAATCCTTTTCTTGCAAGAGACCAAATGCAATTCTATTGCATTAGATAGATTTGCAGCAAAAGTTTGGCCAGGGAGTCTTAATGTTGCTGTGGATGCTGACGGGGCTTCTGGAGGCCTGGTGATTGTCTGGGATTCCAGAGCTATCAGACTCAACAATATCCATGCACACAGGAATTTCCTTCAAGCAATCTTTCACATCATAGGGACAAATATACACGGGCTCTTAACTAATGTATATTTTCCACAGGAGGCATCACTCAAAGCTGGAATCCTTAACACTCTCTCTAAAATCAACCATAACAGATCGCACCCTTTATGGATCTCTGGAGGAGACTTTAACATGATTACTAGACTGGAAGAAAAAAGAGGAGGAAGATGCAGAGGAAGTCAGGAAGGGTCACCCCTAAAGGACTTCATTCAGACTAATTGGCTCATCGACCTTCCCTTCAATAATGGTGTATTTACCTAGAACAACAGAAGAGCAGGGAACCAGCAGATTGCTTCTCGGCTGGATAGGTTTCTGCTCTCGGACAATGCTATTCATCTTGGTGGAGACTTCGCAGCATCCATCCTGCCGCTCTCAGGATCTGATCACTGGCCCATCTCCCTTCAATGGTCACGTCCAGGAAACCAGCTTCGCAGACCATTCCGCTTTGAGGCTTTTTGGATGTCCCATCCGGATTTCCATAACTTAATCAGTACAGAATGGAACAGTTTCTCCCCTCCTCCAGGTTCAAAAATGTTCCAATTCCAGCAAAAGCTCAAGCATCTAAAAAGAAAGATCAAACACTGGAATCACACATCTTTCGGTAATATCTTCCAGGATAAAGGTGCCCTCGAGCTAGAAATGAAGCAACTGCAACAGAGGATTATTACTGATGGTCATTCAGAGGACCTGTCAGAACAGGAAAAAGTTCTTGAAACGCAACTCGCAGAAAGGGATAAGCAGGAAGAAATGTTGTGGAGGCAAAAATCAAGAGTCAGATGGCTTAAAGATGGAGAGAAAAACACAAAAAATTTTCATAGTACCACAATCCAGCGCAAAATGAACAATAATATAACTCATATTCAAAATGAGCAGGGAATCAAAGTGGAAACGCATGAAGAAATTGAAAGCGCACTATTAAATTATTTCAAGCAAATGCACCGAGAGCCAAATGGTGATAGATCACAGGCTATAGAGAAAATCACTCGAAACATTCCTAAACTTATCTCAGAAGAGCATAACCAATTGCTTCTCAAGCCTGTTGACTTACAAGAGGTGGAACTAGCAGTGCAACAACTGAAAGCAGGTAAGGGCCCAGGTCCGGATGGATTTACCTCAAAAAAATTTCATAATTTCTCGGATTTGATCAAGATGGAAGTCTGGAAAGTGGTTGAGGAGTCACGATCCTTAAGATGGATGTTTCCAGGGGTGAATGCTACATTCATAGCCCTGGTTCCCAAGGTGGATCTGCCAAGCACACCTGACAAGTATAGACCTATAGCACTGTGCAATATAATCTACAAGATTGTCTCCAAAATCATCGCCTCCAGGCTCAAATTGTTGCTTCCTCTCATCATCTCACCTGAGCAATCCGGATATGTCGAAGGGAGGCAGATCACTGATGGTATCATCCTGACTCATGAAATAATTCATTCTCTGAAGATCTCTAAGAAGCCAGGTATGCTCCTCAAACTAGATCTTTCAAAGGCTTTTGATAGCCTAAGTTGGATGTATATTGAAAAAGTTCTAATTGCTTTTGGATTTGTTGCTCCTTGGGTTAGATGGGTTATGAGCCTCATCTCCTCCTCCTTCTTCTCCTTTTTGGTCAATGGTATACCCTCTTCTACTTTTCATCCTTCCCGGGGTATCAGGCAGGGAGACCCTCTCTCCCCTTTCCTGTTTGTTATCATGGCTGAAGGATTAGGTCGAAGTATTAGGTCAGCTCAACAATCCCAGTGTCTCAGAGGCCTATCCTTTCATAATTCCCCTGCATTCACTCACCAGCAATTTGTTGATGACAACATGCTTTTTGGGCATCCCTCGGTCCAGGAAGCTCGCCAGCTCAAATCCCTTCTGACGGACTTCTCGGAGGCATCTGGAGCCTCTATCAATAAATCCAAATCTCAGATCTTCTTTTTCCATACTCCCTCTATAACTCAGGCAGCTATAACCCGTATTCTGGGATTCTCCACTGCTAAACTCCCTTCCAAATATTTAGGTGCTCCTCTGACTGCCTCGGCCCTAAAGCACTCTTCATGGAAAATCCTTTTAGAAAATCTGGAGGCTCGGCTCTCCTCTTGGACTCACAGATCTCTTAATATGGCAAGCCGGCTAGTCCTCATAAAAGCAGTTCTTCAGGCTATGCCGCTATACCTCTTCTCCATCCTCGCAGCACCCAAATGGGTTCTCAAAGAAATCAAGATTCTCCAGAGATCCTTTCTCTGGGGTAGCAGTGGTCACAGGCGCAAGTGGGCTCTGGTCAAATGGGAAATGGCGTGTCTACCAAAGAAAGGGGGCGGTATTGGTTTGAGGGACCCTTCTCATAGCAATGAGGTTATGGGAGCTCGAATTTGGTGGAAGTGGCTAACTGAGCCTCTCACCCCTTGGGCCTCTCTGTGGATAGCTAAGTATGCAAGAAATTGCCCAGCGGAGGAACTAATAAGAATATCAGAGGTCAGCATGGGTTCCATTATATGGAATTCGGCCAAGCAGCATAGGAATCTCATTCAGCAGCACAACTTTTGGGAAGTGAAGAACGGTAACATTGCAAGGTTTTGGGAAGATTCTTGGCAGCAGATGCCCAAACTAAAGGACCAAATCCCTCATAGTCAACATCTGGAGCAGGATATGCAATCTCATGATAAGGTGGAAAACTTCTGGAGAAATTCATCGAACCAAGATTACAGGGAATGGCTCAAGGCGATTCAGATCTTAAGACAGGGTTCGACACAAGCCCAACAAATTCTAGATACAGAATTAATGAAAAGAAGAATTCAATATTCTGAGGAAAAGGATATTCTTCGATGGGGATATGAGGAAAGAGGCACCTTTTCTACGAGAGAGGCCTACAACATCATTATCAAAGAACATATGGTGATAGATCCTCTCTGGAGCAAAATATGGGACCCTTCCATATGGCCGAAAATCTCCACCTTTCTTTGGCTCCTCTGTCATAACAAGATTCTCACGTGGGACAATCTGAGAAAAAGGAACTTTCATGGACCTTCAATATGTCCTAACTGCAGACAAAAGGAGGAGACCATAAAGCATCTCATGCATTCCTGTCCGATGGCACGCAAGCTCTGGGAAAAGGTCAGTTTCCACTGCCAAAAGGAAGGAAGAACTAATGGAGACATCACTGCCACTGTGCGCAACTGGGACCATACCCCTTATCAAAGTAAGATCTTAAATTTCCTTTGGAAGCTCATTCTGGGCTTTCTCATGTGGGCCATATGGAAGGAGAGAAACAGTAGAATATTCAAGGATCACTCTAGACCGCTGGAAGATATCTGGAAAATAATTTGCCAAAATATTGAAGAAACCATATCTCTCAAAACCTGGTACCAGGAGGATCTCCCAATTACCCCCCAAGAACAATCTATATGGGCCAATTGGAATTTCCAATGGAAGCGAGAACAACTCATCAAAGGAACAAAGCCTCCAAGGAGCCACTCACCTGAGAAATGGTTACCTCCCCCCATGCATATGTACCAGCTAAATTTTGATGGTGCCTCGAAAGGAAACCCAGGGAATTCAGGCTTTGGAGGGATTTTCAGAGATCATAAGGGAGCTCCTCTCTTAACATTTTTAGGTTCAAGAGGATGGGATACCAATAACTCAGCAGAATTGGAAGGTCTCTGGCAGGGTCTAATTCTTGCGCAAGGCAAAGGCTTCTTTCCACTCATAATAGAGGGCGACTCCCAGATCATCATCAATATGGTCTCAAGAATCCTACAGGGATCCCCCTCCTGCAAAGTAAGTAACAGTTGGAGAATGGAAAAAAGGCTACAATCTATTGAATGCTGGCTTTCCTCCCATAGGGCGGTCACTCTGAAGCACATTCGCAGAGAAGGGAATAAAGTCGCGGACTTACTTGCTAATATGGGGGTTGATTGCAGGTTGCATCTACATGTTGGATCAATTTCAAGCTTAGCCTCTGAATCTCAACTCTTGGATTACAACAACCTAGTGCAGAAGGAAATGCATCAGGAGGAAGTAGAACCCCCAGATGCGGGTGACATTAATGAACTTAATGCTCTTCATGACAGACAGTAAGGGCTGGTACTGCCAGCTGCAGGGCAGCGTGGCTTCCCAGGTGTTATAGACATTTTTGTGCCTTACAGCTCTAAGCATGAAATGTCCATAAACCAAGGGATCCTAAGTCCCTAAAAGTGTTGTTCTGACCCCTAGAGGAACAAGGTCAACAAATTACAGCTTCTCCCAGAAGTTCTCCACCAGAAACTGCTCAGAATCAGTCAAATCAGGATCATTTCAGCTGCTCCACTAGCTAGTTGCGTTGCATAGCACCCAAGTACACTAGCTAGGTGCATTGCAATGCACCTAAATACACTACCACGGTGCGCTGAGTGGGAAATGACAAATGGCAGTGTCATTCCGCGAGGTGGAAAGACAATGGAAGCTTCCAGAATCTTCCCCAATGACACTTGCCTCACTGAGTTCGACCAAGGATGAGTAAGAGGCTCTCAGTCTCCAAGTGGAAGCAAGAACTGACAGAGAGAAGCCACTAGTCAAATCATAAGCTGACTCATCCTCTTTGCATACATCTATATATGGATCCATCATCGCAGAGATCCAGAGGCTGGAATTTTGTACATTGTAGAGAATTGCTGTTGGTTTTGAGATAGAGCTCAGAGTATTGGGTGATTTATGCTTTGTTGGAGGTGAAGAGGGGATTCCTTTGCTGGGGGGTTGATGCTGGATCAGGAATCATCGGTTGTAACTCCTCCTGGATCTTCTTGTTATATCAATCAAACTATTTGAGTTTCTCCTACATGCTTGTGTATCAATGATGTTTTGTTATATTTGCATGTTTAGCTTAAATATGATCCTAAGCTATTTATGAATATAAATCCATGTCTTTGTGTAGTTTTCCTCTTCTGTGATCTTGCAGGAGCTTGGTGAAGCTGGGCAAGTAAGGAAGTAGGTAGCTGGAAGCTGTCAAAGAGGAGAGAGATCGGATCAAAGGACTAGCGCAAGACACAGGTTGGTTCATCCTATTCCTCTTCGTTTATAGTTCATAAAGAAGAATACGAAAGTAGTTTTCTCTGTTTGTTTCTAAGTTACTGTTACACCTTAGTGGGATAGGGGCGTTCTGAGTAGACACTTTTCCCGTTAACAAAATGGCGACTCCGTTGGGGAGCGTGTCTAGTTAGTTTGTTTGTGTTTCTCTTATTGTTTGTTTCATAAACACAGAAGTAGCAATCGAACTGCATTTGCCATTATCAAATGCAAAGTAGACACCTGCTACTTCAATCCATTCACTGGATTTTTTTATGATTTGAATAGCTGATTCACAAATGATCTGATTACCCTTTATGATAGCTCTTAGACCTCCTTTAAATCCACCCTCTGATTGTGCATTACTGATTGCTTTTACTCGGCCAAAAACCATAGATTAAACTACAAACCGTGACCTAGAACCCGAATAGAATTCTCGTTTCTGCCCCAGCGCAGGCTCTGTGAAGAGTTCCTACATTTCAACGCAGTTCCCGAGAGGGCTACCTGCGCTGCAATCCAGTTTCTCTATGTAACAGGTGCGCTGATCAACCTAGCCCTGTGCAGCTGAGGTTCTTTACTTCATACAAAAAGACTGTAGATGTTCTTTGTGTGTTTGTTACATCATTTATAGTTTTCCATTGAAAGAGTAGAATAGTCACACTGTCGTCCTTGGATTTAGATCTGTCGCAAGTGTCGATTTTGATCTTAGGAGAAAGTTTATTTGCTGTTGACAGTCGATTAAGCTTTTACTTTTGCCTTTGGTTTGAATTTTTCACTTTCTAGTGTCGAAACGAGTGTTTATTTCAAAATCATAAAGTGTCGTAATCTTCTCTACCTTTTGATTTCGAAAAGAAGCTTGTTTGTGTTTGTCACTTGAAAGAAAAATTCAGATTTGTACATCAACTTTCTTTTTAGGCATCAATATTAAGAAAGTGAAAACAAATACATGCATATGTGCATTTGCATATTGATAGTCTGTTTGGCTTGATTTAGGAAAAGTGCATCTACAGTGTGCTCTTTGCTCTTTGAGAAAATATTGTGTTTTTCTTTTCCCCTTGTAGCTAGGATTTTCATTGCTAAAAAGAGATAAAAGTTTGCTTATCATCTTTAGAGTGCATTTTAGGAATTACATCTACATCTCATGGTGATCCCAAAAGGCAAACTTCTAAGAAAGATCAACTTAAAATAAATTGAATGAATCTAACAACGCTTTGGAACTTAACGCACAACATTTAGAGGTCTAGGCTAGAGACGTATTCCGGCGTCGTAAAGCCTGGTAACTGTTGTCCTCACTGATGGTTGGGTGATTCCTCCACTTTGAGATGATAAGTGCCAGTACGGACTTGTGCTCCCACGTACCATCGAGTATATATTGGGAGACCCCTATAGGCTTAAAACCTTTTATCCATAGGAAGTTGTGTCAGTCGCCCTACTGATCGCAATGCACCGAACATAGCATTCGGGAAGATTGACTGTCGTACCGTAAAAAGTATTATGCAGTTTTGCAATTGGTTTGGTACTCCCTCTATCTAGATCTCCAGAGCAGTCCCTTTCATTCCTTTTCAGACTCCTTAACGGAAAAGGTCCATCTGAGCACTTGTCACTTCAGGCTCATTAAAAATCGAAGGAGACTAGAGTCATCTTTTTTTTTTCTCGACTCTTTAAAATTGAAAAAACAAGTTGTGTCAAAGCGTCTAAAAATTTATTTTAAATGGAATATTCATACCCTTTTCCTACGTTGATCTTAGGTTGAGAAAATGGAGTCTACCAACCAAGGAATTCCCCTTGGTGGAAATCCTAGTCCCTTCTCCTCTTGGGGAGATGTTGGTGCACCCAATATGGCCACATTGTCGCTTCCAGGACTAACAATTGGCTTGTCAGTAAGGCTCTTCTCAACCAATGTCATTCAGAACACCACTATTCCTGAACAATCGAATCAGCAATTAGACGAGTCCAGAGTTGCCCACCAACCTTCTACTTCCTCTAATTCTTCCTCTCCTCCTTCCTCTTCGCTTGATGGGGCTGGCAAAGCCAAAAGTCAAGTTCCTAAGGAGAAGAAGGAGAAGAAGAAGAAAGAGAAGAAGAAGAAGGAGCCAAAGGCGAATGGGGGAAAACAAGTGTCGTCTAACGAAAATCCACACACTGCACCGACCAGGCCTAAATCGCCATGTGTCATTTGCAAAGGAGACCACTCTCACAGAGATTGTCCTTGCATCCCTCGGATACTAAGGGACTGGTCTCCTCATTTGCACAATCTGGTGTCATAAACTTTGGATGATCATGTTGAAAGCACACCGTCAACTAGCGAAAGTCAAGCCCCAGGACAAAAAGGGAAAGCTAGATTTCCCTGTAAACTGTGCGAAGGCAATCATGTCGTCCACCGTTGTCCCTTCTTAGACGAAGTGAAAAGAGTTTTGGATGATCGTCCGGTTTCACATTTACGACTTCCTCCTAGATATAAAAAACTCTTGCCGAATCCGTCGCTAGTTGAGAATCCAGCTGGCCCGCTCAAGTGGTCGGCTGAAGCGCCTATCATCGAAGATAAACCATCTGAATCCATACCAGACGAAAGTCAAAAGGTCGAGGCGGCAGTTGACCAGGTCTTTTCTTCAGAGGTTTTATCTTCGGATGATACAGTCACTGAAGAGAACAAGGATGACACCGTCCAAATTCTCTTCATCAACACAGACTCCGATGAACATGGGGGCAATCTACCCATTCCTTTACCGTAGGAGGGAAGTTCGTCAGATCCATACCCGGCCGTCTACTTGGTCCCACCTCCAAGCAACCTAGTTGTCTCCTTTGATTGGAATCAACTAGGCAGACCTCGTTTACCAGCAAGCATACCATTCCGAATTATCGTTCAAATTTATAGAATGGTCATGGCTGGCAGCATCATAGATGAGGGGGCTTCTATGAGTATCCTTTCCTCTATTGCTTGGAAAGCGCTTGGTTCGCCATCGTTGTTGCCTGAGATGAGAAATCTGACAGGTTTTGATAAAGGAACCAGTCGACCTTTAGGGACCCTTCCCGATGTGCCCATAACATTGAGAAGGAAGACAGTTCAAATGAACGTAATGGTTGTTCAAGGACCCTTGGATTATAAACTACTCCTTGGACGATACTATATTTATTGCATGGGAGCCATCGTCTCCTCACTCTTTAGAGTAATGTGTTTTCCGCACGAAGGAAGAGTGGTCAAGCTCGCGGACCAGCTTTCATTTCTCGGATCATGCATAGCAAATAGTCATATACCATCCCTAAATGGTCTCTTCATGCAAGAAATGTCTCAATCTCCAGTCCGTCCTCCTGATGAGTGCGAGTAATTCGGAGGGATATGACTAAAACCCAGGGGCCATGCATCCTAGTCTGCTTCGGTAGGAAATCTTCGGGTATAGGGTAGGTTTCCGCGGGAGAATATGACTAGTCTGTACCCCCTCCGTCGGTGGAAGAGGGGTTATTCTAGAATACGATTCTCTTGTCAAAGTTATGTGAGTTGGCAGAATTGAGTCACTCACCCTTGTTTATCTTGGTAGACATCGCCGAAGAAGTGTTTTGTTTGCACCGCGAATAGAACAATCTTTGGGTAACCTGTAAGAGGTAGGCCTTTCCTGATAGAAGAAATGTTTTGTCTGCAAATTGAGGGGTAACCTTGAAACCATATCTTATACCTGGGGGCATGCAAACCTTTTGGAGTGCAAGCGAGGGGAGACTATTTTTTTTTTTAATTTTTAGGACCTCTAACCCTTTAAACTCGTAGGATTAGTCGTCACCTAACTTGCATAAAGAAAGGATGCGGGGCGAAAATCTAAAAATTGCCATTTTTATATGAGACTTTCTTATCGTATGACTGGATTAATCGAGCAGTTTTAGCACATAGTTCAAGCTCGTTAAAAAATAAACATAAGAAATGAGCAAATGTTTCCACCCGCATTTAAGCTCATTAAAAAATGAATTATTCCCCAGTAAATAACCACAGTGAATGAAGCATTTCAGCCATTAAATCCTTGGTCGTGTTTGCACCGTCACCTCCACTTTTCCATTGGCCAATCATTCACCTCCATTTGATTGTTTACCCATTTTGAGGAACAGCTGCGAAGAGTGATTTCACTAGCCATCCTTGTGACACTGCCGTGATTGGAAAATTCCAACCCTTACCTGGAATCAGCTGCTACCCATTTTATCACTCGTTCCTCAAAAGACGAGTCTTCTTTAAGCTCTTTTCAACTGACCTGTAAAATATGAAAAGATTGCCGAGTTTTGGCCTTCCAGCTCGTTAAAGCGACTGGAAGCGCTATCCCTCCTCTAGATTTTAATCTTTTTGGACCTGAGGGATTATTGCACAAAAAGATCGAGCGCTTGTTTTGTTCGACTCGTTAAAACTATCGAAAATTCATCCCTTCTGTATTGTTTTATACTTTTTCGGACTTAAGGGATTAGATGACGAAAAAGGAATTTCGGAGTTACCTTTACGTGCCTTTTCAGACTCTCTAAAAATAGAAAGGACCGAGTTATCTTTGTCGTTAAACTCGTTAAAAAGATTAATAGCGACAAACTTGTCTTTAGACGAGAACGAGTTTCACTCTCGCTAGGCTCGTTAAAACATAGCGATGGGTTTGCCCAAAGGGAAAATTATAGAACAAGCACATGTTATCCTCCTCAAGCTTGACAAAAATAAAGAGGTACTGGTCAGCAATGACTGGGGAAAAATTGGGAAGAAACTCAAAGAATCTTTATTGGTAGCAAGTCGCTCTTGAACATGACACTTCCACTCCGTGCCTGTGTCGGGTTGCGTTGTTTCATTCACCGGTCACATCACCATGGTCACGCCATACCATCCACATTTGGGGTAAATTCTACCAATCCATCACATAAGTGTCGCCTACATGTTCAAGAGAAGTCATCCAGAGAAGTCATCCGTATCCCATCCACTACCATACATTATACTTCATTCTTTCATGACCGTCATCCTGAACCATATATCATCATATCGTTTTCACCTCCATCAAAATCATTTGCTCCGTTCCATGTCATTGATGTAGGATTCATCAAGGCCCTCCTTTGACGGATCGCTTCTTGTCGACATCAGCTCATTATCCAAGAAGTTGATCTAGGAACACCCCATTCAGTACTTTGAAGCTTGCATGCCTCAATGGCAAGTTTCTCACTTCCGGCGACAGGTATACATCAATGACCTTCGACCAAAAGATTTTGCGTGGTGTTCGACGCCAAGTCCTTTATTCACACCACGTGAATTGTACTGCAGTACCTTGAGGGTCATCATCATTATCGGTGATTCCTCTCGCACTTGTTAACAGTTTACATCATTGACTGGTAATCAAGCGATGTCTTTCCATGTTCGACTTCAAAACATTTCTCACATGGATCGACTTGTACTTTGAGTGAAGATCGGACGAGATTGAAGACCCCGGATCTAGTTTCATCCATCTGGGCTGCGATATATATTCAGGAGAATAAAGACATTGAAATGTACAGCATTGCAGCACAGATAATCATCCTTCCAAAACGATGATGGCTCTATCAGAATCATCCGTCTACCATCAGACGATTGTCTGTCCTATGTACATGAAAATGAATTTATAAAGCTGAGCATGGGGATGCCCGCCTCAGCTAGATCATGAAAACAGTATGAAGATAATGTATTGTATTGTATCTTATTACAGGTCTCCACCCAGCATTGAAAGAACTTCGGATCGTCCTAATAAAGCATTTCACCCGATAAAAGGCCTCATACTTTAAGGGGCAACTGTTATAGACATTTTTGTGCCTTACAGCTCTAAGCATGAAATGTCCATAAACCAAGGGATCCTAAGTCCCTAAAAGTGTTGTTCCAACCCCTAGAGGAACAAGGTCAACAAATTACAGCTTCTCCCAGAAGTTCTCCACCAGAAACTGCTCAGAATCAGTCAAATCAGGATCATTTCAGCTGCTCCACTAGCTAGCTGCGTTGCATAGCACCCAAGTACACTAGCTAGGTGCGTTGCAATGCACCTAAATGCACTACCAAGGTGCGCTGAGCGGGAAATGAAAAATGGCAGTGTCATTCCGCGAGGTGGACAGACAATGGAAGCTTCCAGAATCTTCCCCAATGACACTTGCCTCACTGAGTTCGACCAAGGATGAGTAAGAGGCTCTCAGTCTCCAAGTGGAAGCAAGAACTGACAAAGAGAAGCCACTAGTCAAATCATAAGCTGACTCATCCTCTTTGCATACATCTATATATGGATCCCTCATCCCAGAGATCCGGAGGCTGGAATTTTGTACATTGCAGAGAATTGCTGCTGGTTTTGAGATAGAGATCAGAGTATTGGGTGATTTATGCTTTGTTGGAGGTGAAGAGGGGATTCCTTTGCTGGGGGGTTGATGCTGGATCAGGAATCATCAGTTGTAACTCCTCCTGGATCTTCTTGTTATATCAATAAAACTATTTGAGTTTCTCCTACATGCTTGTGTATCAATGATGTTTTGTTATATTTGCATGTTTAGCTTAAATCTGATCCTAAGCTATTTATGAATATAAATCCATGTCTTTGTGTAGTTTTCCTCTTCTGTGATCTTGCAGGAACTTGGTGAAGTTGGGCAAGTAAGGGAGCAGGTAGCTGGAAGCTGTCAAAGAGGAGAGAGATTGGATCAAAGGACTAGCGCAAGACACAGGTTGGTTCATCCTATTCCTCTTCATTTATAGTTCATAAAGAAGAATACGAAAGTAGTTTTCTCTGTTTGTTTCTAAGGTACTGTCACACCTTAGTGGGAACGGAGCAAATGATTTTGATGGAGGTGAAAACGATCTGATGATATATGGTTCAGGATGACGGTCATGAAAGAATGAAGTATAATGTATGGTAGTGGATGGGACACAGATGACTTCTCTGGATGACTTCTCTTGAACATGTAGGTGACACTTATCTGATGGATTGGTAGCATTTACCCCAAATGTGGATGGTGTGGCATGACCATGGTGATGTGACCGGTGAATGAAACAACCCAACCCGACTCAGGCACGGAGTGGAAGTGTCATGTTCAAGAGCGACTTGCTACCAATAAAGATTCTTTGAGTTTCTTCCCAATTTTTCCCCAGTCATTGCTGACTAGTACCTCTTTATTTTTGTCAAGCTTGAGGAGGATAACATGTGCTTGTTCTATAATTTTCCCTTCGGACAAACCCATCGCTATGTTTTAACGAGCCTAGTGATAGTGAAACTCGTTCTCGTCTAAAGACAAGTTTGTCGCTATTAATCTTTTTAACGAGTTTAACGACAAAGATAACTCGGTCCTTTTCATTTTTAGAGAGTCTGAAAAGGCACGTAAAGGTAACTCCAAAATTCCTTTTTATTCATCTAATCCCTTAAGTCCGAAAAAGTATAAAACAATACAAAAGGGATGAATTTTCGATAGTTTTAATGAGCCGAACAAAACAAGCGCTCGATCCTTTTGTGCAATAATCCCTCCGGTCCAAAAAGATTAAAATCTAGAGGAGGGATAGCGCTTCCGGTCGCTTTAACGAGATGGAAGGCCAAAACTCGGAAATCTTTTCATATTTTACGAGTCAGTTGAAAAGAGCTTAAAGAAGACTCGTCTTTTGAGGAACGAGTGATAAAATGGGTAGCAGCTGATTCCAGGTAAGGGTTCTCTATTTGTTTTATTGGACTTAAGAAGGGGTAACCTTGAAACCATACTTTATACCTGGGGGCATGTAAACCTTTTGGAGTGCAAGCGAGGGGCGGCTATTTATTTTTTAAATTTTTAGGACCTCTACCCCTTTAAACTCGTAGGATTAGTCATCACCTAACTTGCATAAAGAAAGGATGTGGGGCAAAAATCTAAAAGTTTCCGTTTTGTATGAGACATTCTTATCATATGATTGGATTAATCTAGCAGTTTTAGCACATAGTTCAAGCTCGTTAAAAAATAAACATAATACATGAGCAAATGTTTCCACCCGCGTTTAAGCTCGTTAGAAAATGAACTATTCCCCGGTAAATAACCACCGTGAATGAAGCATTTCAGCCATTAAAGCCTTGGTCATGTTTGCACCGCCACCTCCACTTTTCATTGGCCGATCATTCACATCCATTTGATTGTTTACCCTTTTTGAGGAACATCTGCGAAGAGTGATTTCACTAGTCATCCTTGTGACACTGTCGTGATTCGAAAATTCCAACCCTTACCTGGAATTAGCTGCTACCCATTTTATCACTCGTTCCTCAAAAGACGAGTCTTCTTTAAGCTCTTTTCAACTGACTTGTAAAGTATGAAAAGATTTCCGAGTTTTGGCCTTCCAGCTCGTTAAAGCGACCGGAAGTGCTATCCCTCCTCTAGATTTTAATCTTTTTGGACCTGAGGGATTATTGCACAAAAAGATCGAGCGCTTTCTTTGTTCGGCTCGTTAAAACTATCGAAAATTCATCCCTTCTGTATTGTTTTATACTTTTTCGGACTTAAGGGATTAGATGACGAAAAAGGAATTTTGGAGTTACCTTTACGTACCTTTTCAGACTCTCTAAAAATGAAAAGGACCAAGTTATCTTTGTCGTTAAACTCATTAAAAAGATTAATAGTGACAAACTTGTCTTTAGATGAGAACGAGTTTCACTATCGCTAGGCTCGTTAAAACATAGTGATGGGTTTGCCCGAAGGGAAAATTATAGAACAAGCATATGTTATCCTCCTCAAGCTTGACAAAAATAAAGAGGTACTGGTCAACAATGACTGGGGAAAAATTGGGAAGAAACTCAAAGAATCTTTATTGGTAGCAAGTCGCTCTTGAACATGACACTTCCACTCCGTGCCTGAGTCAGGTTGGGTTGTTTCATTCACCGGTCACATCACCATGGTCATGCCATACCATCCACATTTGGGGTAAATGCTACCAATACATCACATAAGTGTCGCCGATATTTTCAAGAGAAGTCATCCAGAGAAGTCATCCATGTCCCATCCACTACCATACATTATACTTCATTCCTTCATGACCGCCATCCTAAACCATATATCATCAGATCGTTTTCACCTCCATCAAAATCATTTGCTCCGTTCCGTGTCATTGATGAGGGATTCATCAAGGCCCTCCTTTGATGGATCGCTTCTTGTTGACATCAGCTCATTACCCAAGAAGTTGATCTAGCAACACCCCATTCAGTACTTTGAAGCTTGCATGCCCCAATGGCAAGTTTCTCACTTCCGGCGACAGGTATACATCAATAACCTTCAACCGAAAGATTTTGCATGGTGTTCGACGCCAAGTCCTTTATTCACACCACGTGAATTGTACTGCAGTACCTTGAGGGTCATCATCATTATCGGTGATTCCTCTTGCGCTTGTTAACAGTTTACATCATTGACTGGTAATCAAGCGATGTCTTTCCATGTTCGACTTCAAAACATTTCTCACATGGATCGACTTGTACTTCGAGTGAAGATCGGACGAGATTGAAGACCCCGGATCTAGTTTCATCCATCCGGGCTGGAATATATATTCAGGAGAATAAAGACATTGAAATGTACAGCGTTGCAGCACAGATAATCATCCTACCAAAAGGATGATGGCTCTATCAGAATCATCAGTCTACCATCAGACGATTGTCTGTCCTATGTACCTGAAAATGAATTTATAAAGCTGAGCATGGTAATGCCCGCCTCAGCTAGATCATGAAAACGGTATGAAGATAATGTAATGTATTGTATCTTATTACAGGTCTCCTCCCATCATTGAAAGAACTTCAGATCCTCCTACTAAAGCGTTTCACCCAATAAACAGCCTCATACTTTAGGGGGCAAATGTTATAGACATTTTTGTGCCTTACAGCTCTAAGCATGAAATGTCCATAAACCAAGGGATCCTAAGTCCCTAAAAGTGTTGTTCCGACCCCTAGAGGAACAAGGTCAACAAATTACATTTTCTCCCAGAAGTTCTCCACCAGAAACTGCTCAGAATCAGTCAAATCAGGATCATTTCAGCTGCTCCACTAGCTAGCTGCGTTGCATAGCACCCAAGTACACTAGCTAGGTGCGTTGCAATGCACCTAAATGCACTACCAGGGTGCGTTGAGCGGGAAATGACAAATGGCAGTGTCATTCCGCGAGGTGGACAGACAATGGAAGCTTCTAGAATCTTCTCCAATGACACTTGCCTCACTGAGTTCGACCAAGGATGAGTAATAGGCTCTCAGTCTCCAAGTGGAAGCAAGAACTGACAGAGAGAAGCCACTAGTCAAATCATACGCTGACTCATCCTCTTTGCATACATCTATATATGGATCCCTCATCCCAGAGATCCAGAGGCTGGAATTTTGTACATTGCAGAGAATTGTTGTTGGTTTTGAGATAGAGATCAGAGTATTGGGTGATTTATGCTTTGTTGGAGGTGAAGAGGGGATTCCTTTGCTGGGGGGTTGATGCTAGATCAGGAATCATCGGTTGTAACTCCTCCTAGATCTTCTTGTTATATCAATAAAACTATTTGAGTTTCTCCTACATGCTTGTGTATCAATGATGTTTTGTTATATTTGCATGTTTAGCTTAAATCTGATCCTAAGCTATTTATGAATATAAATCCATGTCTTTGTGTAGTTTTCCTCTTCTGTGATCTTGCAGGAACTTGGTGAAGCTGGGCAAGTAAGGAAGCAGGTAGCTGGAAGCTGTCAAAGAGGAGAGAGATTGGATCAAAGGACTAGCGCAAGACACAGGTTGGTTCATCCTATTCCTCTTCGTTTATAGTTCATAAAGAAGAATAAAAAAGTAGTTTTCTCTATTTGTTTCTAAGGTACTGTCACACCTTAGTGGGATAGGGGCATTCTGAGTAGACACTTTTCCTGTTAACACCAGGATTTCACCTGGCGCAAGAAAGATAAACTTAGGAAGGGCAGATTCGCTAGGATCTCAGCATTAATGGTTTGCTTCGTTCGAAGTGAAGCAATGGTGGTTATAATCATGGCGCTCTCGTTTATTCTCTTCACAATTAGTGTTCAGTATTCATGGTCTAGGCCTTGGTTTGCTGTGGATTTTAGGGCAAAGCAGGTCTCTACTCACAGAGGCAAGCTTCATGCATGTACCCCGTTATCTTGGAGGCGGTATTATTATGTTAAGGGTATTGATGGTAGGATAAACTATGCTATAAGTGGTACGCTTTCTACTGCTATGGAATTTCGAATTGGGCGGTCCTCACCTTCCTCTCAGGCCTACTTTGTGCGCTCGTATTGGTTCCCGGTGCAATCTTTTTTCCCTTCAGTCATTGTTCCTGGTTGTTCAATGCCTTCCCCTACGCACCTCAATATGGTTTGCCAGATTGGGAGGAATTGTTCTCAGGGGCGCCGAGGTAGCCAAAGGCATTCGAAGGCAAGTTGTCCTATGGACCCTGAACTGTCTCCTATCAATCTCCCCTCCTCTCCGGTGAATGTGCCTCCTCTTAGCCCCGCTCACAAGCCAACTCCGAATAGTGCGTTTCAAACCACTCATTTCAAGTTCCAAAACAATCTTAATAGGCCATTGATCATCGCTCATATCACTATTATCCTTTCGGAAGAAGAAAACCAGCTTTATCCTCTGACGTGTGTGGCTCCTAAGCCTTCTCAAAGCAGTGAGCAATTTACGGATGTGGGAAGCCCAGAGAAACGAAAGGGAGATAGGCTTGGCAAGGATGAAGCTCCCAACATTACTCCGCCTCTTGAAGACATTGTCCCGGTGGCCGGCGAAGTGAATTCCAGAGCCATTAATCATCCCATGGTGAACCCTGTGGGTGAGAAGGCTGGAAGTGAAGATTTGTGGATTGGCGGCGCGTGTCCAGTAGTGGAGAGGCCTCCTAGTGAGGACGTGGAAGTTTGAGGCCACCTAGGTCTGTTCAATCTTTCTTTTTGGTTTTGTTGACGTTTCAGATGACTACTTCTAGGCAGTTTTTTTTGCAGTCATGGTTCAGCATCTTCAACCAGATGATTTTGTTTCCCTCCAGGGCAGTGGTAGTATAATTATCTTCTAGTTTTCCAAGGAAAATGCCTATCTTGCTTTCACGTTTCTTCTTATGTTCTACTAGTCTATCTCTAGGCTCTACATATGTTTTCTAGCTTTCTGTAACTGGTCTGCCCAGGTTCTTTCTATACTACGGCATTTTTTCTCCGTTGACTTCTCTCAGGTACTGTTATCTGAGGCCTCAACTCCTTGTAGTATTATTTTGCTTTTCAGTTAATAGAATTTAGTCTTTGAAGAGAAAAAAAAAAAAAACATCAGAGAGAAATAAATTTTGCAGTGTGGGATTAGGTATTTTTGAGGCTATAACCATATAAATAGATGTCCCTCAAACCACAAAAGGGGGGACAATAAATTAGCACCCAAGTAGACTGGTACCTATAAAGTATTGTAGAGTATTTAAATGTGGCTTAAAAGTTGAATTTTCCTCCATCGTCATGTGTACATTCAATCTTCCATGTTTCTTACTTAAAGAATCTAATCAATGACAAGATCCTAGTTTACACTATTTTACTATCAAGAAGGAAAAGGCATAATAGAGCTAGGAAAAATCCTTGAAACATGGATCAAGTAATTGTGAAATTGAGAAAATATTTAGTACCTTACCAATTGGAATAACTTTCTAGTAGAAAAGGTAACATGGAAATATGAGTTTTTCATGAAGAAACATTTCTATGTAATCAAGTATTCAAGAAAAAAATTGTTTGAAGTGAAGATGCACATTAAACCATGTTCAATGATTTATTACATTTGTTTCATTATATTAGTATTTTCCTTATTCTATAGTTATACCCTTTAATGGTCAATTAAACCTTATTGTTATACTCTTTGTCTCTTGTATACTAAGGAGGCCTAGTTTTAGAGATTATCTCATCATATGCATTTTTTATATTGTAAAAGGGGGATCACCTCTCAATGAGGATTCTCATTATGAAAGTGTGGAGTTACTTCAATTACAATGCTTATGTTGTTTTATTTTTTTACATAATGCTTCCCCACAAAGTAATAACACCTTATGCTTTCTGCAACAAAATTCAATGCAAAGAACTTACCTTGAGCTATATGGACAAGCTAATCCCTGACCTGGACTTGACACCATAAAATAGATGCACCAAAGTTAAATGTCCTCCAATCCCACTTGAAAAATCAACAACCTGGTCCTATAACAAGAAAATGTATAGTAACTTTAGATAGCACAAATGATATTGTTAGGACTAGTGTAAATAATTAGTACATTAGTTGTCTTGCTACCCATGCTCATTGAGTGAATTTTCAATTTTAAATTTGGTGGGAACTTCGTTCAAAGTTGAGAAGGTTGATCTATTAAATAGTAACACCTCCTCTCACATCTACCCACTTTTACAAGCTCTCTAGGGTAAACATGAGATGAGTGCCACTATCACATGACCCAACCTTCAAGATCTAATTATGGAAGAGGGGTCCACAATTGACTAACAAACCACCCCAGTGGATTAATCCTTGAGCTGGAACTCATTTTCACTAGGTTTACACCACAAACGCACCCTTTATGCTCTATGAGTGTGGCTATGGGGCTCTAGCCGCACTCATAATCTTCACTACATGCGGTTATGACCCAAATTTCTTAGTTAGGTACATGCTGTCATGAGATCTGTGCCACTTTTTTAGGAAAGCCTCTAGACCAATGAACAAAACTGCCTATACCTTTCCATAATAATTATTAAGATGACAACAATGCCAAACATCCAAACTTGAACAAGATCTTGACCAGGACATGCCTAGTACACAACAGAAATTTCATCAAACATATGGTAAACATGAAAGCTACAGGTCATTAATACATACATGATCGTAAACTTTTGAGTTTCATCTAAGAATCACCAAAAAGGCTCCAAAGCCCTCTCTAACTAGTTGCAACGACACTTGTTAGTCCATGCATTAATCACCCATCCAATAACTTAACAAATCATGAACAAGTTCCATAGCTGGAGCACATCATATAACCAAGTATATAACCACCATATAACCAAAATATAGATCATAACAAAACAACCCTAATGTCAACGTGATAACTAGTAAAAGTGCTCATAGATCATAATAGGAAAATAACTCATATTCACATTTGAAAATGCCAACCAAGTCACGGACTTCCATGTACCACCGAATTATAGATTGGGCTGAACCAAATATCTCTTGCAGCCAATGACCCCTGCACCATATTCCAAGCATGAATGTGGGATCATACGGGTTAAATCAAAACAAAACCAATCAGGGCTTCGAGAGGCCAAACCACCTCAATCCTCAACCAAAAAGGTCTCACTTATATGGTCTAGAAATCACTAACATCAACGAGATCAGTCTCTACCCAAGTTGTCCAGGGCTCTAGTAACTAGTATCTCAACCCAAACTAAATCGGGGCTCCAGAGAATTTCTTTCAGCCTGAAACTCTAGGGACTATTAACTCAACCCACAAGGCTTAGATCATTTGTCCCAATCTACAAGCTCTAGGAACTAGTAAATTAACCTGAGCTATTTCAGGGCTCCATAGCGTTTGTTCCAAACCATTGTCATAAAGAAACTAGGAACCAATAAAAAAAAATGTGGGGAACCCACAACACCATGGTTATCTAGGAAATGGCAAGGAAAGGATGAAATTGTTATCAATCCAGGAAAACCTCCATGCCAATGAAAAATCATAACCAAGGAACCACATGCATATACCATGCATCCAAAAATCAACATGTTGATCACAAATGCAACCTATTACCTACAAAGTAATCTTGTTGTATCTTTTTATCAAACTATCTCCTTATGCTTCCTTGCTTTCCCTTGCTTACTTCTCCAAATCCAGGTGAATTTTAGAGTGCTCCAAGAATTCTCTGAGTGTGCAAGAGTATGAGATAATGAGAGAATGAAAGGAGAGAGCTAAAAATGAATTGGAAAAAGTTGTGAAATGATTCTCTGATGTCTTTTTTATGATTGATCTCTCCTTTTCTTCATTTCACTTCATTTTTCCTCTAATTTCCCTTGCATGCAAATTTGTGTATCTTCACCTTCCTTTTGTCCTATTTTCCTTTATTTTCATAATTAAAAGTGAATTATTACCTCTTTGCATTTGCCAATTTCCATAGCCATTATTTAACCACAAGTGGTGCCTACTATAATTTTTTCCCCAACATTTAGCTTGGAATACGTGTCCCATGACCCTGGTGTTATTTTTATTTACATGGAAAATCAACCAAGGGTTGTTACAAACCCCTCCCCCTTGGGGGAACACCGTCCTTAGTGTTCGATGATTCTTATAACCAGAAAAACATGTTGCCCATGGAGCTTTATAAAAAAGGTCAATGCAGCATTTACAACATACCAAATTGTTGAATCCATGAACACCATACTACTAATTGGAGCTTTATAACAAAACTTGATGCAGTATTTACAACATACTACTTATTGGAGTTTTCTAACATACCTCATTGCAGTATATACAACACAAATAGGCGTATATAAATATAAACCAAAACACATAAACCAAACACATCTTCTCAACTAGAAAAAAAAGAAGGATATAAAGCCTGCATCTTATCATCCATCTCCCATGTAGCTTCATCAGGCCCAAAATGCTTCAACTGTACTTTAACTTTCTCTATTTCTCGGTTCCAGAGAATGATTTATTCCCATCGAAAAATGCATTGAGGTTGTGGATGGAACTCTCCCTCTGGTTCCACCTATAATACAGACCAATCAATCACATAATCATCATCATAGACATATCTCTTAAGCAATGAAACATGGAAAACATCGTGGACTTTCATGGTTGGCAGCAGTACAAGTTGGTAGGCCACTAGTCCAATCCTCTCAAGGATATCAAAAGGCCCACAATATTGAGGTGAAAACTTGGCACATGACCTAATCCTCAAGGAACTCCTCTTGGGATTGATGCGCAAGTACACATGCTCCCCAACTTGAAACTCCTTGAATGCTCTCTATTGATCTACATAAATCTTCTTCTTTTCCTATTTTGCCTTTAAATTCCTCTTAATAATCTGCATCTCCTGCTCCATCTTAGCCAACATATTCTGTCCAATAACTACCATATTCACTGAATCACTCTAGTTGATAGGAGTATTTCAACTCCACCCATAAAGAGGCTCAAATGAACTCATCTTCAAGGACTCCTGCATCCTTTTTCATATGCAAAATCCACCAATAGAAGATACTCCTCCGTCTTCCTCTGCTAATGCATGACATACATATTCAACATATACTCAAGAATCCTATTGACCTTCTTTCTCTATCCATCTCTCTATTGATAAGGCTAAGTCTATCCCCAAGCCTACCAAAAACTCCATCCAAAACCTGGAAGTGAACTTGGTATATTTCTCTTATATAATCTTCTTAGGAACACCATGCAATCTCACTATCTCCTTGATGAAGATCTAGGCTTCCTTGCTAGTTAAATTTGTATACTTCACTACAATGAAGTGAGGTACCTTTCTCAACTTGTTAGCCACAACCATGATGGAATCATGTTGCTTCAATGTCCTTGACAAACTTGTAATTTATTCCATGGAAATGACCTCCCATTTCCATTCTGGAATCATAATAGGATGCAACAAACCAGTTGGATGCTTACACTTCGCTTTCACTTATTGACAGTCCAAACATCTTGGAACAAACTTAACCACCCCTTTCTTCAATTTTAACCAATAATAAAACTTCTTGGTTATTGTCAAACTCTTCTAATATCTTGGGTGATGTGAATGTGACTTGACATGAAACTCCCTCAAGATAAGATTATTGATCTCGCTCCTATCTAGAACATAAATATTGTTCCTAAATATGACTAAGCCATATGCCATGAGGTGGTACTCCTCATCCCTATCACCTTTACCCTACTTCTACATCATCTGCTTTAGCTACCAATACCTATCATCATGCTTCCCTGCATCCAATATATGCTCCTGTAAATCTATCCCATATCAAATCACAACTAAAATATGATTCACCTGCACTCTCTTACTGAGACCATCCACAACCTTATTTTCCTTGCCCTTGATGTACCTAATATCAAAGTCAAACTCACTAAGGGTAGCCAACCATATAGTGTTCCTAGAATTCATATTGTGTTGGTCAAACAAGTACCGCATCCCAATATGATCACACATCAAGTCGAACCTCCATCCAAGAAGATAATGTCTCTACATCTTCAATGAATGAATGATAGATTCTAACTCAATATCATGTGTCACATAGTTTTTCTCATGCTCATTCAGCTTCCTTAACTCATAGCATACCACTTTCCCTTCATACATTAGGATTCCACCAAGTCCTTCCTTGCAAGCATATATACATACTACAAAATCCTTATCGGGATCTTCAATCTTCAATACTGGAACATTTGTAAGAAAATGCTTCAATTTCTTAAAACTAGCTGCACACTCCTTATTCCATTCAAACTTCTTCCATTTTCTATGCAAAGATGTGATAGTATAGCCAATCTATTAGAAGTTCCTAATGAACCACCTGTAATAACTTGCTAGTCCCATGAATGATCTGACCTCATCCACATTCCTAGGAGTTGGCCACTCTATGATAGCTTTAATCTTTTTCGGGTCCACTGTTATACCCTCCTTGGAAACGACATGTACCAAGTACTGAATCTGAGACTGAAAGAAACTACACTTGCTTAGCTTCGCATACAACTGATGCTCTCTCAATAATCTCAACACTGCTTCTAGGTGATTTTCATGCTTTTCCTCATTCTTAGAATATATCAATATATAATCAATAAACACTATCACAAACTTGTCCAAGTAAGTACACAACACATTTTTCACCATGTAGAAATTCCCACTATAGATCACCTGATAATGCAATATACTAAAGCAAAATACTAGATCTACTTCTACCATCAAACTTTGCGAAAGCTTAATCAATTTGAGTTAGATCAATTGGAACACATATAACAGTGAAGAATAAATCATACACATGAAACACAAAAAATACTTAGGGGAAAGCCTCAGCTAAAAACCCCACTATCTGTATTATCATACAACGATTTATACAAAGCCTTAGCTCTCACACAGCTAGCCAGCTCTCAGTACAATTCTCACAGATGAAGGTGGAAATACATCAGGATTACACAAAGCCTTAGCTCTCACAACTAGCCAACTCTCATTTCAATCCTCCTAGATGTTTACAGGCAATCAAGACTTCCCCTAAGCCTTCTCCTCTACCCTCCACGCCTCCTATTTGCTCGTGCAGTTTCTCCTGGGTGATCCTCCTATTACCAAGTGTAACACTGATCTCTCACACTAATCTCACACCCTGTAAAACTACGCAATCCTCAAGGAACCTTAATCCTTCTTCTTGGATGATTTTCCTTTATAGGAAAGATATTCATCCAACTGATAGTACACTGTCCCTTTTTTGATCTCAACCGGGTCTCTGTCTAAACTGACATGCATCAGTTATCCATGAGTGAATACTCAGTTATCTAAAAATAATAGTTGTCACATGCATGCAAGCATCAACAAACTATATCTCATTAATTTAATAACTTGTTAAATTAATCTAACTGGACTTGACTAAGTTAATCTAAGTCAACTGATTACAACTCAATATTACAACTCATCCTTATATCTTTAACTAATAGATAAATTCATCAATTAATAGATAAACTGTTGCATGTCCTCACATACACTTCAAGTTTGTTTTTCCTTAACTAATTAACTCAAGATGAATTAATTAATTAATTTACAAATTGTTGTTAATATCAAATTCGAATTTTACTTCCTATTTTAGTCTAGGGACTAACTAAAAATAGGAATCCATCTTGAACTTCTAAAAATAAAACTTCTATTTTTAGCACTTCCATTTTCATTCCATGTTGTCCAATCCAGCACTGGTACTCAAACTGCTATTTTTAGCAGTGCTATTTTTAGCACTTCTATTTTTAACAATTTCTTGTTGCCATTTTCAACACTCCCTCTCAACAAGAAAGGCTTCCTCTCAAACCCGATCCTGTACCTTCAGAATGTTCTATATGCAACACTTCTACCATGTGTGGTGGCTCCAGCAACTCTCGAAACAAAAGAACTCCCAACTAACCTCTTTTTTGGGCTAGAAACATACTCTGATGTTGAAGCTCTACTTGCTACTGACAAGTGCTCCCTCTCCGACCTCTATTCTACTGCAACATTTCCATGCATCTCACACCATTGCACACCTCTCTGTGCTACCCTACACTAGTGCAACACACTTGTGCCTGTCGCATTGTTGCAGCCTGCTAGCTCTGCACTGTCCTGGGACTCCTGCACTGTAGCTATCTCTGCCACTCCATCCGCATCTATCTCTACCCAATTAGTCAGTCCTACTACTCCTCATCGGGGCTCCCATAGCAAATTCAAATCAAAGAGGTTGGGTACCTCAAGGATCCTGCCCCTCCTCCTTGGGACGATCACTCCACATCGCCCCACATCCTACCTGGAGGTATGGTTGCATGTGATCCCTCTGCCCACCTGGCTCGAAGCTTATCCCTACTGGAGGTCTCTGCATGAGTAAATTTCTCTACTTGATCTTCTCTCAGCGTCTTTAGTTGTGGCTACTCCACAACCTCCTGAAGCTGCTTCATCAATCGTGGCTCCTCCACAATCGTCTGAGTCTTCTTCTGGAGCTGCATGTTGAGAGGTAATGCACTCTCCCTCTCAACCACAAAGTATCTAACCTTTTCCTTGCTCCTCAAGGCTTTTCATGCATCTTGTACCTCAGGTGAATACAGGTTCTTGGCTAGCACACCAATCTGTTTCATCTTTCCCGCTGTCACGAAATTTTCTAGAAAAAGAGCTGATTTTAAATTAGCGATATCTCCCTCATCCGAACTCCGATTCAGCCGATGTTTTTTTTTTTATTTTGGGTATTTTTCGACAAGTAATCCAAATATGCTATTTTTCTCAAAAAAAATTGTACAAAAATTTTCATATCTGCTCTGCAAACGCTTAGCCCAAAACTCAAAACTTTGAAATCTCCTCTCAGTATGTTGTTCTCTCCTTTGATCACCTGTTCTTTGATACCATGTAGAAATTCCCACCGTAGATCACCTGATAATGTAATATACTAAAGCAAAATACTAGATCTACTTCTACCATCAAAATTTGTGGAATCTTAATCAGTTTGAGCTAGATCAATCAGAACACATATAACAGAGAAGAAGAAATCATACACTTGAAACACAAAAAATACTCAGGGAAAAACCTCAGCTAAAAACACCACTATTTGTATTATCGTACAAGGATTTATACAAAGCCTTAGTTCTCACATAGCTAGCCAGCTCTCAGCACAATCCTCACAGATGAAGGTGGAAATACATCAGGATTACACAAAGCTTTAGCTCTCACAACTAGCCAGCTCTTAGTGCAATCCTTCTGGATGCTCATAGGCAATCAAGACTTCTCTTAAGCCTTCTCCTCTGCTCTCCAAGCCTCCTATTTCCTTGTGCAGTTTCTCATGGGTGATCCTCATGTTACCAAGTGTAACACTAATCTCTCACAATGATCTCACACCTTGTAAAACTGCACAATCCTCAAGGTACATTAATCCTTCTGCTTGGATGATTTTCCTTTATAGGAAAAATATTCATCCAACTGATAGTACACTGTCCCTTCTTTGATCTCAAATGGGTCTCTATCCGAACTGACATGCATCAGTTATCCATGAGTGAATACTCAGTTATCTGAAAATAATAGTTGTCACATGCATGCAAGCATCAACAAACTACATCTCATTAATTTAACAACTTGTTAAATTAATCTAACTGGAATTGAATAAGTTAAACTAAGTCGACTGTGTTATAGACATTTTTGTGCCTTATAGCATTGAGCATGAAATGTCCATGAACTAAGGGATCCAAAGTCCCTAAACATGTTGTTCCTACCCCTAGAGGAACAAGGCAAACTAACCACAGCAATTCACAGAAGTTCTCCACCTGAAAACACTAAAAAACAAGCCAATTCTGGATCATGTCAACTGCTCCACTGAGCATCTGCGCTGAATGTCAACTGCTCCACTGTCTACCTGCGTTGAATGTCAACTCCAACAAAGGCTACCTACGCTGAGCGAGTTTGGACATGTGGCAGAGTCATTCCTCAAGGTGTTAATGCCCAGGAAGCTTCCAAAATGACACTTGCATCAAGGAATTCGACTAGTGATGAGTAAGAGGTTCCAAATCTCCAAGTCGAAGCAAGAACCTCCAAGTGGACTCAAGAACTGATAGAGGGAGAGGACACTAGTCAAATCTCAAGCTGACTCATCCTCTCTCCAAATAACTATATATAGATCTCTCCTCCATGGGATCTAGGGGCTGGAATGTTGTGATTGCAAAGGATTGTTGTTGGTTTGTGGCTGGAAACATTGGGTGCTTAATGCTTTGAAGGGAGCTGAAGAAGGAATTCCATTCTGCTGGGAAGGAGATGCTGGATTGGAGCCCTATGGGTTGTATCTCTTCCTGAACCCTGTTACTTATCAATAAAGCTATCTTGATTCTTTCCTATATGCTGGTGTATTTTGTATGATTGCATTAGTGTATTTGATTTACTTCTAATCCTGAATCATTTATGAATATGTATATTTGCCTTTGTATTGTGTTCTTCTCTTGTCACAAGTAGTTGTTCTCTTGTCACAGGTAGCTGTTCTCTTGTGATCACGTGGGATTCAAGTAGCTGTTCTCTTGAGCAAGCGAGGAGACAAGTAGCTCTGGACACACAAAGAGAAGAGGATCTAGATCGAGGGACAACCGGAAGACAACGGTAAGTCTGTCGATCTCCCCTCTTTCACATTTCATAAAGGAAGAAATCATAATAGTTGTATTCGTTTGTTGCCAAGGCGCTGTCACACCTTAGGTGGATAGGATCGTCCTGCATAGGCATTTTTCCCCACAACAAATTGGCGACTCCACTGGGGAAAAACTTGTTTATTCATTTCATTTGTGTTTCCGTCATTTGTTTACTTCATAGACTTGACAGCAACTATTGAACTGCATCTTTCCCGGATGCAAAGCAAAAAGTTGTTGCTTTGATCCAGTTGTTGGACTTGTCTATGATCTAAACTAGATCCACAAATGATTTGATGATCCTTGTGATAGTCTTTAGTACCCTATCAAAGCATCCCTCTGTTTATACCTTGCTTGTGTTTCTGATTTGGCCTGAAACAGTTGATTTTTGAGCATTTTATGACCCAGAACCCAAGGGAAACGAGAGTTTCTCTTTTAGCGCAACTGCTGTGAAGGCAGTCTGCATTTCAATGCAGGTCCCGAAGGGGCTACCTGTGCTGAATGTCAAACTGACAGTGTTAGACCTGCGCTGAACCAGTGTGGCCTTGTGCAGCTGGGGTTCTTTGTTGTCTTTTTCCCTGTTTTGATCTCTGTTTTTGCAGCCTTTAACCAGCATAGGTACCAGTCTGATAAGCCTTTTCTTTGCTTGAATTCCGCCTCATTTTTGTACAAAAAGATTGTGAATGTTTTTATGTGTTTGTGGCATCATTTACAGTCTTCCTTTGCATGAGTAAAGTAGTCATCCTATAGCCTTTGATTCAGATCTGATTGATAGTGATCTTAGAAGAGAGTTCATTGGCTGTTTTCAGATTGATTATAGATTTACTTTTGCTTATTGGTTTGAATTTGTCTCTTTCAAAGTGTCAAAAAAAGTCTTTATTTCGAAAATCGCAAAGTGATTGTAATCTCTTCTACCCTTGTTGATTTCGAAGAAAGTGAACTTGTTTGTATTGATCATTGTAAAAGCAAATTCAAAGTTGTGCAAAAAGCTTTCTTTGTAGGCATTTATACTAAGAAAGCGGAAAACAAACACCTGCATTGTGCATTTTGCATTTGATAGTTTGCATGTTGGATTTAGGGAAAGTGCATTAGAGTGTGCTGATTGCTCTTTGAGAAAATATAGTGTTATTATTTTCCCTTAGTAGCTAGGATTTTCAAAGTTGAAAAGATAATAAAGTTTGCTTATCATCTTAGACTGCATTTAGGAATTTGTATCATACATCTCGTGGTGAACCTTGAAAGGAAAACTTTAAAAAGATCAACCTAAAATAAACTGAATGAACTTAACAACGCTTTGTAACATAACGCACAACATAGAGGTCTAGGCTAGAGACGTGTTCCGGCGTCGTTAAACCTAGTGACTGTCGATCTCGAAGAAGGTGGGTGATTCCTCCTGAGAGACGGTGGCGCTAATACGGATTTGTGCTCCCACGTACTGTCACGTATATATTGGGAGACCCCTATAGGTATATATCTTTTATCCTTAGGAAGCCATGTCAGCCGCCCTACTGATCGCAATGTAGTGAACACAGCATTCACGAAGATCGACCACCCGTACCGTAAAAAGTATTCTGTGGTTTCGCGAAAAGTTTGGCACACCCTCTGCCTAGAACTCCAGAGCAGTTTCTTTTGGCCTTTTTCAGACTCTATAACAGAAAAAGTCCATCCGAGCATTTGTCACTTCGGGCTCGTTAAAACATCGAAGGAGACTAGAGTCATCTTTAGCTTTTTCTCGACTCTTTAAAACTGAAAAAGCAAGTTGTGTCTAAAAGCGTCGTTAACAATTTATTTTAAACGGAACAATCACCCTTTAATTCCTGCGTTGATCTTTAGGTCGAAGAGATGGAGCACACCAACCAAGGAATTCCTCTTGGTGGAAATCCTAGTCCCTTCTCCTCTTGGGGAGATGTTGGTGCGCCCCACATGGCCACATTGTCGCTTCCAGGACTGACAATTGGCCTACCAATTTGGCTCTTTTCAACCAATGTCGTTCAGAATACCACCTTTCCTGAACAGTCGAGTCAACAGTTAGATCAGACAAGAGTTGCCTCCCAGCCTTCAACTTCATCTTCCTCCCCTCCTTCCTCTTCGCTTGACGGAACTGGTCGATTTAAAAACCAGGTTCCTAAGGAGAAGAAGGAGAAGAAGAAGAAAGAAAAGAAGAAGAAGGAGCCTAAGGTGACTGGGGGCAAACAAGTGTCATCTAACAAGAATCTACACACCGCACTTGTAAGGCCTAAATCGCCATGCCTCATATGCAAGGGAGACCACTTCCATAGAGATTGTCCCTGTATCCTGCAGATACTAAGAGACTGGTCCCCCCGTTTTCACAATTCGGTAGCATCGACCTTTGATAACCATGTTGACTGCTCACCGTCAACTAGTGGGAGTGAAGCTCCAGGACAGAGCGGGAGAGCTAAATTTCCCTGCAGACTGTGTGAAGGCAATCACGCCATCCACCGTTGTCCCTTCTTAGACGAGGAAAAAAGAGTTCTAGAAGATCGCCTGATTTTACGAGCGCATCTCCCTCCTGGATATCAAAGACTCCTGCCAAGTCCCTCACTAGTTGAGAATCCAGCTGAGCCACTTAGGTGGTCAGCCGAAGCACCTGTCATTGAAGAAGAACTGTCTGGATCCATGCCTGACGAAAGTCAAAAGGTTGATATGGCAGTTGACCCAGTTTTGCCTTCAGAGGCTCCATCTTCGAATGACACCATCACAGAGGAGAATAAAGACGACACCGTCCAGATTCTCTTCATCAGCACTGACTCTGATAATCAAGGGGGCAATGCCACCATTCCTTTGTCGCAGCAAGGAAGTTCATCAGAGCGCTATCCGGCCGTATATTCGGTCCCACCACCAAGCAACCTAGTTGTGTCCTTTGATTGGAACCAACTAGGCAGACCCCGGTTGCCAGCCAGTATACCATTCACAATTATTTGTCAAATATACAGAATGGTAATGGCTGGCACTATCATTGATGAAGGGGCATCTGTGAGTATCCTTTCCTCTATTGCTTGGAAAGCGCTTGGTTCGCCAGCGCTTTTACCTGAGATGAGAAATCTATCGGGTTTTGATAAAGGAACCAGTCGACCTTTAGGGATCCTCCCCAATGTGCCTATAACATTGAAAGGGAAGACCGTTCAAATGAACGTGATGGTCATTCAAGGACCCTTGGATTATAACCTACTCCTTGGACGAAACTATATATATTGCATGGGAGCTGTAGTCTCCTCACTCTTTAGAGTAATGTGTTTTCCGCATGAAGGAAGAATGGTCAAGCTCGTGGACCAACTTTCGTTTCCCGGATCACACATCGCAAATAGTCATGTGCCATTCCTAAATGGTCTATTCATGTAAGAAGTGTCTCAACCCACGGTCCGTCCTCCTGATGAGCGTGATTAATCTGGGAGGATATGACTAGAACCCAGGGGGCATGTGTCCTGGCCTGCTTCGGCAGGAAAACTTTGGGTATAGGGTAGGTTTCCGCGGGAGAATATGACTAGTCCGTTCCCCGTCCGTTATTTGGAAGAGGGGTTGTTCTGGAATAAGATTCTTTTGTCAAAGTTACGTGTTTGACAATAGTCATTCACTCTTGTCTATTTCGATAGACATTGCCGAGGAAATGTTTTGTTTGAAAGATTAACGAGACAATCTTTGGGTAACCTGAAAGAGGTAAGCCTCTCTCGATTAAAACAAATTTTTTGGCGGAGGGTAAGTAGAGGTAACCTTGAAACTCTGTTTTATACCTGGGGGCATTGGAGTGCAAGCAAGGGGCGACTATTTATTTTTTTTAATTTTTAGGTCCTCCCTTTAAACCTGTAGGTCTAACCCTTTAAACTCGTAGGATTAGCCGTTTCCGAACTTTCATAAAGAAAGGACGGGGAGCAAAGCTTAGTGAGATGAAGCTCCATAAAAAATAGAATCTTGATGAGACACTCTTATCAAATGACTGGGTAATCGAGCAGTTTTAGCATAAAGTTCATGCTCGTTAATAAATAAACGCAAGATCCAAGCAGTTTTAACGCGGTCTTCATGCTCGTTAAAAAATAAATATAAGCAGTGAGCAGAGTTTCCTCTAGTGTTTAAGCTCATTTTTAACTAAAAAATGAACCTATCCCAGTAAATAACCACTGTGATCGTAAATTTATCAGCCATAAAGCCTTGGTCGTGTTTGCACCTGCCACCTCCACTTTTCATTTGGCCGATCGTTCACCCCCATATGATTGTTTACCTATTTTGAGGAACAGCTGCGAAGAGTGATTTCACCTAGCCATCCTTGTGACACTACCGTGATTGGAAAATTCCAACCTGTACCTGGAATCAGTTGATATCCCTGTTTATCACTCGTTCCTCAAAAGACGAGTCTTCTTTAAGCTCTTTTCAATTGACTCGTAAAATATGAAAATATTGCCGAGTTTTGGCCTTCCAGCTCGTTAAAGGACGGGAAGAGCTATCCCTCCTCTAGATTTTAATCTTTTTGGACCTGAGGGATTATTGCACAAAAAGGTCGAGCACTTGTTTTATTCGGCTCGTTAAAATTATCGAAAACTCATCCCTTCTGTATTGTTTTATACTTTTTCGGACTTAAGGGATTAGATGATGAAAAAGGAATTTTGGAGTTAACTTTATGTACCTTTTCAGACTCTCTAAAAATGAAAAGGATCAAGTTATCCTTGTCGTTAGACTCGTTAAAATTATTAAATAGTGACAAACTTGTCTTTAGACGAGAACGAGTTTCACTATCGCTAAGCTCGTTAAAACATAGCGATGGGCTTGCCCGAAGGGCAGGTTATAGAACAAGCATATGTTATCCTCCTCAAGCTTGACAAAAATAAAGAGGTACTGATCAGCAATGATTGGGGAAAAATTGGGAAAAATCAAGAAAACTTTGATGGTAGCAGGTCGCTCTTGAACATGACACTTTTCCTCCGTATCACAATCGGGTTGGGTTGTTTCATTCACCGGTCACATCACCATGGTCTCGCCATACCATCCATATTTGGGGTAATGCTACCGATCCATCGCATCAGTGTCGCCATATGTTCAAGAGAAGTCGTTCAGAAAGAGTCAACCGGGTCCCATCCACTGCCATACATTATCCTTCATCCATTCATGACCGCCACCCTGAACCATATGTCACAGATCGTTTTCACCTCCATTAAAATCATTAGCTCCGTTCTGTGTCACGGATGTGGGATTCATCAAGGCCCTCCTTTGACGGATCGCTTCTTGTCGACATCAGCTCATTATCCAAGAAGTTGATCTAGGAACAACCCCTTCAGTACTTTGAAGCTTGCATGCCTCAATGGCAAGTTTCTCACTTCTGGCGACAGGTATACATTAATGACCTTCGACCAGAAGATTTTGCGTGGTGTTCGACGCCAAGTCCTTTATTCACGCCACGTGAATTTTACTGCAGTACCTTGAGGGTCATTATCATTATCGGTGATTCCTCTCGCGCTTGTTAACGGTTTACATCATTGACCAGTAATCAAGCGATGTCTTTCCATGTTCGACTTCAGCGCAATTCTCACATGGATCGACTTGTACTTAGAGTGAAGATCGAACGAGTTTGAAGACCCCGGATCTAGTTTCGTCCATCCAGGCTGCGATATATATTCAGGAAAGATAAAGACATTTGACATGTACATCATTGGAGCAGATGATTATCCTACTCAAAGGATGATAATTTCGCCAAAATTATCAGTCTACCATCAGACGATCGTCTGTTCTATGTACAAAAATGAATTTATAAAGCTGAGCATGAGAATGCCCACCTCAACTAGATCATGAAAGCAGTATGAATCATAATGTGTTGTATTGTATTTTATTTACAGGTCTCCTCCCAGCAGATGGATGAACTTCGGACCCTCCTAGATAAAGCATTTCACCCGATAAACGGCCTCATACTTTAGGGGGCAACTTTTATAGTCATTTTTGTGCCTTACAGCATTGAGCATGAAATGTCCATAAACTAAGGGATCCAAAGTCCCTAAACATGTTGTTCCTACCCCTAGAGGAACAAGGCAAACTAACCACAGCAATTCACAGAAGCTCTCCACCTGAAAACACTCAAAAACAAGCCAATTCTGGATCATGTCAACTGTTCCACTGAGCATCTGCGCTGAATGTCAACTGCTCCACTGTCTACCTACGTTGAATGTCAACTCCAACAAAGTCTACCTGCGCTGAGCGAGTTTGGACATGTGGCAGAGTCATTCCTCAAGGTGTCAATGCCCAGGAAGCTTCCAAAATGACACTTGCATCAAGGAATTCGACTAGTGATGAGTAAGAGGTTCCAAATCTCCAAGTGGAAGCAAGAACCTCCAAGTGGACTCAAGAACTGATAGAGGGAGAGGACACTAGTCAGATCTCAAGCTGACTCATCCTCTCTCCAAATAACTATATATAGATCTCTCCTCCATGGGATCTATGGGCTGGAATGTTGTGATTGCAAAGAATTGCTGTTGGTTTGTGGCTAGAAACATTGGGTGCTTAATGCTTTGAAGGGAGATGAAGAAGGAATTCCATTCTGCTGGGAAGGAGATGCTGGATTGGAGCCCTATGGGTTGTATCTCTTCCTGAACCCTGTTACTTATCAATAAAGCTATCTTGATTCTTTCCTATATGCTGGTGTATTTTGTATGATTGCATTAGTGTATTTGATTTACTTCTAATCCTGAATCATTTATGAATATGTATATTTGCCTTCGTATTGTGTTCTTCTCTTGTCGCAAGTAGTTGTTCTCTTGTCACGGGTAGCTGTTCTCTTGTGATCTCGTGGGATTCAAGTAGCTGTTCTCTTGTGATCTCGTGGGATTCAAGTAGCTGTTCTCTTGAGCAAGCGAGGAGACAAGTAGCTGTGGACACACAAAGAGAAGAGGATCTAGATCGAGGGACAACCGGAAGACAACGGTAAGTCTGCCGATCTCCCCTCTTTCACATTTCATAAAGGAAGAAATCATAATAGCTGTATTCGTTTGTTGCTAAGGCGCTGTCACACCTTAGGTGGATAGGATCGTTCTGCATAGGCATTTTTCCCCACAACAGACTGATTACAACTCAATATTACAACTCATCCTTATCTCTTTAACTGATGGATAAATTCATCAATTAATAGATAAACTGTTGCATGTCCTCACATAGACTTCAAGTTTGTTTTTTCGTAACTAATTAACTCGATATGAATTAATTAATTAATTTACAAATTGTTGTTAATATCAAATTCGAATTTTACTTCCTATTTTAGCCCAGGGACTAACTAAAAATAGGAATCCATCCTGAACTGCTAAAAATAAAACTTCTATTTTTAGCACTTCCATTTTTCATTCCCTATTGCCTAATCTAGCACTAGTACCCAAACTGCTATTTTTAACAGTGCTATTTTTAGCACTTCTATTTTTAGAAATTTCTTGTTTCCATTTTCAACACACCAAACACATGAAATTTATTGTAGAATTAGTAATACCAAAAGGAACCACTAAAAACTCATATTGTCCATACCTCGTACAAAATGCGGTCTTGTATATTTCTTCTTCTTTGATGTGCACTTGATGATATCCTAATCTCATATCAATATTTGAAAACACTATGGCTCCCTTCAAATGATCAAACAAATCATCAATCCATAGAAATGGATACTTGTTCCTAATAGTCACTTTGTTCAACTGCTTGTAATCAATGCACAACGTGAGAGTATTGTCCTTCTTCTTTACAAACAATACTAGTGCACCCCAAGGCAACACACTTGGTCATATGTATCCCTTATCAAGCATTTCCTTAAGATGCAACTTCAATTCCATGAATTCTAGAGTGATCATCCTGTAAGGTGCCTTAGATGTTGGTGATACTCCATGCATCAAATCTATAGAAAATTCCACCTCTCTATGAGGAGGAAACTCTTAAATGTCTATAGGAAACACACCCTGAAATTGCTACAAAATAGGATACCTCTTTAGGACTTCATCATCCTCAAGATCCTTCCCTTTATCACTAGAAATATGAACTGAAAACAATACACATACCTTCTCGCAACTGTTCTTTTCTCCCCCCCTCTATTCCCCTTATCCCCCTCTCTTCCCCCTTCTATATCTCTTCCCTCCTATTCTCCTCTCTCCCTCTCTCCCCATATCCCTTATCACTCCCTCTCTTTATCTCCACCTTTCTCTCTTTGTGTCTTTCTTCTTACCTCCCCCTTTCTCTCCCTTCTTCTCTATTTCTCTCCACATTTCTCTCTTTGTGTCTTTCTTCTTACCTCCCTCTTTATCTCCCTTCTTCTCTCCTTCTCTCTCTGACATTCTCTCTCTCTCTCTCTCTCTCTCTCTCTCCTCCAACTCTATTACTATCTCTCCTTTTCTCCCCTCTTCTCTCTATCTCTCCTTCTTTATCTCTCTATCTCACCCCCAAACATATACACTCTCTCTCCATCTCTCCCTTGTCACTCCCTCTCTCTCTCCACTTTTCTCTCTCTATGTGATTCTTCTTCCATCACTTTCTTTCCTTCCAACTCCATTTCTCAACCCCTCCCTCTCTCCTCCTCTCTCTCAAGTCCTCTCTCATCCTCCCTCTCTCCCTTCGCTTTACTCTCTCTATCTCTCCACCTCTATCATTATATATATATATATATATATATATATATATATATATATATATATATATATATATATATATGGAGAGAGAGAGAGAAGGGTAATATATATCATGATATATTAATATTTATTATAATATAACAAATTTAATATTACATTAATCCTAAGCTATTAAATTTATAATATTAATATTAATTTTAAGATTTTTCAAATATTACAACTTTGACGTGGAAATATTTATGTCTTTAGATATTTTAATATATCCATAGGATATGGTTTTCATTTTAAAGATTCATTTTACAAATATTTAATTAAAAGAAATATTAAAATATTTTGGAGCAATATTTTCATTATTTGTGTTGAATTAACTTTTTTAATTTATTTTAGGAAATGGTATTGACTTTAGTAAAGAGTAAAGATGTTTAAAATTTTACCTAATTTGGAATTTTAATGTGGTAAAAAAAATTTGTTGAAGGTAAATTTATGATAAAAAAAGATACAATGCAATTATCTTATGTGTTTAATAGTTATTTTAGCATATAAGTTTAATTTGAATAACTATATAAAACATGTAATTAATTATTTCTATTTCTAGATTAAAAAAAAATGGCCGACTTGAGAAAAAATTCGACTTTGATGACTCACTGACACCCTCACACATCATACTGGGTTGTAGAATGCCCCTGTTGGTTCAATAAAAGTATGGTATGAATATATACAAGTTCTAGACTTTAATATAAAAATATAAATCATAAAAAAACAAGTGTGGTAGGGTAGCTTAGCCCTTATCGCTCAAGTTAAAAATTATGGCATAGAAATAATTGCATAAAAAATTATAACCTACATTGGTCAATGTTAAATTAATAGTGGTTAATAGAAAATGGAATCCTATAGTCTTGCTTTGGGAGGAACTAATAAATTGAGATGTGAAGTAGATAAATTAATCTTATGCTCCCACACACTTACTATAATAAATTTTGGTGGGTAGTAACCACTAGTAAGCATACTCATTTATAGTTTTACTCCTGCATAAGTGCTAAGGAAAACATAAATAATGGTGATATATATATATATATATATATATATATATATATCAAAGACTTTCTTAAAATATGGTGGGAATTAATTGATGGTAAATATGTTATTTACTTCCTTCAAAGTCTAAGAATAAAAAATCATTACACAAATATTTAAAAATAATGCTTGTCCACATGGCATTATCTTGTGCAAATGTTACAATAATACCTTCAAATTATGGTCCAACCAAATGTTTAAAAGATAGATTTTTAACAATAATAAAAAAATTCAAAGTTAAACATTATAAGTTGAATTGGTCAATGCTAAATTAAGAGTAGAGAAAATTAATTGCTAAATCGGACTTTAGCAAAAAATAATAATACAAAAATTCCATTTCTTTGTGAAAAAATTAATTTATAAGAATTTCATTTTACATAGATAATAATATTATCATATATAGGCATTTTTTTTATACTCAAATTTCTAAACAATCATTTTAAATAATAGTATAATTTAAGATCCATTCTTTAATTCTAAATTTAATAAAATATGTCATTTTTAGCTGTCCATCTAAATGGGTATGCTTTATCTCTCTCTTGCAATAACATTATTGAAATGATATAAAAACAAAAAATTTAATATATTTTAAAATATACATATAAATTTATTATGTATGTTAATTTGGGGTGAGTAATAAACCTTGTGTATGTGTCAATTTAGGTTTCCAATGGTGAATTAAATTTACTTGCATGTAAGAAGTGTGTTGCAATCTATAATTTGGGGATGAGGGTAAAAGTTGTCAATTAATTTTATATGCATGTTTGCACAAAAGATAAACTTTAGTTCCATTCATAGTTTGAAAGAAGATAAGGTTTTTGTTTACAAGGTTAATTACATTTTACATTTTAGGTAATTAAGTGTGTATAATGTAATTTCACCTGGTTTTAAATAAATTAAGAAGTAAGAGGAATTGAGAGAAAAAATTGACATTTAAGAAAAAAAATTGACATTCATATTTAGTAATGTTTAAAAGATTTTTATTTAACTTAAATTTGTTTGTGTGTGGGGTGTGTGCATACATATATACATATATATATATATATATATATATATATATATATATATATATTTGCATGTATGTATATATAAATTCTTGAATATTTTTTTTTTCTCGATTAAGACTAATTCTATTAAGCAAAAATATTGTACAAGAGGAAACCTTCCAGAGAGGCAGAAAACCGGCAACCGGAAATGATAAAACTATCAACCTCGGTTCCGGAGAAGGAATTAAGCAAGCAAGGAGCTACAACAAGTCACTGGTAATCTAAAGAAGCAGTGATTCCTACCCTGAAAGGATAGAGGAATCAACACGAAGCTTTTTCCCTTTCTTTTTTTTGACTTCAACCCAACCATTTTGGGGTGGATGAGCAATAACAACTTGAAGATTGGGGTCCTCCACCGGAGAGCCCTCCTTTTCTGAATCAGAGGAGGAGGACAAGTGGACACGTTTCTGAGCAATGGCTGAGTCAATGGAAGGCGCCAGACCATTTGTGGGAGGGGCCACGAAATGAGGCGGCTGATTCAATTCTTCATCACTATCTTCATCTTCAGAGCTGGAGGAATCTGAATTCACGACAGGAGGAGGAGAACAAGGAGCCCATCATTTAGCCTTGGGCTTAGAGACGTTGGCCTTGTTCTTTTTTGCTGGGCGAGATGGGCATGTATCCTGCAAATTCCCAGATTGGTGGCAATGGCGGCACCGAAAAGCAGTATTCTCGTAATCCAGTGTCTGGGTCCAGACGAAGTCGTTGATCTTGAGATTGATTTGTTCTGGAAGTCCTTTGCTCAGATCTAATTCCACACATATTCTTGCATATGAGTAGAGACCTTTGGCTTCCCGCCATAAATCACCATGAATGAAGCTGCCCAAGATATCTCCTATGGCTCTGAAGACACGAGTGCTCCATAGGTGGGCAGGTAAGTTTGGAAGCCGGATCCATACAGGTGTCTTAGTAATGACTGCAGTAGCTGGATCAAAATCTGGGAACCAAGGAGTCAGGAATAGTCCTGCAGTTCCCATGAAACAAGGGCCTTCTGCTAAGGCCTTTTCATAGTGCTTACTGTTGTCAAATAAAACAATGAAATAACCTTTCGAACAATAAAAGATCTTACAATGATGTGTCCAGTTTGCATGGATCCATGCATAGAGATCCTGAGATCGCGGCCATAATCCGTTGAATCTGCAAATGATGGCTCTTTCTGCAAATTCTTGAAGATGGGAAGCCAGATCTTCATGAATGAGTTCAATAGAGGGTACTTCTTCAATCTTGTCAACCAGGAAGGCCTTAGATTTAAGGACTTCTGGGGCTTTGGGGATCTCAGAGTGAACATCATCTTTGTATGAGAAAGGCCGAGAAGAGGAAGATTGTCCCACAGCACCTCCTCTCAAACGGAGGGTTACCACCACAGAGCTGTTCCTGGATATGCTATAAGCAGAGAGGGGAAAAGGGTCTTCAAGTTGTTTACCTTGAAAGAGGAGACGCTAAAAACTTGAAGGGATCCCCAATCTGTGCTCTAGAATCAGTTTGAGTTCCTGCACTAGATCTGAAGGGCTAACCCATTGCATGATGGTTCTGCCTGTAGGCTGAGAGATTTGGATCTGAAAGGAGTCAAGTGAGGGCCTTGAGCTTCCTAGCGCAGATCTGCCATGGCCATTTCCCATCCGGGGGAGCAGACCTGCAAGATCTTGGCCAGGATGTGTATAGATCTCTGGATCTGGCCAGAGCGAGGGTTGTTCTACCTTCTGGGTAACTGGATCTGGCTGGTTTTTGTCAGATCTGAAGCAAAGACTATGCTTGACGCCGAGCTTGACATCCTCGAGCTTTCCGGCCCTACATAGGGTTTGGATGTGGCTGTGGAGGCTCAGACGCTCACCCACAAGGACATTGATAGGCTCAGGGAGCTTCGAGTTCCTGTTGCTCATGGCCTCCCTCCGGGCATAGTTGCGGTTGCGTTGCAGAGCGTTCAGGGGTGGCTCGATGCCCAGCGTCGCCTTTCGGCTGCTGCATCCAAGGCAGCCTGCGATGTCACCACCATTCGCCTGTCCCGTGTCCATTTTCTCGGCGCTCCATGTTCTTGGCGCTCTGGTTCCATGTTCTCGGCTCTCCATGTTCAAGAGCATTCTTATAAATTCTTGAATATTATCTAGACAAGTCAAATGAATTTTTTTAAGGAATTATTCATTATGGTGTTTTTGGTTTTGGTTATATTAAGGTTTGAATATGATTGGCACCCTTTGTAATTCCAATTAGTATTGGTGTTGGCAGTTGAGCCACAATTAATTCAAATATTTTGGGGAACAAGGATGACCCTACAAGGGTTTTTGATCCATATTGTATCATTATATAATTTTCATCCTTATTAATGCTTTTAGAGTGGAAAAATTGATGGAATCAATAGACAAGAGTAATTTTATTTGTGGGACCCAGTTTGGAGAGTTTAGGTATCAAACCTTCAAAGCCTAGTTTGAGGACTTAAATTATATTTTTTGGGGTAAAATTTTCCCACTTGTGTTAGATCATGTGACACTATGTACATTTAGATATATTTCCAACAATGTAAGAAAGACGTCAATTGGAGTTCAAATGGAAAAGTTATGCCTCCCACAAAACCTATCATGAGTGACCACCATAAATCAAGAGGATGTCATGTTATCCCCCCTTATTCAAAGAAAACTAGTTATCCACATGAAGAATATCAAGAACACTGTAGAGGGGTCAAATTTATAACTCAACTTAATCCCTAGTTCGCTATCAGGTTCTATTATAATTAGACCATTAGGAGTAAAAGGGTTACATTCAATTTTTCTTGTATCTTGTTCCACAATACAGTATAAAAGCTTGGGAGTGGAAGTGAGAGAGCATAAAAAATCAGTTTTGTGTTCTGTAGAAAACCACAGGCCATAGGTATTAGGTAGATCCATATAGACCACCTTTTTCTTTATATTGTCATTATTTCCATTGTAAACAAAAGAGAGGAAAACAACCTCACTTTACAGCTAGGTTTTCTCCCAAAAGGGTTTCACGGAGCATATATTGGTGTTCATTGTAATTGGTGTGTGCTTTTACTTCACTTTTCTCTATTTTCCACATTTTATCTATTGCATGCATAAACAAAAAAATCAATAATAATAGATTTGAAAACTAAATGAATTAACCCACCATGGATTTTGTTTACTTTAATAGATGTGTTGTGACAATTTCCATTGAAATATCCACAAAGGTTTAAAAATCATATTGGTATAAGACAAGTTTTCTTTTAGCATTTTTAGGAAGATTTAGGGTATGCAAGAAAGAGTTTGAGAAGGAAGTCATAAAACCCTAGCCATAGCTAACAAATCCATTTATAATAACCTTAAAGATCTAGCAGATGGGGGATTCTCAAAGATAGAATCAAAGGTCATGGATATCAAATGTAATATGAACCTCCTCATGGTGGATTTGGAAAGCAAGATTGGAATGAAAGAACATAGAGGTCCTAACTTGTAGGTCAGATTAGAGGGAAAATTGGGGGATTAGGAAAATCTAGAGGTGTCTAAGAAAGAACCTGAAAAAGAGAAAATGAGTTCAAGTTTTACAAAGCATTGACAATCCTTCTTCAATATGGAAGAAAAAGTGGGCATTAAGTTGTATCAAGGTTAAATTCATGATTTGAAAGTAAATCATTGATTGTAGAAAATAAAGGTTTATTTTAGTGTTCGACACATAGATGAGGAATATAAAATTTCATTTTCTTGTTCGAAGTTAGAGGCTCATGGGCCTAACCTAGCAGGAAATCCATGCAAAAACCCTTAGGATGGATGGGTATCCTCCAACTTGGGAGGATTCAAAAGCGTGCATAATGTCCCAATTCTACCCTATCAAGTATGAGAATACCAGTGGATTCGATGGCATTACTTTAGGTAGAGACAAGAGTAGAAGGTATATGAGTACACCACATAATTCTAAAAGATGCTAATAATATTGGGTTTCTCTCCCAAGAACCTAGATGTGCTCCTCAAGTATATGTGCGGTCCACATAGCCATCTAGTTAAGAAACTGATGTTTTTTAATCCTAGAATGGTAGATGAGGCATATGTGTAGACAAAGTACCCTAAAAATATAGGCCAAAAGAAATGGTAGTCAAGTGGTGCAAAGTGAAAGGAACACCAAGAAGATTCCAAGGAGGGGAAGAAGAAATGCAAAGGGGGAAAGGACATGAAGAAAACATCTACAACACACATGAAAAAATCCTAGCAACCACTCCAACAACTACAAAATCGATGGTCACATAGAGGAGAATTGCTAGAAATTGCATCCAAAGCTCAACCCCAAGAACAATAAGAAGGATATGAAGAAGAAAAATATTATCACCGTGGATTCAATAAATCAAGTTGAAACTAGCTCTAAAATGTATGAGAAGGTTGTTTGAACCTCAATGTAGAAGAAGGTGAATTTAAGTAGTCTTCATCATCAAGAAGAGAAGGAGATGACCAAGTTCTTCCACATTAAGATATATGTCAATAAGAATAATATTGATGGGTTATTTGCCTTAGGTTCATAGAAAAATCTCATTAAATTCAATAGGTTCAAAAACATGGATTCGAGTTCCATGATCATCCTAGCCCATATCCACTAGGATGGGTGAACAAAGAGGCAAATATAAATGTAACTAAATAATGTAAAATCAAATTTTCTACAAATGTAGATTATATTGATGAAATAGAATTAGATGTAGTGGGATGTATGTGAAGTTTTGTTAAAAAAATCCCTACAAATATATGAGAGATTCAATATTAATGTGGATATCCAACTAGTATATCCTCGTCAAGGATAGAAAATCCTTCATCATCAATGCACACAAGGGAAAGGAGAATATTTCACTGGTAACGATTAACCATACTAACATATTGATCAGTCACGGGAAAGAGTGTGTTTTAATATTCTTAAGAGAAAAGGCATCCCTATAGGGAATGCACTAAGGAATAGAGACAACAACTAAAAGATTTTTTATAGGCATACAGGGGAGTTTTCTAGAAGTCTAAATGGCTACCACTGAAGACAGAAGTGGATCACAAATCCAATTGTTTCTAGACTTCCCATTTTTGAACATTGGGCTTTACAAATAATCTATTTTAGAAGCAAGTGAAATGAAGAAGTAGTTGTAGCAGATACTAGAGTAGGGTATGATTCAACCAAGTACTTCACCTTATGGGTGCCCCATCATACTTATGCCAAAGAAGGATGGGACTTGGTGAATGTACAATGATTATTAGATGTTAAACAAAATTACTCTCAAGAATAGGCACCCTTTCCTAGAATATATGATTTATTTCATTAATTCTAGTAAGAAAAATACTTCACGAAGCTATATTTAAAATTAGGGCATCATCGTATGTGAGTTAAGGAAGAATATACATGGAAGAACATGTTGAAACTAGAAAATATTTGTATGAGTGTTTAGTCATGTCATTTTTTTTATGAAATGAACTAGCTACGTTCATGGGATTAATGAACTATGCCTATATATGGATTTATTTGTTAACTTTTATTTGGATGATATATTGTTTATAATTCTATTTAGGAGGAGCACATTTGAAACTTGTTGTAGGTACTAGAGACTTTGAAGAAGCACTAGTTGTTGGAAATATCAAGAAATGTGAGTTTATGTAGTAGTAATTGGTGTATTTAGGATATGTGATTGATGGAGGGGAGCTCAAAATAGATCTTAATAATATGGAGTCCATCACAGTGTGGTGAGTGTCTACAAATGTTTATGAGGTCAATATTTTTGTTGGGTTAGAGAAAAACTTGGGGAAATTCATAGCCTCATTTTTAGGAGTTGTTACACCACTTCAAGTCATAATAGTGAGTGGAAACAGTTTATAGTGGGGGAAGGGTTAGTGGAATCCTTTTGAAGAGTTGAATAAGGAAATGAGTCAAACATCAAGTCTTGGGAGTGGTCTTGATGTAAGGAGGAATGCCTATATGCTACCATTATGAAATTTTTCATGGGGTAGTTCTCAACTACCATGCCTACAATAGGGAGCTCTATGCCCTTGTACAAGCTACAAAAATATGGAAACATTATCTGATGGGAAAGGAGATAAAAATTTGCATAGACCATGAAATTCTCTTATACCTAAAGGCACATAATATGTATAGAATACTAGACACTAGAAGTATTAGGGGTTTTTATAGTAGTTCCATTTAGTGATTAAGTACAAGAACGGAAGCAGAAACAAGTTGGATGACATGCTCTTAATGCCACCCACATCAAAAATCATAGTTTTGGGAACTCTAATGCACATATATCATTTCACCCATGATTCATATAGAGAGGTACATATAGAGGATGAGGACTTTAGGGAGGTGTATCAATAGCTATTAGGATATATTCATGTTGATAATGGTGACAACATAGCTAACTATCATGTGTCCATAACGGGTTACTCTATAGGATGGACAATGTTAGGCATGTTTTAGATTATTTGCATAATAGAAGTTGAAAGGGGGGTAAAGTTCCCCCTACTCATGGGGTTTACAAAGGGGTGAAGGCCCCCCCACATAAGCATTCGAGGGTAGCACTCATAAAAACATTAGATGGTTTTTTCATCTGTTTTTTGCAATTTTCAGGACAAGTTTTCACTTTTAATATTTTTGTGGTACATGGTAGTTTAACCCATGGTTTTATAGTTACACTCAAGAAACTACAGTTGTATTAAATATAAAGGAAATAAGATAATAATTTATGAATATCATAGAATACATATACATGAATATTATATACATATAATATATTGATTACATCATAATACTTTAAAGATAAAACATACTAAAAATTAATATGCTAAAAAAAATTCTCGTTTTGTTACTTTGGATTCTTCCTACAAGGTTGTGATGTGGTTTTGTTGGTTTGGATTCTTCTTACTAGGCTGTGATATGATTTTACACTCGATCCTTATCATTTAAAACTAGGATTGGAAATTGCGGAAATCAAGATGCGTAAGGAATATATGTTCAGAGGAGTTAAGTGGGATCAATCACAATGTTTCAATACACGATTGGATAAAGAAAAAGGAGAGAAGAAGCATTAGTTTCTGATATGTCCCCAAGTAAAAAACAAATGCAAAAAATAAATAAGAAAGTATACAACTTGAGTGGGCCTAATGGTTAAGAGCATGTGTTTCCTCCTAAGAGGTCATAGGTTCAAAACTAAAGTGGGGTAGAGTAGGTATGCCTTCGTAGACTTAGCAGTCAAATCATTGCGCGGAGGTGGGTCCCTTGTCCCACAAACAAGGGGGGTCTCATACACTAATTTGGTGTCTGGCTTGGCTGTGAATATGCAATCTCTTTATAGGATGTTGGAGTCGACATTTTTCTGAATGTGTTCGACTTTTAAGATTCACATGATGCGATTTTAATTTTCTCATATTTTTGGAAGTATGTGTGACTTTATTCTCTTTATCAAATTCATGAACTTTCTTAGTAGTAAATTAGATTTGGATACATTTTATATCTTAGTAGTAAATTAGATTTGGATACATTTTATGTGAATGTTTGATTTAAATATTATTTCAAAATGTAGATTTGTTCAAAGTTATCAAGACGTTAAGAGACACAATCTCTTTATTCTTTTGATTAAAGTTTAGATTTCCTAAATCTACCAGACATTATTATTAGCAATGATGTTATGTTGATTAGAATGTGAATTGCGATTTGGCTGTGTTTGAAATAATATAGTCGATATTTATTACTGTGCTATGAGTTAATATTGATCAGTTTATGTGTATTTGCTTGCAAAAGGAGTAAGAATTGTATTAGTTTTTATATATATATATATATATATATTTATTTCTTGTGTATATTAATATATAGTTGAATCTATTTATCTAACCCATGAGGATTCAATCGGTTCATATTGTTTATTTTATATTTTAATTTTTTTTTAATTGGAAAATACTTTTTTATTAGAGAGAATATTGATATTATTGAAATATCAATTGTGTTTGGATGATAATGAATTGCAATTTGGCTGTGTTTGAAATAATATAGTCGATATTTATTACTGTTGTATGAGTTAATATTGATCAGTTTATGTGTATTTGCTTGCAAAAGGAGTAAGAATTGTATTAGTTATATATATATATATATATATATATATATATATATATATATATATATTTCTTTCTTTCTTATATATATTAATATATAGTTGAATCTATTTTTCTAACCCATGAGGATTCAATCGGTTCATATTGTTTATTTTATATTTTAATTTTTTTTTAATTGGAAAATACTTTTTTATTAGAGAGAATATTGATATTATTGAAATATCAATTGTGTTTGGATGATAATGATTTTTAATTCTATAAAATATTTTTGTAATTTATAAAACTTATTTTTCAGGGAAACCTCTTTTGATTATTGAAATTTTTTAGTTGCTTTAAAGTATGGAACTTATTTTATAATTTCCATAAGGTGCTTTGGAACAGTTCTTTTCAATAGAATATATTTAGCAACAACAAATTCAATACCATGTTGGAGAATTAAGGTAGTAGGTCAAGGAGTTATACACTCCAAAGAGAGGTGGTGACTATAGACATTATTGTAGCACTGAAGCACAAGCAAGCATCATTAAACATACAATAGGAGTTTAAACATAAAGAATAAAAAAATATTTGAAATACAAGCACATTGTAAATAGATCCATAGGAATGTATACTATCATTAAACATATAATTGGAGTTTAATTACAAAGAAAATAAGCATTCATAACTAGATATCTCCATAGGAATATTCATATATCGGGAAAAAATGTAACTAACTCCCTTGGAGGAAGTATCAATTCACCTTGATTATCTAGGGTGTTCACTGAACTTTTTGAATTTTTCTTTAACCTCTGCACTAATTAACTACCATCATTTACCTTACCAACCCATAAAGAGTTAGTTGATCCCTTATATTCCCCCCTACTTAATATCGATTGTTGACTAACCTATAGAATACCTAAAGATGATATGGAATTTTTAACCTAGTATTCCAACACGGTATAGAACCAAGGAGAAGTTGACCATAAAACATAGATTCTTAGACCCAAATTGAAGTGGGAAACAACAAAAGCCAAACATCATTATTTAACATATTCATATTTCAAACAAAAGGGACACTTAGAGTTGGCAATTCCTAGGTATTTTAAGGCTCCATTCTAGCACATGCCACCAAGAATTATGGAATTGGAAAATATATTCTTCTTTGGCTCAATGAACTTTTTCCAAACAAGGTGAAGCTAAAATAACTAGGCGGAAAACTTAAATGGTGCCCATTATATTTTTTTTAGCTTGGCCCCAATCACATTTCGTGATATGTAAATTTTTGTGGATATTACACTAGAAAAGTTCATCACAGTAAATCTAAAAAAATACTAAAATTGTTAGTGTGAAGGTTAATTTCTTTTGGATCTTAAATTCTTTAATTACTAGTTTTATTCTTAAATGCATGAAATAATTGAAATGGAAAAAAACAGATAATAGAAAATACTCACACACCATTCATAAATAAACATAGGATTTACCTTGGAAACAACATACATGATAAAACCCAACTATAAATGAGGCCTTTCTACTCTCCTTTATCTAGTATGGAAATATAAAAATACAAAGAAAGAGGTACTCTCTATGGCCTATAGGGTTGTTACAGAATTTTGTGCCCTTCTATTTTTTTTATTACTTATGACTACTAGTTTATTTTCTCAACTATGGAACCAAATACAATGACATAAAATGGAAACCCCGCTCCTCCTAGTGGCCTAGTATTTAACATAGCCTAATGTTGTCTTTGGGTGAGGTTTTGACTTCTTTAACCATAAATTAAAGTTACATTTTCAAACCTTCTAGAATATTCGTTAAAATTCACATGTGGTTAACCTCATATATGTGAATAATAAGGGTTAACGTGGCATCCTCTTATACCATGTTGGTCAAAACAATAGGTCAACTTGTGAGAGGAATGACACTTGTATATGAGCTCCAAGTGATGTGATATTTTCATTATTGGAAAGATATAAAAGTTTCGTTGATGTGACTTTTGCATTATTGCAAAGGTATCTAAGTGTTATTAACCCAAAAGAAATGTCCTTTGATGCCTCAAAATGGACATGGAAGGTCACAAATCCCACTTTCAAATTGGGATCTATTAATAAAATGACCTTGAAAGTTGATTCCTCCATTTTTTTCTACTCTAATGATCTAATCCAGATTGATTACAATATATTAATCAAGTGCAACAACCCAGCCCGAGCCTGCACTGACCTAGCCACCACTGCCCTTACAGATCCCTCTCTCGGCAACCTCCTGCTTCTGAGGCCAACCAGACCATGCAAATCTCTGAGGAGGAGGTCCTCACTCTTCCACGCAACCAGAGAATGAAGAAAACGCAAAAGCCTTCGCATCTCTAATCGCAGAGAATGGAGCTCCAAGGAATAGGCCATCACTCAATAAATTTGTAAAGAAACTTGAATGTGTCCGAGAGATTTCTCTCCCCCCGGCACTTCCAAGAAGAGAAGCCATATCTCTAGCAGAACATGGACTTGTTGGACAGTTCACAGGGCTATGGCCTTCACCCAAATCAGTGCAAAAATGGGTGGAAAGAAACTGGAATGCAACCACACAGGGGAAGATAGCAATACGATTCTGTGGAAGGGGATAATACACCTTTCTCTTTGAAACAAAGGAGGACAGAGATCTGATATTTAGAAATGGACCTTACTTCATGGACTCCATAGGTTTATACCTGAATAGGTGGATGCCAGACTTTGATCCGGAGATGGATGTCCCAAATGCAGTGCCTATGTGTGTTAGGTTCCCGCATCTTCCTCTTCACTACTGGGGAGACGAATCTATAAAGGCTATAGGAAACACAGTGGGAAAATATATTGACAGATGTGATCCAAAGGACAATATGCATGCGTGCGCAAGAATATGTTTGGAAGTAAATCTCGAAAAAGGCCTCCCAGAGGCAATAAAGATTAAGGTTGACCAGTGGACACACATTCAACAGCTAGACTACAAGAAAATACCATTTAAATGCAAAGTATGTCACCAGTATGGTCATTTTTGCAAATAGGTGTCTTAAAAAAATAGAGCATGAAAATGTCAAAGAGAAAGAACCTACATGGGAACAAGTGAAAAGGAAGAAACCTACGAATAAGAAGACCGCATCAAATATCTATTAATCCCAATAAGCAAACAAAACAACCTCTCAGCCTCCAACGAAGGTTACTCCTCCTAATCACACAACTCTGAATCCTTTTGAGCCATTAGAAGACACCTTTGATCCACCCTCTCCCAGATACCCACCTTCAAACCCCATCTCTTTAGCTCTCATATCCTCCCCTAACCCTATATCCTCCCCACCTCCTCCCTCAGTGGATGCATTCTAACTAGAAACAAAGCCAAAGAAATCCCCCAAGCCTGGGATTAGCAAAAAAAGGTTGGAAGGAAATCCAATAAAGAAATGATAGATGAGGCAACAGCTAAAGAAATGGCCCTAGGAATGTAACAGCCAATGGATTCATTCCTTGGGAAACAAACAAGAAGTCATGAAAAAACTCAGCAAAGAGGAAAGGGAGGACTACACCAACAAAGTAGTAAACAATGATAGTGGTCTCTTGGAATTGTGGCGTCCTTGGCACCTCCTTTAAATTCAATGCAGCTTGAGACATTTTAGCCAAAGAACAACCAAACATATATATGATCCAAGAGACCAAACTAAACAAGCAAGAGAATAAAAAAAATGATTCAAAAACTAAAAAATTATGAAGAAGTAGCATTAGAAGCCACAGGAGCATCAGGAGGAATCAACACCATTTGGGATAAAAGAAAATGGAAATTAATGACCCAAAAAATCAGCAGGCACTCGATTCGAACAAAGTTGAGATATCTGAATACAAAAGAATAGTATAGCATTATAAATATGTATTTCCCAAATCACTATAGAGAGAAAGAACAATTTTGGAAATTAGCTAAAGAAGAAATAGTAGAGAGACAAAGTGGGAACTTAATCCTGGGACGAGACTTAAATCTGATAAGGAATACAGAAGAAAAATTTGGCGGAATCTTCCACAACGATCCATCAAGAGAAGCTCTTGAAGGAATAATAGAAGAACACAGATTAATAGACATTCTGCCAAGAAATGGAAAATACACTTGGAACAACAAAAGAATAGGAAAAACCAACATAAAAGAAAGGTTGGACATAATTCTTATTCATGAAAGCATAGCAGTTGCTTATACTCTTGTGAAACGTAAAATTGCTCACAACTCAGCTTCAGATCACAAGCCGATGGTGCTAACCTTGGGAAAGCTGGAAAATCAAAGACCCCTTCCCTTCAAATATAATTCAATTTGGGACAGCAAGGAAGAGTTTGGAAAAAAAATAAAGGACAACTGGAAAAAAAGTGTCAAAGGATCTCCCCAGTATGTTTGGGAAACTAAGCTAAAGAACCTAAGGATGCACTTAAAAAATTGGGAAAGAGAAAATGATCTCCGGGACAAAGATAGGAAAATCGAATTGCAAAAAAAAATGGATAATCTTTGCGAGGAAAAAGAGAACAAGGAATAAAGTAAGTAAGATCATATACAAAAAAAGGAAATATATCTAGAAATATATCAGCAAAATAGGCAAGAAGAAGAGGAAAGAACACTGAAATCAAGATGCCTCTGGCTAAAATCTGGAGACAAAAATACAACCTTCTTTCATAATACAATGAAAATAAGGAGGTCAAAAAATCAGATTGAACATATTCAAGTAAATGGTCAAGAAATAAAAGGAGTTGAAGCAATAAAAAACACAGCCCATAAACACTTTAAAGAACTCCTCTCAACAAATGACCAGCAGGTAGCTAATGAAAAAATTTTGCAGCATATTAAAAAAATAAGCGACCAGAAAAATAGGGAATTAGACAAAGAAATTACTGAGGAAGAAGTCAGAGAAGTGATGTGGAATCTCCACCTTGATAAGGCACCAGGTCCAGATGGGTTTACAATGGCCTTTTACAGACAACATTGGGAAATTATCAAAAAAAATCTAACGAGAATGCTCAAAAATGCTTTCCAAAAAAAATGATTGGAGGAAATACAAAATCCTCCATCCTAGCCCTCATTCCCAAGGAATCCAATCCTATAAGCTTTAACAGATACAGGCCAATCTCCCTTTGCAAGTCATCTTACTCACCAAAATTCTAGCAAACAGAATGAAAAATTTACCTCCGAAAATAATTTCAGAAAACCAAGGAGGATTTGTCCCCAAGAGGCAAATCACAGACAATGTGATAATTGTTTAGGAGGCCATTCACAGTAGTATCCAAATAAAGGACAGAGGAATGATTGTTAAGTTAGATATGGCTAATGCTTTTGATAGAGTTAACCATAACTTTCTTGCAGCAACTCTCAAAAAGTTTGGCTTTTCAATAAATTTCATAGAGATTATCCAGGCATGTATATCAAATCCTTGGATAGCTCCATTAATCAATGGTCAGCCCAGTAAATTTTTCCAAAGCACACAAGGACTAAGGTAAGGTTGCCTGCTTTCTCCATTCTTGTACATCATCATGGCTGAATCACCAAGTGCTATGCTAGAAAATCACAGAAAAGAGAAAAAAATAACAGGGATCCAAATATCGAGAGGAGTCAAAAATATAAACAACTCTCTCTTTGCAGATGATACCCTTCTCATAGGCGAGGCATTCTGCATTATAGCAATAGCCCTCATTCCCAAGGAATCCAATCCTATAAGCTTTAACAGATATAGGCCAATCTCCCTTTGCAACTCATCTTATAAGATACTCACCAAAATTCTAGCAAATAGAATGAAAAAATTACCTCCGAAAACAATTTCAGAAAACCAAGAAGGATTTTTCCCCAAGAGGCAAATCACAGACAATGTGATAATTGTTTAGGAGGCTATTCACAGTAGTATCCAAAGAAAGGAGAGAGGAATGATTGTTAAGTTAGACATGGCTAATGCTTTTGATAGAGTTAACCATAACTTTCTTGCAGCAGCTCTCAAAAAGTTTGGCTTTTCAATAAATTTCATAGAGATTATCCAGGCATTTATGTCAAATCCTTGGATAGCTCCATTAATCAATGGTCAGCCCAGTAAATTTTTCCAAAGCACACGAGGACCAAGGCAAGTTTGCCTGCTTTCTCCATTCTTGTACATCATCATGGCTGAAGCACCAAGTGCTATGCTGGAAAATCACAGAAAAGAGAAAAAAATAACAGGGATCCAAATATTGAGAGGAGTCAAAGATATAAACAACTCTCTCTTTGCAGATGATACCCTTCTCATAGGCAAGGCATTCTGCATTATAGAAAGACAATTCAAAAAAGTCTTGGATGAATTTCTCCTAGCTCTAGGAGGAATTTTAAACAACCCCAAATGCAGAATTTATTGCTGGAATACCCCAACAAAAACAATGCGGCGTACCTCACAAATATTGGAAATACCTTTACAAATAAATTGGAGCCACTTCACTTATCTTGGGCTGCCCTTAGCAAAGGACGTGGTAAAATCAGAAGTCTGGAACAAGCAATTGGGGAGAATGAGGGAAAAAATTCAGAATTGGGGAGTGATGTGGCTCAACTTGGCAAGAAGAGTGACACTGATTAAAGCACTTCTCTCACCCTTGCCTATATATCAGTATGCAATCATTGGCTCCAGAAAGTGCCCACAAGCAAATGGAACTGATAATTAGAAGCTTCCTCTGGCAAGGAGGAAAACAAGATAATAAAAAATTCAGCCTTGTTAGATGGGAGCAAGTTACTCTTCCCTATGAAAAAGGAGGTATAGCAATATGCCTACCAGGACTAATGAACATTGCTCTAGGGACAAAAATTATCTGGAGAATGATAAATGGGAACGATCAATTGTGGGAAAAAGCTCTAACAATGAAATACTTAAATTGTCATAGAACAAAGTTGCTCACTGATACTATTCCAGACAGGCCATGCACCCAAAATATGGAAATTGGTTAAAAGGATAATTCCTCTTATTAGAGATCAAATATCCAAAAATCTAGGGAATGGTAAAACAATTTCTATCTGGAAGGATAGAATAATGGGGAGAAACCCCTTAAATCAACAACAAAATTTAAGGGGACTTCATAGATGGATGGAAGAGTAATGTTTTAACATTATTTATTCTATTTTGGATTGGGATTAGAATAACTGGGTAAGATGGAAAATGTTGGCTACACCACCAAGACTAAAAAGTAAGTGGGAAATTTTAGAAGTCCATCTGGCAGGGGCAACGCCCATCAACAAAGAAGAGCAGGATGACTTTTTTGTGGACCCAAATGGAGGGGATTACACAGTGAAATTGGGGTACAACCTCCTCCAAAAACTTCACAATCAAAATGACTGGAGTATTTGGAAGGAAATTTGGAAATCAAATAGTCTGCCCAAAATTAAAGTCTTCACTTGGACCCTTCTCAAAGGTAAAATTCTTACCTCTGAAAATTAAAAAAAAAAGGAATACAAGGGCCCTCAAAATGTGTCATGTGTCAAAAGGAGGAAGAAACAATCCAACACCTCTTCAAAAATTGTATGGTGGTGAGAGAGTGTTGGAAATAGGCAAGAAGTCCTTTGGAAATAAACATAAATCCAACACTTCAGTTGACAACTCTTCATAAAAACTGGGATAAAAGCTACCCATATACAAAGAAAAAAATTTAACAATAAATAGTATATGGAAATGTCTCCCTTCAATCCTGTGTTGGAAAATTTGGTTAGCCAGAAACAAATGCATTTTCAAGGAACAAAAGCCAAATCTAGGCAAGATCCTAGCAAAAACTTGGAGCCAAGTTGCAGAGATAATAAGTACAAATGGAATCTCAAAAATGGACCAAACAATTTACAACAAGAAGAGAAACACTGTTACAACAAAGCAATGTTAGAAAACAAAGCAAAAGTAGCAGCTATAGAAAAAAATAAATAATTTCACACAAACAAGAAATGGAAATTAAGATTGGAGGATAAAGAATTTGAAGAATGGATAAAAGAACATAAGAGACACATTCTTTTCTTTGATGGAGCTGCAAAAAATAACCCAGGTAAAGCAGTGGTAGCCAGAGTTATACTAGATCCAAATGGAAAAAAAATAATAACCTATGAATGGAGACTTGGAGAAATGACAAATAACAAGGTTGAAGCATATGGCCTTCTCCTAGGCACAAGGCTTTTAAACAAAAATCCAATCAAGGACCCTATAATAATACGGGACTTGGCTATCATAATAGCCGCATTGGATGCCAAAAGTGTTATATACCTAGGGGGGATAATATGGGGTACCAAGGGAGGTACCCAAGGTAATAATGTAATAATGGGATGGGCCATAGTAATAAATAAGGTGGTTAACCCATGTCATGTAAGGGGCCACAAGTAGTTAATAATAATGTAAAGGGCCCGTGGTATTAGTTAATGGTATGAGGAAACCATGGTAATGATGCATGGTATTGTATGTATGAGGCCTATATAGAGGCTAGAGACTCCACATGGAGAGATATGAAGAGAAGTATTATTGTATGAACATGCATATGGCTTGTGGAGTGTTCTCCTTCCTTAAGGAGTGAATGTATGGTGTTGCCCTACCATAAGGGTTTTGATAATAAAGAAGAATTTCTATCTATTTTGATCTTGTTATTCTTGGGTTATTTCTATTCTCATATATCTTTTGGATCAGATCTACAACAATTGGTATCAGAGCACTTTCTTGGGCACAAAAGTGGAGATTTTTTTTTTTTGCAGGGTTTCGGGGGCGGCGACTTTGCAGGTCAGATCTGTACATTTTGGTGCAAGATCTGTAAAATATAATTATAGATCTGGATTCATTGTGCAAAAATATTTGAATTCAAAAAAAAAATCAGTTGAGTCAGAGTCCGGATGAAGGAGATATCACTGATCTAAAAATCAGTGGGGTTGCAGACAATTTTCAGGGCAGCAATTTTGCGGCGCATATCTAGATATCCTGGTACAATATCTACAAAATCTAATTGTAGATCGGGATTCTTTGGGAAAAAATACCCAATTTCAAAAAAAAAATCAATCGAATCGGACTCCGGATGAGGGAGATATCGCTGATTTAAAATTAGCTCTTTTTGCAGAAATTTTGGGGGACGGCAGGAAAGTAGCAGCGCAGATCTATAATTCCAGCATCTGAATCAGGATTTCTATCACATGGGCATATGCAGAATGGTTACTCCATTTCCAAAAATAGGTTATAATAGAGATTCTGAGCAATATTGACGAAACTGTGACAATTGCAAATTTTCTCCAAGTAAGTGAATTTTTCTTCATGGCGGCTCTATATCTTACAAGAAAAGATCATGGTCCTACTATTGAGGAATGCATACAAAGATACAAGTCCACATATGGGATATTTTGGAAGTTTCGAATGCTATCTAATATGAGAGGCGAAGCTCAAAAATGGAATTTCTCACTTGATAACAAATAGTTGACCAAATTCTCAGATGCAGAATTTGAAAAAGTCCTTTTAGACAAATGGTCTCATGCTAGAAAAAAGGAGAATGAGCCACGTAAAGGGTTATTTCCTACTGGTATATCTTTATTGCAGGTTCATGGATTGATTCAGAAAGAGAAAATCATTGTTTCTATCAATCCTAGTTGTAAACATAATTTTATCAGTGTTAATTTGGCAAAAAAATTGCAAGTCCCAGCAAAACAAATTGAACATACACAGGTTGATAATGAGGATGTTCAAGTGTACAAGGATTTGAAGATTTCTATGGATAAATATGTGTTGCATGGTGATTTTTATGCTTCAAAGATGGATAATATGGATGTTGTTTTGGGATATCCTTGGATGGAATCCGTGGGTACTATCAATACTAATGTGTAGAAGAAATTCCTGAAGCTATGGTATAAAAAGAAGAAAATTACATTACAAGATATTTCCATCCATAAACAGGTAGAGCACATGGAGGCTGAAGCAGAAGATGTTCAAGGGACTGACATATCAAATGATGAGCCTTTGATGATCGACAATCAAACACAAACAGAGGCTGCAGAAGAAAAGGTTACAGGTGATGATACATCAGAGGAGGGCTCAGTGGTTGAAGTCATATTGAAAAAGAAGACACCACAACAGGCACCACAGCAGGGTGAAGTCAAGCAAAAGCTATCGTGGGTTAAAAATTCAACATATCATCACCCACATCACCCCACAAGACAACCATCAAGATGGAAACCAAGTAGTCACATGACGGATAGCGAGGAGAGAAGATCCACCCACTACACATCAACAGAGAAGAGCTGCCACGGTCAAATTCTAGCTCAAGCGAGCGAGGCACCAGCGAGATCGAGGGTTCACCTTTCTCTTGGATGGCTAGATGCACATGCATGGTACCAATGGACTACTATTTTGAGTAGATCTTATTATTTGTGTTCTTCCCATGTTTCGGGGACGAAACATGCTTAGGGGGGTGGAATGTTATATACCTAGGGGGGATAATAGGTAATAATGTAATAATGGGATGGGCCATAGTAATAAATAAGGTGGTTAACCCATGTCATGTAAGGGACCACAAGTAGTTAATAATAATGTAAAGGGCCCATGGTATTAGTTGATGGTATGAGGAAACCATGGTAATGATGCATGGTATTGTATGTATGAGGCCTATATAGACGCTAGAGACTCCACATGGAGAGATATGAAGAGAAGTATTATTGTATGAACAGGCATATGGCTTGTGGAGTGTTCTCCTTCCTTAAGGAGTGAATGTATGGTGTTGCCCTACCATAAGGGTTTTGATAATAAAGAAGAATTTCTATCTATTTTGATCTTGTTATTCTTGGGTTATTTCTATTCTCATATATCTTTTGGATTAGATCTACAACAAAAAGGGACTTCAAAAGCATAGCCATCAACAAAATCTATCAAAGCATCAGAACACGTTTTGAAAGTCTGGGAAAAATAACCATAAAGCATGTCGTAAGAAACCAAAATAAGGACACTGATAGCCATGCCAACAAAGCAATTGACAGACCAATTGGGATTGTCAAAGAGAATAATGAAGTTTATGAAGAAAGTATACCATGGCCTCCTCACCTAATATGAGGATCGAGAAAGAAGATATAGATCCAAAAAATATCACAAGAGATATTACAAGGGGGGAATAAAAAAGAAGAATCAAAGCATCAACTCAAGAAGGAGATTGCATGAGGAAAACATACAATATATGTCAATAGAGGTTCTTAGCTGTAATCAGCCTTGCTTAGAGCACACGATTCTCACAATCCCAGAAAGGCTACACTATATGTTGAATCAAGATTTCAATTGTCCTCCTCTCCTGGGCGAAGATAGCATTAGTCATATCAATCGTGAATGCCTGGACCGTAATGGTAATTCAAGTAATAGTCAGGTCCCCACGTACACCTGGGCAGGCTCCCAAGTGACCCGAGATAGTATGGCAATCAACAACAGTAGGTTTCTCCTCAACAGAGACCATTACATTAGGAACAAAAACCACAAAACATTGAAGAAATGCCGCAAAGTAAGAGTGAGGAGACAGATGAAGAATCATCACACAGGAACTGTTGGATCTTGGAGATCAACGGACGAGGATTGACATCAGTAGTAGCAGAAGAGGAACTTGGAGAAGCAGTCGCAGCCATCGATGGTGGCAGATCAACGGTCATTGGGCGCCAACATGCTCGAGAGTTAGTCAAAGAGAAAAGGCGGGAATATAAGCAGGAATGGTATTTTGGGGTGAGATTAAGCAGTAAGTGGTTTCAAGAGGGAACCACCTGATTCCACTCACCGTTTGACATGTAGCAAGAGGGTAGAGTCAGGATACCACTTTATTGGGCAGGTATTCTCCGCACGATTTCCCACCCGAAATCCCTAATAGCCATTGGATCTATCGCGAGTGGATCGACGATGGTGGAGTGACATGCAGGTTGAATGATCGACGATTGGTGGTGTCCATCAGATCTGATGGAGGAAAATCTACAGTGGAGATTGAGCCTAATAAAGGTAAGATTTGAAAATTGTGCCAAGGCTATGGAAAAGCGGAAAATGATATTTCTCATGTGTTTTTGTTTAAGTCCGCTTTATCCAAAGTTAAGTGCAGGTTTATGGTTAAGTCTGATTTATTCAAAGTTAAGTGTCGGTTTGCTTACTACACGAGGATTAAGGAGTTCAAGTCAAAATTTGGAAAGTTATCCCATAGCTCAGAACCACGACATCAACACTATATTTTTTGAAGTTTATAGAAACAAGGATGTTAAAGTAGTTGTGGGGACTATGCTCCCATTTTGCGCACTACTTTGAACCAGCCCTCCTCTAAATGTACAAGGAACTAGCTTCCTTTCCCTTTTTTTTTCTTTTTTTTGAAATATATAAAAAGTAACCGATAGTGTTAAAAAAAATGATCTAATCCAGATTATACCACCCCATTTAGAGAGGATTTTGGTCCCTAAAATGTTTACTAAATGAAGTGAACAAAATTTTCCTCTACCTTCTTCCTAGAGTACCACTTTGCTTTGCCTAGAAGTTTCCTTTCAACCTAATATTCCAAAGTTCATTGTCCCTTGTCTTGTAGCTATGTACCTTTTTACACAAAAATATTTCCTATACTAACATTGCATGAGAATCTAGTGTTAATTCCTCTATGAAATTTAGGACTTGCTCCTCTCTTGATCAACATGGAGGGATCATAAAGTTTGACATTTTCCACATTCACTACCAAGTAAGTATGCATGTTTGGGAGGAGACTTTGTCTATAGGTGTTATCCCCCACTTTTTCCAATATGTCAAAAGTTCCATACCATATATCCTTGATCTTCTTACCAAGACCTTGTAGTATTTCCTTGTTTGGTTATAACCAAATTTTATCTCCTACTCTGAAGGACTTCTATATTCTATGTTAAGCATGTACGGGCTTATATTTTTATTATGAATTCTTCAACATATCCCATAGTTGCAAATAGATGTACCTAATCTTCTCAACAAATTTATGTTTTTTTAATGTACCTCCTATAAGGTCCTCCCTCACTCCTTTCTATTCATATACAACAGATTCCAAGGGTGAAGGTGGAAAATATATAGAGCAAGTTTCAAGATATGACTTACTAGTAGAAGTGTGACTCATTGTGTTATAAGAGTATTTTATATATATTGTATTTTCATCCCAGGTCATCCAATGATTCTAAATATAACCCCTCAAAATATGTGTCAAAGTCATGTTGACTATGTCTCCTAATCTTTCCATGGATACAATGTTGTATATATATTCAACTCAATGTCCAGTTTCCAATGTAATCCAAAATGCATTAAGAAATATGGCATCCTTGTCTAAGATTATCCTCCTTGGTATCCTAAATCCTACCAAGACATTTAAATAATATGTTTTTTACTTCCTATATTTGGATGGTGTTTTTGAAGGGCATGAGAATGGACATCTTGTTGAAGTTGTTAGCTACCATAAATAGGCATTCATGTGCCTTCTGGATTGTTGGTAAACCTCCTGCAAAATCCATTGAAATTGTTTCCAAAGGCCTAGTGGCTACAATTAAGGGATGGTATGGACTTTTCTTCCTATTACTAGGCTTGCCGGTACAATCATGTATACATACTCTAATATATTTTGCTACATATTCACCTCATCAAAATCCTTTTGGTGATTCTTCACCACTGGAAAATCTTACCATTTGTTGCTATGAAATGGAGTGGTGTAGCTATTGATAAAAATGAAGTTATGAACTTTTACATGTCCCATACTACCCCATAAAATCTCCCTACTTTAGTGACGTTTGTAATATCTAGTCATTTCATGATGGTCTCCATATTTCTAGTATCTATATTGAGCTCCCCTCCACCAATCACATTCCCAAAATATGCCAAATATTGCGAATAAAACTCACACATCATGGGGTTATCCAATAGCTAGTGCCTATTTCGAGTATTTAACAACTATTTGAGATGTGATATGTGCTCCTATTAGGTATATCTATAAGCTAGTATATATGTTTCATATAATATAATGAATGAATCTATATACATGCATAATATATCATTAATTAGTCTCATAAATATAGTTGTACCATTACATAAGCTAAATGGCATGACTGTACATTAATACCAACTTTTTCTTTTCTTGAAGTTAGTCTTTCAAGTGTCTTATTCCTTGATGCATATTTGATGGTATCCTAATTTGAAATCTAACTTGGTGAAGTGTTTTTTATGTTGCAACTGATCTAATAATTCATCTATCTTGGTTAGAGCATATGAATTCCTTAGTGTAATCATGTTCAATGCTATGTAGTCAATACATATTCACCAAGCCTCATCCTTCTTTGGCAGATTTATGATAGGTGGCCTACAAGGTGAGGTACAAGGCTAAATCACACTTTGATACGACAATTGTTTACAACTGCTTCATCTCATTTTCTTCTATAATGGACTATCAATATAGCCAAATATTTAAATAGGGTGTCTATTAATAATAGTGTTTTGTGTTACATTTCCCTTTTGTTTGGTAGCCTTTTAGGTTCCTAGAAAACTCCTTTGTATGCTTGTAGTAACTCCTCCAACTAATCTTTCTGATATTTAGTACACCCTTCCAAGGATGCCTTTACTCTTATTGATTCATCAATACACTAATTCTCTTAAGAAAAGTAAAAAAATATTTCTTACTATAAATACTCAGTCTCTTGGCATGGTTGGTACTTGCGAATGAGATCTTTGACTTGCCTTCATGTGCATTTATGATGTAGAAATTCAATTTTCTTATTAGGATATATTTTTTATCTTTCTACAAGAGTATTGCATCACTATACAAATGTACAGGCTTCCAAATAATACTCCACATATGTCAATGGGTACTATGTCCAACTCCATTTCATTAATAAAATTAACACTTAAAAGAAATTTAATCTTACACTATTTTTTTACCTTGATCTATGTATCCTTGTTTACCCAACTCAATGGATATGGGCTAGGATGATCACAAAAGTCCATTCTAAGCTTGTTTCCAAGAAATTCTACCATGATATTAACTTGTAAATCGAAGTTGAACATAGCATGTATCTTAGTCTTCTTCACTTGGATCTTATTGTGGAAGGGTTTGGTCATCTCTTTCTTTTTGTGGTGATGAATGCTACTCATATTTACCTCCTTCTTATAATAACCTCGGGTTAAATTTTAAAGTAATAAAGGATAATATAGGAAAAATAAGACCAAGTTAATGATACACGTATTCCAAGATGAATGGAGGGGTAAACAATTTAGTGGGCATCACTTGTGGTTTAATAATAACTATGGAATTTGGCAAAGGCATTGGAAAATGAAAAGAGGAAATAATTGGCAGGTAATTATGAAAATAAAGGAAAATAGGAGAAAAGGAATGTGAAGAGACACAAATATGCATGCAAGGGGAATTAGAGAGAAAATGAAGAAAAATTAAAATGTAAAGGGGAAAAGTAATGGAAGAGACTAGAAATCAATGATAAAATGGCACTTGGGAAACAATTGACAGCTTTTCCCCTGTTTGGAGTAGTTGTACCAAAGGAAAGAGAATAAGCACTTGGACAAGAAAACAAAGGAAATAGAAGGAAAGCAAATGAAAGCAAATGAAAGCAAGGGAGCACAAGGAGAAGGATGGATCAGCAGCTTCAACAAGAAGATCTTGTAGGTAACAGGTTGAATGTGTGATTTCTTTGTTAGGATGTGAATGCATGATACATATGTTTTTTTATTTGGTTCATTTGTAGCCATTAACATGGGTTTTTCCTAGAGTGATGGTGGTTTCATCCTTTCATTTCCATTTCCTACATAGCCATGGCGTGATGGGGTTCATTCTTGGTTGATCTTTGGATTGATGGAAGGTTTTGGAACTAAGCGAGGTGCTCTCGGGAAAATACAAAGGGTTGAGGGTGGAGATGGTTTTCTCTATGAAGCCATCGACAAGTGGGTGGAGATAGGAAAAGTCCTCAAGGTATGGTGAAGAAATTATTAGGCATCCAAGCTTAGTTTGGTTTTGTGATCTTGGGACCAGTTTAGGTGAGATCACGTAGCTTGAGGGTGGAGGTGGTTTGACCTCTAGAGTCCCTCGTTGATTATGTCTTGGTTTATCCCATGAGATCCCACATTCATGCTTGGAATGTGGCATGGGTGTGATTGGCTTAAAGAAATATTTGATTATGCCCAATATATGGTCAGGTGGTACATGGAAGTCCCTAACTTAGTTGGATTTTTGCATAAATAATGTGAGATATTATTCTAATGTAATGAATGAGCACATGTACTTGAAATTATGTGGATTTTATGGCTGATTTTTCATGGTTCCTAGTTTGGTTATATGTTGGTTATAAGCATGGTTCTATGACGTCCTCTAACTATGGATCTTATCCATGATTTGATAAGCATTTGAATGGTTGATGAATGGATGGGCTAACAAGTGTTGTTGAAACTACGTGAAAGGGAATTAAACCTTCTTGGTGGTTCTCAAATAAAGTTTGTAGGTTTATGATTAGATATGCATTCACGACTTGTATCTTACAATTTTACCATATGTTTGATGAAATATCTAATGTGTACTAGGCATGTCTAGGTCAAGATATTGTTCAAGTTTGAATGTTTGGAATTTTTATCATTTTAATCATGATTATGGACAGTTATAAGAAGTTTCAATTAGTGGTCTGGAGGATAGCCTAAAAATGTGTCACATATCTTGGAACCGCATGCACAAAACTAAAATATTTAGTCCATAACCGCATGGAGAGAAGCTTATGGGTATAGTGGGAACCTCATAACTGCATGCATGTTGTATTGTGGGTGTGGTTGGAGTGTTAGACTTGCGGAAAAGCCGTTCCAACTTAGGATTTGATCATCATAGCTTGGGGATTGACTTATGGGTGATCTAGTTCTCCTGAGAGGCATCAATAAGTTTCCAGATTGTAGCCCCTCTTCCATAACTAGAACCTAGAGGTCAGTTCATGTCTTAGGAGAACTCAACTCATGTTTACCCTAGAGATCTTGTAAAAAATCGTAAATGTGGGGTGGGGCATTACAGATTGGTATCAGAGCAAGGTTGCAACACTAGACATCAAGGTAAAAGTAGATCACCATATAGGTTTCTATGTTTGGCATGCAGGTATGATGGTTAATGGTTGTTATGTGCATCATGGTTCTATGCATGACTGCCATTTTATTGTTGTCATGGTTACATGCATGATAGATGAGAGTTAATTAGTGTGATTGTTGGTGTCCCAAATTGCCCTATATTTACCCCATTTCTATAAACATTAACCTCTGTTTTATCTCAACTTAAAACTCTCTTTCCTGCACTAGTCCAAGATAGCTACCTTTTCCTACATAATCTTCGTATTTTACATTAATATTTATTAAAGTGATTTATTAATCATTTTTACATAGATTTCATGCCTATTAAGTACCTCTTGTAACTTATGATAATTTCCTAGAAGTAATTGAGGAACTTAGTGTTAATTATGAGTTAGTATGATCAGTGCAGGCAGATTCCTGCACCGCCATGATGATTGGTCCGAGATTTTCATGAGCTGAATCTTTCCACGCGGATGTTTTGATCCATGACTCCGAGTTTGGTTGCTGATTAACTAAGGATGGATATCAGTGGCGCACAATTAGGGATGTTTTCCAAGGATGGTCTATGGCTAGCAAAGTACACGTTCCATTATAATTGTTAGCTGATTTTGTAATGTTCAGTTGTTAGTCTGTTCGGCCGAAAGGCCTGAATAAGAAAATGACTGTAATTAGTGGAATACAACTAAGGCCGAAAGGATGTATAAAATATAGATTGTAGGTAGAACTAGCTAGCGATCCTTAGACTGTAATTTCATTTTCTATGTAATCTGGTATCGCCCTCGGCTCTGGGCTGGACTCGCACTACTATGTACATTTGTTGATCAAGTAATACAAGGAATCCACCATGTTATTCATGCATTGTGTTTAATTTATCTTTGATGCATACTTGAGTGCTAAATCTTTTTGTTTCTTAAATGGGAAATGAGCTGGTTGGCTAGGGCCTAGCCAACCCAACTCGTTTACCCTTGTGCTTTTGTTATTCAGAAAGACTGTGTGGATATTTCCCTTTGCAGTTGCGTGGTGTGAACAATTTTATATTTATTTATGAAGTTTTGATTTAAATCTATTTCAGAGTTAAGTGTGAAATGGATCCGTGGCTTGGGAGTTAATTGAGTTATTTCTTTTCTGTAATTCCTTTCTCACATTTCTTTACTCGCAGTTCTTATCTCGATTTTCTTCCACTTGGATCGTGTAGGAAGCCCTTTTCCTATACCAGTGCATGTGATTTCCTGCACTCCGGTTCAGTCATTTATTTTACAGTGAACATTGCATTTCTTTCCCTGATTATCATTTCAGTTATTCTTGTAAGCAAATGGACTGCTAATTTTAGTAATTTTCTTCAGCATTAAAAGTATAACTCTGAACGATTTGAGAACAATTTCATGAATTTATCATAGACACGTTATACTTGCATTTTATGCTTTACGACCAAGGAACAAACACACTTTAAGTGGATTGACGAATTTAGATGATACATGTAGATCACTTAGACTACTGCTTTGATTACTTCGAGTTGCTTTCATTTCATGAAGTTTACTTCCTTTGCAAGATTTAATTAACTAAATCGTTTCTTTTCCATAGATAGTTTATCTCAGAATTTCATTTGCAATTGCAATTCTTTTTCAGCACGTCTTTCAATCTTTTCGAAAGTAAATTAGAAACTCGATGAAGGAAACTCTGCCTTGGTGCAAGAGTTGATCTCTTGTTACAAAAACAGAGTGCTCTAAGCCCTGAGGCTTAGAGCACCTCCACAAAGACATAAATCTTCAGTAAGGGAGGTAAAATATATGTTTACACAAAGGCACTATACCTGCACTAGTGCAAGCACATTGCAATAGTACAAGAACAGGTTGTTTATGTAGAAGGAAGATCAAGAGGAAAACAAATCTCTTCAAGGGTCCACTTGTCAAACTATTAGCCATCTATCTAAAGACAAACATAGTATTTCCTTCCAACATTTAAGATTGCTTCAGTTGTGTGAAAGATCCTTTACTTGATTTACTTGAAAATTGTTCGTTTAATTCCACCACTAGAGTTGCTTTGGTGTCAATTTCGTTTAAGATTGTTTCTATCTGATTCTGCAACATTTCCTTATAGAAGTAGCATTAAGAATAGGAAAAGTTCATACCACTTCTGGAATTTCATGTGCTTCTTCTCTAAGTTTATGAAACCCCCGAATTGAAAATTAAGTGTTGAGGAGTTTGCTTAGGTGCAATTCTTGCACCCAACATTTTGGTGTCGTTGTCAAGGAGGCGATTTGAATTGGTAAGAATTTTCCATTTTTGCAATAGGGGTAAGTCTGCTATTATTTTTTCCTGCAATGTGCTTCTATTGTTTGAAGGAATTTATAGGTGTTGAGTTATTTTTTTGAAGATTTCAACTTTTTATTTGAATTTCGTTTTGTCATTTTTTGAAATGAATGCCTAAAAGAGGTAGGGGTCCAAAGCCCACTAGGGGCCAATGAAATACTGAAAAATATGAAACCAAATCTCATATTGGGCCTTCTTTTGTAGGCAGAAAGTCCAAACAAACTCAGACTCATCACGCAGGAACAGTCCACTTGGGCTCTAGTAGCATTGGTCTAGGTGTGGCACAACCCATAAAGGGGAAGAAGGGGACTGTTGGAATCCATAGTTAGCCTTCTCAGCCTGTTGAGAGTGGTTCGGGTGGAATAACAACAATGGAAGATGAGGAAGACCATGCAGAAGGAAGTGGCGAAAATTAGGTAAATGAGGAACAGTTCACTTTTGGATTCCCGATTGTGAATCCTAATACACAAGTACAAATGAAAAATATTCCACCATCATCTCTTCCTCATTTCTATGGTAAGGTACATGAAGATCCAAACTCTTTCTTATTTGAGATTGATATTTTGTGTAGAAGTTATGATTATTCATCTAATGCCCACAAGTTAAAATTGTTTCCTACAACTCTCAAGGGTGTAGCACTCCGCTGGTTCATGGGACTAGGAGGAAACACTATAACTTCTTTGGAGAAAATGAAGAGAGTGTTCTTATTGAAATATCAGGAATATTGTAAAACTAGAAATATCCAAGATGAAATCTTTACTATTGTGTAAAATGATGATGAGATGCTAGAGGACTACTTGGAGAGATTCCTATGCATCCTCCAAAGTTCAAAGAACAAATTTGATCTAGGTACCATTAGAAACTTGTTCTTACGTGGGCTTACTGATGATGCTAGGAACAATCTAAATCTATTATGACAAGGGGATATTGCTCAAAAATATTTTGATCAGATCTGTGACTTGTGCAGGAAATTCTCGAGGAACCAATATAGATCTGGTAAAGGAATTTAGAATAGAAACAGGAAAACCAAATCTACTGATGCTATGATTATTGGATTAGAAAACAAAATGGACAATATGAAAATTGAAATAATGAATACTCTTAGTAAACAAATAGACTCTTTGAAGTTTTAGCAAAAACTTGTAGAAGAGCAAGAGTCATTGTCTATTTTTTGTCCAAGATGTAGAAGAAAGCATCCTTTAAGAGAATGTCCTCTAGATATTAAAGAAACTGATAAATGTGTAATTTGTGCAGAGAACCATGCTATAGAAAAATGTCCCTCCATACCTGGGCTAAAACTTGCACTTGAGGGAGGACAATCTGAAGCTGAATCACTACATGCTATGATAGCACGAAGAAATTGGCCTCAGGTAAGTGCAGGTATGGTTCCTAAACCTCCACCACATTTTTTTGGTTAGAATGCACACTCATATTCCTATCCTAAAATTGGTCACTCTCAACATTGGCAGCATGGGAACCAATATCAGTATGGACAACCCTCCCAATATTGCCAACAAGGATGGAGAGGGCCAAACCATTCATGGCATTCACATCATTCCTATCCTGCACCTTTGCAATCATACCCTCCTACATATGCACCTTACCCAATGCCACAACCATCATTCCCTCAGCTAAGTCAACCTATGCTACCATTACCTTTACCTCCACCATTTTGACCTTCTCAGTTGCCTGCTCAACCTTTACCCAACCCCAATAATAAATCAGTACAAATGATCCATTCTATGACCCTACTTTCTTCATCCAAATATCAAACTATGCCAGTTGGAGTCAATGATCTCCAATTGAGATCAGGGAAGGTAGTAACCTCATAAAATCAAAAGAAGCCTATGGTGATTATCAATGAGAAAGGAGAGGAGGAAACTCTTGACCATTCTGAGAAATATGAAACCATTCAGCCTATCCTTGTACATTCTGAGCCCTTGTCATCTTCTTCCAACCGACCTCCCTATCCAGAGAGGTTAGTTGTGGAGAAGAAAGACCCCATTCGTGAGACTAGCCTGGCTTCTAAGCTTACGAACCTTTTCATAAGGGTACCTTTACTCCAACCTATTAAATAGATCCCCATCTATACGAAAATAATTAGGGAACTCTGTCTCAAGAAGTCAAGAAGGAGAAGAATAGAACCTCAAACTATTCAATTTGTTGGTAAAGCAGTGGAGTTAATGACGGGGTGCATGCACATGGAAAAATATACTGACCCCAAAAACCCTGTTTTCTCTATTCAGATAGGTGATGTCCTTCTCTCCAGTGTACTTATAGACCTAGGGGTGGCCATTAATGTTATGACCAAGAAAACCATGGATCAAATTGGATTAGACCATATTCGTCCTACTCCCACTATGCTTGAACTAACAGATAGATCTAAAATCAAACCGGAAGGGGTGTTGGATGATGTGGTCATTTCCCTAGACTCTTAGGAATATCCCATAGATTTCAAAATGCTTCATCCAAAGAATCATGTGGGAGGGCATCCCTTGATCTTGGGATGACCATGGCTTGCTATGGTGGATGCTTATATCAGATGTCGTTCTGGTCATATGTATATTTCCCATGTAGATTCCAGGAAGAAGGTCACCTTATATCCACCCGCTAGATCCATTCAGGAGCTCTGAGACACTTTATGGTTAGACTATAGTGGTGATGAGGAGACTCAACTTGTTTCCTTGATACATGAGAATGTTGAGTTCTCACAGGATGGTGAGATTCAAGACTTCTTGAACAATCTAGAAACCATGCCTAATTTTGAGTCATTGAGTCAAATTTTTAGTCTAGATTTTTAGGAAAGATATGACTCTCTACCTCCATCACCACCATCTCTAGCGACACCTTTGTGTACTCTTGAGCCTGATACTACTCTTTTTGAGATTAGTCCAGGTAAATCCTTGTATATCAATTTAGACTTGGATCCTTCTCAGCAAGAGCAGCTTGTGAATTTTTTGCGAAACCATCTCGATGCCTTTGCATGGGGTTATGAAAATATGAAAGGAATCCCTCCTGAAACTTGTACACACCATATCTATATTCAAGATGGAGCCTGACCTATCTGACAACCCCAAAGGCGAATGAACCCAGCTCTAAGAGACGTTGTAAAGGAAGAATTGCAAAAACTCTTAGATGTTGATTTTATCTATCCCATTTATGACAGCCAGTGGGTCTCTCCATTAGTATTAGTCTCAAAGAAATATGGGAGATGGCGCATTTGTATTGACTACAGAGAATTGAATAAAGCCACTCTCAAAGATTACTTCCCCCTTCCTTTCATCAATCAAGTACTCGATACCCTTGCTGGTAAGAAGTACTTTTCTTTTATAGATGGATTTAGTGGATATAACCAGATACAGATTGCACCCGAGGATCAAGACAAAACCACTTTTACATGTCCGTGGGGTAAATTTTCTTACCGAGTGCTTCCCTTTGGGCTATGTAATGCCTCGACTACCTTTCAGAGGGCAGTCTTGGCTATTTTTGTTGACCTTGAGTGTGTAGAAATCTATATGGATGACTTCTCTGTGTTTGGTGATTCGTTTCAGGAAGCCCTCAAGAATCTAGAAAAAGTGCTTCTTCGCTGCCAAGAAGCTCATCTCACCTTGAGTGACAATAAATGCATATTAATGTGCAAGGTGGGAGTGGTTCTTGGCCATCTTATTTCTAACAAAGGTATCCAAGTTGACCCTGCAAAAATAGAAGTCATTTTGAGTCTCCCTATACCCAAAACTCAAAGGGAAGTGAGAGGTTTTCTAGGACATGCGAGCTACTATAGGAGATTCATTGAGAATTTCTCAAGGATAGCTACCCCGCTTTTCTGACTTTTGGCTAAGGATAGTGAGTTTTCTTAGTCCACAGCTTGCGAACGGTCCTTTGAGACATTGAAGGAAAAATTAGTCCAGGCACCAGTTTTGAGAGGACCAAACTGGTCCCTGCTATTTCATATTTCCTCTGATGCCTTAGATACTCTATTGGCACAAATTTAGGACAAGAAGAAGACAAATATTCTTACGCTATTTATTTCATTAATAAAAACTTATCACCCGCCGAACTCAATTATACGGTTACTGAGAAAGAGTTTTTAGATGTAATTTTTTCTATTAATAAATTTAGACATTATATTATAGGATATGAAGTCTTTGTACATACACCATTCCGTAATAATATATCTGATGAATAAACCATTAACTAGCGGTAGAGTGACTAGATGGTCACTATTGTTACAAGAATTTAATATTACTATTATTGATAGACCAAGAAAATAAAATGTAGTAAAAGATTATCTTTCAAGGTTAAATAATCCTGGTGAAGCAATTCCTGTTGATGTTGATTTTCCTGACAAACATCTTTTTGCCAGGGAAAATTTTAAGAACCCCCCCTAAATTTATATGTATAATAAATGGGCGAATCTCCATGGTATATAGGAAAAATGGAAGGCAATTTTATCATTAATATAATATGTATATATAATTTTTTGGCGAATCTCCCACCAGGCATGGTGAATATTTTACTCAATTATAAAATCTTGTAAGATCTTGGTATTACCATGGGTGAATACCATGGGTTATCATAAACCTGGAGCTTAAAAATTACTATTAGTAATTTATAAAAATTAATAAAATTAAGAGCTGATTCTTATTTTAACCAAGCTAAAATGTATAACATACATTAAATTACAACATCCATTTTTGCTCTTGATCCACCCCAAGAGGGATCAAATATTTTTTCACTCTATGCTAGTTTTCATGTCACGACATTTGATACCTCTCGGGGGTTAGTAGATCCAGAGTAAAGATGGATCTATGCTGGTTTAATTCCCCCATTTAAATAGGCTACATTCGAGGTGAATACCATGGGTCAATACCATGTGCCATTTTTATTTTTATTAATACTAATATTAGGGTTAATAATGTTTTTTGCATAGTATTAATAACAATCTAGTCCATGGTATTTGTCCCATAGAATTTTGTCCTTTGGTTTCACAGCATTTTTTGAGTGTTCGTAAATATAAGGTGACTTATGGAGTAAATATAAAAAAATGTTTTATTTGTTTACCATACCTCTGGTTTATTTATATTTTTATTAATTTACCATACCTCTCGTTTATTTATATTTTTATTAACTTACCATACCTCTTTTACAAATATGGTATTTGGCCCATAGGATTCACTTAAATAAAACCTCTTTCTTGAGCCTTCATAAATAGAATGAGGGTTATGGACTAAATATAAAAAGAGGTTTTATTTATTTACCATACGTCTAGTTTATTTATATTTTTATTTATCTACCATACCTTTTGAGTAAGTATAAAAAGACGTTTTATTTATTTACCATACCTCCACTTTACTTATATTTTTATTTGTTTACACCCTTGCATGTATATAAGGTGACTTATGGAGTAAATATAAAAAATGTTTTATTTATTTAGCATGCCTCTCATTTATTTATAATTTTATTAATTTACCATACCTCTTTTATAAATATGGTATTTGGCCCATCGGATTCACTTAAATAAAACCTATTCTTGAAAATGGGCAAATTGATTCACTTAAATAAAATCTATTCTTGAAAATGGGCGAATGGAAGGTTGTAACTCCTAATTTCAAGGGCTAAATTTACCTTTTTTACTCTCTCCCTTAAAATAAGGTGGGCTATTTGAGGTGATTTGTAAAAATGTACTATGATACAAAATATTTGCCCACTAAAAATTTAAAACCCCTTAATTTCGCCAAAGGGCGAACATTCGCCCCTAAAATTTTCTATGCTTTTTGCTGTGTCAAAAAAATCCCCATGGTTTGCTGACATAGCTAACTATTTAGTCATTGGAAAATTACCACCTCACTTATCCGCTCGTGAAAAGCAGAATATCATTCAGAAAAGTGTTGCGTATTCCCAGATCCAAGGAGACCTCTTTTACACCAAAGTAGATCTCATTATCCGTAAATGTGTAAGAGAGGAAGAAGTGTTTAATATTTTTAAATCTACCCATGATGAACCTTGTGGGTGTCACTTTGTTGATAAGTAAACTACATACAAAGTGTTACGAGATGGCTATTTTTGGCCTTCCTTGTTTAAGGATGCCAAACAATATGTCAAGCAATGTGATAGTTGTCAATGAGTTGGCCAACCTAATCAAACCAATGAAATGACTTTATGTCCTCAGGTTATGATTGAGCCTTTTGAAAAATGGGCCATTGATTTCGTAGGACCAATAAATCTAGCATCATCAAATAAAAAACATATTTTGGTTTGTACAAATTTTGTTACGAAATGGGTAGAAGCTAAAGTTGTTTCTTTTGCTACTGAAAGAGTTGTTGTTGATTTTCTTTTTACTGAAATCTTTACTAGATTTGGTGTGCCTAGAGAAATTATTTCTAACAATGGACCGCAGTTTATTTCTAATCTAGTATAGGGTGTGATGGAGCAGTATAAAATACAGCATAGGAAATCTACACCGTATCACCCGCAAGAAAATGGTCAAGTGGAGTCCACGAATAAGGTGATTGAGTCCATCCTCACAAAGATGATAAATATGCACAGAAAGGATTGGGCTGACAAATTACCAGAAGCATTGTGGGCCTATCGAACCACTTGGAGAAACAACACAAGACACACACCATATGAGATGGTGTACAGAAAACAAGTCCTCTTGCTAATAGAATTCCAAATCAAGACTTTCAGAACTGCAGTCCAATTGGGGCTAGATCTCTCTAAATCATAGTAGTAGCATCTTCTATAGTAAAATGAGTTAGATGAATTTTGAAGGAATGATGTTTAGCAGAACATCTTGGTTCAACAGCAGCGCAAGAAGTGGCATGACAAGTCCATTCAAAAGAAGTAGTTCCAACCAGGTGATTGGGTACTCCTTTACGATTCTAGATTCCAATATTTTAAAGGAAAATTCCATACATATCGTATGGGACCCTATGACATGGTCAAAGTTTTTGAAAATGGAGTGGTAGAAATCAAAACTATTGATGGATAGAACTCTGTGTTCCTGGTAAACAGACATAGATTGAAGGTATATTTTCAGCCCCTTATTAAAGGAGATTTTATGCAACAAGTCCAACAACCATTTGAAAAGGAGTTGGCAGGTGGTAACACCAACTTGTTGAATATTTGATTCCTTCTATTCCTTATTGAAAAAATAATAAATGAAAAAGAAAAAAATGACAAAAAAAAATTATAAAAAGAAAAAAAATCCTGTAATTATGAAAATTAGTTGACTGACATGATTGTAGAAGGATCAACCTAAAAGCCAGCATGCTAGCAGGAAGATCAAAATTTTAATAAAAAGGGAATGTTACTTGATTTTTAGATATGCTAGCTACCACCAAGAAGAAGCAGGTTCACGAAACCGAGAACTTACCCAAGCTTTGGGTAACTAGCATGGACATTTTATGCAATTAAATTCTTACTTCCCACTATAGTTATTTTTTTTTGCACCAATGCAGGTAGATTTCAAGGTAAAAACTTTTCCTTTCTTCTATTTCCCATTTTGAAAATTTCCACTAGTTTCTTTTCTAAAATCCCTAATGAATTACCTTCCTCTTTCTTCTAAGAAACTACCCTTTCCCAATTTCGTAAAATCCCTCTTTTCCCTTGAATTTTTTCCCACATCCCGTTTTGTTTATCCCTCTTGGTGATATTGTTTCAGGAATCCCTACTGTAATGTTCCTTCCCATTCTAAAAAATTTTACCCCCCTTCCCACTTCTTTATTCCCTCATAAATTGATTGCAAAATTTGATGCAGTCAATCCAGAAGGCATGCTCGTGAAACACCAAAGGATGGCGAATAAATTTTTCTTGTATAATGAGGCAAATTTTTTTAAGTCCAACTATAGAATTATGTTCTATCAGATTTTTTGTTTTGGTAAAAGTCCCTAGTGCAAGATGCGCAGTGCAAGCACAGTGTAGTGCAAGCAAGTTTAGTGCAGGAATGCAGCTGACTGTGAAAGAAAATAAAATTCACACAATCCGGGAGTGTTTTATTAAGGATATTTATGGATCTTTACTTTATTGCACATGAGTATTGATATATCATAGCATTGCATGTTTCAATTAATACTATGTTTCATCATTTATTGACATAGGAAAAATATTTAAAGTGCAAGGTGTATAGGGTTTTGAAATCTAACTTTTTAAATAAGTGCTTAAGTATGTCTTGATTAAATTAGGAGGAGGACTATGGGATAGTACTACTGTCCAATAGCCTATATTCACCTTCCTTGAAATAATTTCACATTTCTTGTCCATTATTACCTTACCCCGTAACCTGATCATTGTAACCATTGCACCATCGCCACATAAACCTTCACTCCACCCAATCATTATGACTCACCTATAGCGGGTTGATATGAATATACACCTAATACAAAGAGTTGTTTTCATCATGACTGGGTGAGTGGGACTGAAAATATGGAGGGTGACGAACCTCTAGCATAAATCTCTCAGCAATGCATTGGTGTCACTCGCTGGAATTATTTGGAGGGTGTGATCAGAAAGGGTGAAGTTCAATTCAAAATGGAACCCGTAAGGAGTAAGTTATTGTCTTTGTAGGAGATTGATCAAATCACAAAATACTGAAATAGTCTTGCACTATTGCAAGAATCCGGGTTCCTTCCATTCTTACAGATGTTTGATGGTTGTGACATGGCTGTGGTACTGGAGTTCGCAAGGACATTCAAAGGAGGCTGAGTTAGGGTCGGATCGTTGAAGTTCAAAGTTACAGAAGAGTCTATTGCACAAGCTACAGGCTTGCCACTTACAGGAGAGCATTGGTTTAAAAAGGAGCGGCTCAGGAAGAAACGATGGCACCAGTTCGTGGTTGACAAAAAGCTTAAGGTTGACTGGAGGAAGGGACTTCCACAGAGCGCCATGATTAGGAAGTGGCGAGACCTCTTGTTCATACTGCAGAAATTTGTGACTGGAGAGGGATGCTATACATTGGCGTTCGTGTATCACCTTCGGTTGTTGCTACACTTTGAGTCGGGAAAATTGATTAATTTCCCTTACTACCTGCTCAGGAGTCTTGAGAAAATGGTGAAGGGCATGCAGAGTGGAAACACAAGCCAAGTTGCAAACAAGCTCTACCATCATGGGCTTATCACGATTCTGGTTAAGAAGAAGCTAGAAGAAAAAGGAGTAACTTGGGAAGCATTCTTGAAGGAGTGCAGAGAAGTCTGCTAGCATGAGTACAAGTAAGAAAAGGAAAGTAGAGACATCATCTCCTGCCGAGCAGAAAGATGAAAGCACACCAGTGCAAGCAGGGAAGAAGACTGTTGAAAATACTCCACCCTCGGCTAAGAAGAGAAAGACCAGAACCTCAGTGAGGAGGAAGACTATCTCCCAAGGGATGAACTAGTTGAGCTCTCCGATTATAATTGACAAATCACCCCAAGTTTCCCCTAAAGTTCATAATCTCTCAGTTGTTACAGATGTAGCAGCACACACTGTGGAAGATGAATAGAACATGGAAGACGACGTATTGTTGTCAACTTTTGTCAGCAAATTAAGGAAGAGGAAGATGACACTGAGTACCGGTGAAGTCCAAATAGAGGGTCATGAGGATGAAGAAGAGCAGCATATAGAGACCCTTGATAATTTCAGTGAACCAGACATTGAAACCCTTGGTGCTTTCAAGGAATGAGGTACTGAAACCCCCACTGTTTTAGAAGAATGGGGTATTGAAGCCCCTACTGTTTTAGAAAGATAGGGTACTGAGACCCCTGTTGGTCTGAATGGACAGGGTACTGAGTTCCCTGAGGAATTGGAAGAACAGGGCGTTAAAAACCCTGAGGAGTTGAGTGCACAAGGTACTAAAACCCTTGGCATGAAGATTGTGGAGGGCATCAAAACCCTCGGTGACAAGGAAACCCTAAGTGTAGAAACCCTCATGATGTCATAATGCAGATATTTGATGACCTTGACCTTGACAATGATGGGACCTATTTCAAGTCCGTTGCAAAGAATACATTTGCACCTGAAGATCTTATCATGGCACCCTCTACTCTCTACCTAAACAGCCGAATAGTAGAATTGGAATAGCAAGTTCATGACCTGGAGGCTTTGAACCAGGTCATGAAGGCACAGAGTTGGCAGAACAAGAGCGAGGTGGAGCTACTTACAGAAGTAAAAAGGAAAAAGTAGCAAGTAAAAGTGTGGAAGTATCGGGCTTCCAAATGCTAAAAATGCCTCAAGAAGGTGATGAATCAGTTGATAAGAGCCCAAGGGAAAAATCCAAAGATAGTGAAATCAAGAATAAGCATTGAAGTTCACAATTGAGCCACTCATTTTTTGAGGATTTTTTTGTATAAGGTAAAATGTTGTGTGAGGACACACAATAACTTAGGGATGGGAGGATGTTGGTGCCCCAAATTGCCCTATTTTTACACCATTTCTATAAACATTAACCTCTATTTTATCTCAACTTAAAACTCCCTTTCCTAGACTAGTCCAAGACAACTACATATTCCTGCATATGCTTTGTATTTTACATTAAGATTTATTAAAGTGATTTATTAATCATTTTCACATAGATCTCATGCCCATTAAGTACCTCTTGTAACTTATGATAATTTCCTAGAAGTAATTGAGGAACTTAGTGTTAATTATGAGTTAGTATGATCAGTGCAGGAAGATTCCAGCACCGCCACGATGATTGGTCTAAGATTTCAATGAGCTAAGTTTCCACATGGACATTTTGATCCATGACTCCGAGTTCGGTTGCTTATTAACTAAGGATAGATATTGGTGGCACACAATCAGGGATGTTTTCCAAGGATGGTATATGGCTAGCGAAGTACATTTTCCATTATAACTATGAGCAGATTTTGTAATATTCGGTTGTTAGTATATTCGGCTGAAAGGCTTGAATAAGAAAATGACTGTAATCAGTGGAATACAGCTAAGGCCAAAAGGATGTATAAAATATAGATTATAGGTAGAACTAGCTAGTGAGACTTAGACTATAATTTCATTTTCTATGTAATCTGGCATCTCCCTCGGCTCTGGGATGGACTCACACTGCTATGTACATTTGCTAATCAAGTAATACAAGGAATCCGCCATGTTATTCAAGCACTGTGTTTAATTTATCTTTGATGTGTACTTGAGTGCTGAATCTTTTTGTTTCTTAAATGGGAAATGATCTAGTTGGCCAGGGCCTAGCCAACCCAACTCGTTTACCCTTGTGGTTTCATTATTTGAAAATACTGTATGGATATTTCCATTTGCAGTTGTGTGGTGTAAATAGTTTTATATTTATTTCTGAAGTTCTGATTTAAATCTATTTCGGAGTTAAGTGTGAAACGGATCTGTGGCTTGGGATTTAATTGAGTTATTTCTTTTCTGTAATTCCTTTCTCGCATTTCTTTACTTGCAGTTCTTGTCTTGATTTGCTTCCACTTGGATCGTGCAGGAAGCCCTTTTCCTGTACTAGTGCATGTGATTTCCTGCACTCTGGTTCAGTCATTTATTTTACAGCGAACATTGCATTTCTTTCCCTGATTATCATTTCAGTTATTCTTGCAAGAACATGGTTTGCTAATTTCAGTAATTGTCTGCAACATTAAAAGTACATTTATGAATGATCTGAGAACAATTGCATGAATTTATTATAGACACATTATACTTGCATTTTATGCTTTACAACCAAGGAACATAAACACTTTAAGTGTATTTCCGAAGTTAAATGATACATACAGATCACTTAGACTATTGATTTGATTACTTCGAGTTGCTTTCATTTCATGAAGTTTACTTCCTTTTCAAGATTTAATTAATTAAAGCACTTATTTTCCATAGATAATTTATCTCAGAATTTCGTTTTCAATTGCAATTCTTTTTCAGCACATCTTTTAATCTTTTGGAAAGTAAATTAGAAACTCGATGAAGGAAACTCTGCTCGGTGCAAGAGCTGGTCTCTTGTCATAGAAACAAAGTGCTCTAAGCCCTGAGGCTTAGAGCACCTCCACAAATACATAAATCTTCAGTAAGGGAGGTAAAATATACTTTTACATAGAGGCACTGTACCTACAATAGTACAAACACATTGCAATAGTACAAGAATAGGTTGTTTGTGTAGAAGGAAGATCAAGAGGAAAACAGATCTCTGCAAGGGCCCACTTGGCATACTATTAACCATCTATCTGTAGATGAACATAGCATTTCCTTCCAGCATTTAAGATTTCTTCAGTTGTGTGAAAGCTCCTTTACTTGACTTACTTGCAAATTGTTCTTTTATATTCCAGCACTAGAGTTTCTTTGGTGTCAACTGCCTTTAAGATTGTTTTATGTCTGATTATGCAAACATATCCTTTAAGAAGTAGGATTAATAATAGGAAAATTTCATACCACTTCTGGCATTACCTGTGCTTCATCTCTAAGTTTACGAAACCCCTGGGTTGACAATTAAGCGTTGAGGAGTTTGCTTAAGTGCAATTCCTGCACCCAACAGTGGTCATATGCATGATGATTATGGTCATTATAGTTAAGTTATTGATATTATTATATATCATCATAATTTAGATTGAGTTGTGAAAATGTGATACCCTCCCTTGATATAAACTGAGGTATGTTTTTGCTTATGTCTTCTAATTGGTTTATCTAACATGATATGTTGCAGGACAATAGACGATCAGGGATGAATAGAAGAATAATGGACTATGGTTCACATGACTCCCCATACAGGCCTGATTTTATTCAATGGAATGGGAAAGGTTAGTTGAGTAGCAAGGAGAAGAGTATTCTCCTAGTTGGGTAGATACATTGAGAAGCTTGAAGGCAAACAATGAGAGATGTATTGAGGCACAGGAAAGCCTTTCCAGAGCCCAAGAGAATCAAGTTAAGGTTAATGTAGCCATTCTTGAGAGCCTTTCAAATTTCTATAGATAGGGACAGTTGAGGATTGGTCATGGATAGGAAGAAAAGACAAATGGTGCATATGGAGGCAATTCTCGATAGAGACACATGATGGACAGAGATGACATAGTAAGAGGTGGTAGATCCTTGGATGCACCTAATAGGAGGAGTAGTACTTTTGGATTTCACTCTAGCTCTAGTTCTAAGAGACATCATTGCCATTACCACCATCACACTTATAAGAGGAGTGAGAAGGGATATTTGTCAAAAGAGTTCAAGAAAGCCAAACCTCCTACCTCTGATGGTGAGTTGTTAGAATATGTAGAAGCATGGTTGCACGAGATGAGTTTGAAAGATGTTTCAGGAAGAAGTGCCTATCAGAGAGATATCATGATGAAAAATGGATCAAGAAGTAAGAAAGATATCGGAATGTAGGTGAGAAGGAAATTTGGCTCTATATAAGAAGTTTAATGTAGCTGAGAGAGGACGTGGGTCTTAGCCTGAGGAGCAATAGAGTAAAGGAAATGGTAGAGAACCATTGTGGTGTTGAATCTATGATGGAGATCATTATAGGAAGGATTTTCTTTTGTATCAGAGTGGAGCGGTAGAAGCATGGCAGACCTCAGATCTACACTGCTTAGGACACGCATACAGTTGGGTATGTGTTATAGACATTTTTGTGCCTTACAGCATTGAGCATGAAATGTCCATAATCTAAGGGATCCAAAGTCCCTAAACATGTTGTTCCTACCCCTAGAGGAACAAGGCTAACAAACCACAGCAATTCACAGAAGTTCTCCACCAGAAACTGCTCAAAAACAAGTCAATTCAGGATCATTTCAGTGGCTACACTACCTGTTTGCGCTGAATGTCAAAGCCAACACTGGCTACCTGTGTTGAATGTCAACTGGAACACTACCTACCTGCGTTGAACGAGAATGGACAAGTGGCAAGCTCATTTCTCAAGGTGTCAAAACCCAAGAAGCTTCCAAAATGACACTTGCCTCAGGGAATTCGACTGGTGATGAGTAAGAGGTTCCAAATCTCCAAGTGGAAGCAAGAACCTCCAAGTGGACTCAAGAAATGACAGAGGGAGAGGACACTAGTCAGATCTCAAGCTGACTCATCCTCTCTCCAAACATCTATATATGGATCTCTCCTCCATGAGATCTAGAGGCTGGAATTTTGTTACTGCAAAGAATTGTTGTTGGTTTGAGACTGGAATCATTGGGTGCTTAATGCTTTGAAGGGGCTGAAGATAGGAATTCCATTTGTTGGGAAGGAGATGCTGGATTGGAGCCCTCTGGGTTGTATCTCTTCCTGAACCTTGTTATTCATCAATAAAGCTATCTTGGTTTCTCCTATATGCTGATGTATTTTGATGTATGAATGTATTAGTGTATTTGGTTTATTTCTAATCCTAAATTAGTTATGAATGTGAATATCTGTCTTCGTGTGGTGTTCTTTTCTTGTCACAAGTAGTTGTTCTCTTGTGATCTTGCAGGAAGTTGAAGCTGAATAAGCAAGAAGGCAAGTAGCTGTGAACACCCAAAGAGAAGAGAGACCGGATCGAGGGACAAACGGAAGACACCGGTAAGTCTATTGATCTCTCTTCTTTCACATTTCATAAAGGAAGAAACCAGAATAGCTGTACTCGTTTGTTGCTAAGGCACTGTCACACCTTAGGTGGATAGGATCGTCCTGCATAGGCATTTTTCCCCACAACAAATTGGCGACTCCGCTAGGGAGATTTGTTTAGTCATTTTATTTGTGTTTCTATCATTGTTTCCTTCATAGACTTGACATCAACAATCGAACTGCATCTTTCCCGGATGCAAAGTAGACAGTTGCTGCTTTGATCCAATTGTTGGACTTGTCTATGATCTTAACAATGGATTCACAAATGATTTGATGATCCTTGTGATAGATCTTAGTAGCCCCTCAAAGCATCCCTTTGATTACACCTTGCTTGTTGCTTTTATTTGGCCTAAAATAGTGAATTAAATAGCAATCTGTGACCCAGAACCTGAGGGAAACGAGAGTTTCTCCTTCAGCGCAGACCCAGTGAAGGGATTCTACATTTCAACGCAGGTCACGTGAAGGCCACCTGTGCTAAATGTCAAAACCCCTGTGTTGAGGTTGCGCTGAACCAGTTTTGCCTTGTGCAGCTGGGGTTCTCTGCTCTGTTTTGCCTTGTTTTGATCTCTGTTTTTTGCAGCCTGTAACCAGCATAGGTACCAGTCTGATAACTCCTTTTCTCTGCTTAAATTCCGCCTCCTTTTGTACAAAAATACTGTGAGTGTTTTTATGTGTTTTTACGTCATTTACAGTTTTCCTTTGCATGAGTGAAATAGTCATCCTGTAGCCCTTGATTCAGATCTGTTGATTGTGATCTTAGAAGAGAGTTCATTGGCTGTTTGCAGATTGATTATACATTTACTTTTGCTTACTCGTTTGAATTTTTCTCTTTTAAGTGTCGAAACAAGTCTTTATTTTGAAAATCATTAAGTGTTGTGATCTCTTCTACCCTCTCTGATTTCGAAAAAAGTAAACTTGTTTGTATTGATCATTTAAAAGCAAATTCAAAGTTGTACAAAAAGCTTTCTTCGTAGGCATCAATACTAAGAAAGCGGAAAACAAACACCTGCATTGTGCATTTGCATTTGGTAGTTTTCATGTTGGATTTAGGAAAAGTGCATTAGAGTGTGCTGGTTGCTCTTTGAGAAAAGATGCTGTCTTTCTTTTCCCTTAGTAGCTAGGATTTTCAAAGTTGAAAAGATATAAAGCTTGCTTATCATCTTTAGACTGCATTTAGGAATTTGTATCATACATCTCGTGGTGAACCTTGAAAGGTAAACTTTTAAAAAGATCAACCTAAAATAAATTGAATGAACTTAACAACGCTTTGCAACATAACGCACAACATAGAGGTCTAGGCTAGAGACGTGTTCCGGCGTCGTTAAACCTGGTGACTGTCGATCTCGTGGATGGTGGGTGATTCCTCCTGAGGGACGATAGCGCCAGTACGGATTGTGCTCCCACATACCATCGCGTATATATTGGGAGACCCCTATAAGCATAAAACCTTTATCCTTAGGAAGCCGTGTCGGCCGCCCTACTGATCACAATGCACTGAACACAGCATTCAGGAAGATCGACCACCCGTACCCTAAAAAGTATTCTGCGGTTTTGCGAAAAGTTTGGCACACCCTCTGCCTAGAACTCTAGAGCAGTTCCTTTTGGCCTTTTTCAGACTCTATAACGGAAAAAGTCCATCCGAGCATTTGTCACTTCGGGCTCGTTAAAACATCGAAGGAGCATTTTTCACTTCTCCTCCTTCCTCTTCGCTTGACGGAACCGGTAAAACAAAAAACCAAGTTCCTAAGGAGAAGAAGGAAAAGAAGAAGAAAGAGAAGAAGAAGAAGAAGGAGCCAAAGGCGACTGGGGGCAAACAAGTGTCGTCTGACAAAAATCCACACACAGCACTGACCAGGCCTAAATCGCCATGTGTCATATGCAAGGGAGACCACTTCCACAGAGATTGTCCCTATATCCCTCGAATACTAAGGGACTGGTCTCCCTGTTTGCACAATTCGGTAGCATCAACCTCTGATAGCCATGTTGACTGCTCACCGTCAACTAGTGAAAGTGAAGTCACAGGACAGAGAGGGAAAGCTAGATTTCCCTGTAAACTGTCTGAAGGTGATCACGCCATCCACCGTTGTCCCTTCTTAGATGAGGCTAAAAGAGTTCTGGAAGATCGCCCAATTTTACGAGCACAACTTCCTCCTGGATATCAAAAACTCCTGCCAAGTCCTTCACTAGTTGAGAACCCGGCTGGCCCGCCCAGATGGTCAGCCGAAGCACCTATCATTGAAGATGAACCGTCTGGATCCATGCCTGATGAAAGTCAAAAGGTTGATACAGCAGTTGACCCGGTTTTGCCTTCAGAGGCTCTATCTTCGAATGATACCATCACAGAGGAGAATAAAGACGACACCGTCCAAATTCTCTTCATTAACACTGACTCTGATGAACAAGGGGGCAATGCCCCCTTTCCTTTATCGCAGGAAGGAAGTTCGTTAGAGCGATATCCAGCCGTTTATTCGGTCCCACCACCAAGCAACCTGGTTGTGTCCTTTGATTGGAACCAACTAGGCAGACCCCGGTTGCCAGCAAGCATACCATTCAGAATTATTGTTCAAATATATAGAATGGTGATGGCTGGCACTATCATTGATGAGGGGGCATCTGTGAGTATCCTTTCCTCTATTGCTTGAAAGGCGCTTGGTTCGCCAGCGCTTTTGCCTGAAATGAGAAATCTATCAGGCTTTGATAAAGGAACCAGTCGACCTTTAGGGATCCTCCCCAATGTGCCCATAACATTGAAAGGGAAGACCGTTCAAATGAACGTGATGGTCGTTCAAGGACCCTTGGATTATAACCTACTCCTTGGACGAGACTATATATATTGCATGAGAGCTATAGTCTCCTCACTCTTTAGAGTAATGTGTTTTCCGCATGAAGGAAGAATGGTCAAGCTCGTGGACCAACTTTCATTTCCCGGATCACGCATCGCAAATAGTCACATACCATCCCTAAATGGTCTATTCACGCAAGAAGTGTCTCAACCCACGGTCCGTCCTCCTGATGAGCACGAGTAATCCAGGAGGATATGACTGGAACCCAGGGGGAATGCGTCCTGGTCTGCTTCGGCAGGAAAACTTTGGGTATAGAGTAGGTTTCCGCGGGAGAATATGACTAGTCTGTACCCCGTCTGTAGAGGAAGAGTGGTTATTCTAGAATAAGATTCTTTTGTCAAAGTTGTGTGAGAGGGCGGGACCCGTCACTCACCTTTGTCTATTTCGGTAGACATTGCCGAAGAAGAAGTTTTGTTTGAAAGATTAACGAGAAAGTCTTTGGGTAACCTGAAAGAGGTAAGCCTCTCTCTTTAAAACAATTGTTTTGAAGGAAGAGAAGTAGAGGTAACCTTGAAATCGTGCTTTATACCTGGGGGCATGCAAACCTTTTGGAGTGCAAGCAAGGGGCGGCTATTTATTTTTTAAATTTTTAGGACCTCTAACCCTTTAAACTCGTAGGATTAGTCGTTTCCAAACTTGCATAAAGAAAGGATCCGGAGCAAAGCTTAGTGAGCTGAAGCTCCATAAAAAATAGAATCTTGATGAGACACTCTTATCATATGACTGGGTAATCGAGCAGTTTTAGCACAAAGTTCATGCTCGTTAAAAAATAAACGCAAGATCCGAGTAGTTTTAACGCGGACTTCATGCTCGTTAAAAAATAAACATAAGCAATGAGCAAGTGTTTCCACCAGCGTTTAAGCTCATTTTAAAATAAAAAATGAACCTACCTGGTAAATAACCACTGTGAATGCAACCTTATCATCCATTAAAGCCTTGGTCGTGTTTGCACCGTCACCTCCACCTTCCATTGGCCAATCGTTCACCTCCATATGTTTGTTTACCCATTTTGAGGAACAGCTGCGAAGAGTGATTTCACCTAGCCATCCTTGTGACACTGCCATGATTGGAAAATTCAAACTTGTACCTGGAATCAGCTGCTAACCTTGTTTATCACTCGTTCCTCAAAAGATGAGTCTTCTTTAATCTCTTTTCAACTAACTCGTAAAATATGAAAAGATTGCCGAGTCCTTGGCGTTCCAGCTCGTTAAAGGGACAGGAAGAGATATCCCTCCTCTAGATTTTAATCTTTTTGGACCTGAGGGATTATTGCACAAAAATATCAAGCGCTTGTTTTATTTGGCTCGTTAAAACTAGCGAAAACTCATCCCTTCTGTATTGTTTTATACTTTTTCGGACTTAAGGGATTAGATGACGAAAAAGGAATTTTGGAGTTAACTTTATGTACCTTTTCAGACTCTCTAAAAATGAAAAGGACCGAGTTATCCTTGTCGTTAGACTCGTTAAAATCATTAAATAGCAACAAACTTGTCTTTAGACGAGAACGAGTTTCACTATCGCTAGGCTCGTTAAAACATAGCGATGGGCTTGCCCGAAGGGCAGGTTATAGAACAAGCATATGTTATCCTCCTCAAGCTTGACAAAAATAAAGAGGTACTGGTCAGCAATGACTGGGGAAAAATTGGGAGAAACTAAAGAAAACTTTGATGGTAGCAGGTCGCTCTTGAACATGACACTTTTCCTCCATACCACAATCGGTTTGGGTTGTTTCATTCACCGGTCACATCCATGGTCTCGCCATACCATCCATATTTGGGGTAATGCTACCAATCCATCACATCAGTGTCGCCATATGTTCAAGAGAAGTCGTTCAGAAAAGTCAACCGTGTCCCATCCACTGCCATACATTATCCTTCATCCTTTCATGACCGCCACCCTGAATCATATGTCACAGATCGTTTTCACCTCCATTAAAATCATTAGCTCCGTTCCATGTCACTGATGTGGGATTCATTAAGGCCCTCCTGTGACGGATCGCTTCTTGTCGACATCAGCTCATTATCCAAGAAGTTGATCTAGGAACAACCCCTTCAGTACTTTGAATCTTGCATGCCACAATGGCAAGTTTCTCACTTCCGGCGACAAGTATACATCAATGACCTTCGACCGAAAGATTTTGCGTGGTGTTCGATGCCAAGTCCTTTATTCACACCACGTGAATTGTACTGCAGTACCTTGAGGGTCATTATCATTATCGGTGATTCCTCTCACGCTTGTTAACGGTTTACATCATTGACCGGTAATCAAGCGATGTCCTTCCATGTTCGACTTCAGAACATTTCTCACATGGATCGACTTGTACTTAGAGTGAAGATCGAACGAGTTTGAGGACCCCGGATCTAGTTTCATCCATCCGGGCTGCGATATATATTCAGGAAAGATAAATACATTGACATGTACATCATTGCAGCAGATAATCATCCTACTCAAAGGATGATAATTTCATCAAAATTATCAGTCTACCATGAGACGATTGTCTGTTCTATGTACAGAAAAATGAATTTATAAAGCTGAGCACGGGAATGCCCGCCTCAGCTAGATCATGAAAGCAGTATGAAAAATAATGTATTGTATTGTATCTTGTTACAGGTCTCCTCCTAGCATTGGATGAACTTCGGATCCTCCTGATAAAGCATTTCGCCCGATAAACAGCCTCATACTTTAGGGGGCAACTGTTATAGACATTTTTGTGCCTTACAGCATTGAGCATGAAATGTCCATAATCTAAGGGATCCAAAGTCCCTAAACATGTTGTTCCTACCCCTAGAGGAACAAGGCTAACAAACCACAGCAATTCACAGAAGTTCTCCACCAGAAACTGCTCAAAAACAAGTCAATTCAGGATCATTTCAGTGGCTACACTAGCTGTTTGCGCTGAATGTCAAAGCCAACACTGGCTACCTGCATTGAATGTCAACTGGAACACTAGCTACCTGCGCTGAACAAGAATGGACAAGTGGCAGGCTCATTTCTCAAGGTGTCAAAACCCAGGAAGCTTCCAAAATGACACTTGCCTCAGGGAATTCGACTGGTGATGAGTAAGAGGTTCCAAATCTCCAAGTGGAAGCAAGAACCTCCAAGTGGACTCAAGAACTGACAGAGGGAGAGGACACTAGTCAGATCTCAAGCTGACTCATCCTCTCTCCAAACATCTATATATGGATCTCTCCTCCATGAGATCTGGGTGCGGGAATTTTGTTACTGCAAAGAATTGTTGTTGGTTTGAGACTGGAATCATTGGGTGCTTAATGCTTTGAAGGGGCTGAAGATAGGAATTCCATTTGCTGGGAAGGAGATGCTGGATTGGAGCCCTCTGGGTTGTATCTCTTCTTGAACCTTGTTATTCATCAATAAAGCTAACTTGGTTTCTCCTATATGCTGATGTATTTTGATGTATGAATGTATTAGTGTATTTGGTTTATTTCTAATCCTAAACTAGTTATGAATGTGAATATCTGTCTTTGTGTGGTGTTCTTCTCTTGTCGCAAGTAGCTGTTCTCTTGTGATCTTGCAGGAAGTTGAAGTTGAATAACCAAGAAGGCAAGTAGTTGTGAACACCCAAAGAGAAGAGAGACTGGATCGAGGGACAAACGGAAGACACCGGTAAGTCTATTGATCTCTCTTCTTTCACATTTCATAAAGGAAGAAACCAGAATAGTTGTACTCGTTTGTTGCTAAGGCACTGTCACACCTTAGGTGGATAGGATCGTCCTGCATAGGCATTTTTCCCCACAACAGTATGTAGGCCAGAGTATTCCCCGAAGCTATGCATCAATTGATAACAGGAAGGAAGCTCGTCAAGTATCCATCATTGAGGTGAAGGTGGAACTAGGGGTAGAGTTCCAAGTAGAGCCTCAATGCATCTGATAGTGGAATAAACTCATGCTTTAGGACAGAGCAGTAGAGAAAGTTGAAGTGCATGGAATCACTTTGGGGTTGATAAAGCTACATGGTAGATTATTGATCAAATGTGGGCATAAAATTTTGTTTTAAGTTATGGCTAGATTCATCAAGGGAATTGGAGTCCCTTGAGAGATTATATGTCTAGGTGTTTAGTTGTAGGGAAATGTGTTTGGTACACTAGGACAAGGTAACTCGTATATTTTTATATCTATGTATGCACTGATAATTATGTTTTTATGGCAGTATGATGCAGGGAATTTCATGGCAAAGGATACTGCCATATATCTTGAAGAAGGCTCGGGTGGAGATTTCCTTTTGAAGCGCTAGCAACCATGGGGGTTGAGTCATGGTGTTTATTGAATGTTTTGTGATTTATTTGTGCTTGATTTGTGATTTTTTATTGCATCTGGTACATGGCCATGCCACTTAGTTGTGGTTTTGTATTTTTGTTGGTATTCCATGGTTTTCTTCTTGTTTATTCTTGTTCTTTCCTTTCATGTTTTGAGGGTCTTGGGAATTGGTTAGGAAAGAGGAAAGTCAATAGAGTTCAAGGAGAGCTTAGTGAAACCTAGTAGGTAATGTAAGATCCAAATGAAACCTAGTACATGAATAAAGGGCAGTTGAAGGCAAGAATATAATGGTTGGTTGGGTTGCTTGGGTCAATTAGGATAAATGGATAGTGGTAGGACAATCATGAGAAAGGTGATCAGGAAAGGTAAAGTAAATCGATTGGTGGTATCAGATGCCTTGGCTATGTTGAGAACTATTGTTTTCAATGTTGTGCATCTGTTGCATAGATAAAAGGACCTCTATTAACCTTGACCTCATGAACATTGGTAATTATGTCGTAATCATGATTATGTTTAAGTTCACACACACACACACACACACATAGATATATATATGTATGTGTGTGTGTGTGTGTGTGTGTGTGTCGTTATTTAATAGGGTCATCAGGGATCATTCTTGTGGAAGAATGATTTCTCTATGCAGGTGAATGGCATGAAAAGATTCCTCATATGAGAGGAATCAAGTGGGAAGAGTAGACCTAGAAGATCTATGAGGTTAGTATCATGTGGATATGATTTCGATATGCGTCTATGACTACGCCTATGTTTATGTTATGGACAGGAAATACTGAAGGATACATCAGTGGGATAAAAGCAATCTGATGCGCGGCATGCTAAGAGAATCATGGATAATTGAAATAATCACAGACCCAGGATTTGGGTTTTGAGTGAGGCTTGGGAAGGACACTAGAGGTAAGGTTTCCTAGTAGAGACAGTGTGGCCTCTAGATGTGTAGTACTATTATTGTGTATATGTTGTACATGTTTTGTTGTGCACCTATGGTACTACATCATGATTATTGTGTAGTCTCTGTATCATGACATGTGTATCATTGTGTTGTACTATGTGTACGTATGTGTGGCATTGTACACTGGGTGTAGGTGTATTTGTTGTGTTGTACATCGGGTGTAGATGTATGTGTGGTGTTGTACACTAGGTGTAGATGTATTTGTTGTGTTATACACAATGTGTAGGTGTCTTTGTTGTGTTTTACATTGTGTGTATGTGTACCTGTTGTGAAGGGATCGGTACTTAGGATCCCTTGAGGTTGTGGATTGAGATGGTAGTTCTATGGAGCCCTGGACATCTTTGGATGAGACCAATCTTGAGTTACTGATATTAAGGGTAGAGGCATTTTAGTCTCTAAATCCCTTATTTATGATATTGAGGGTAGAGGTGGTTTAGTCTCTAGATTCCCTTGGTGTTGATATTGAGGGTAGAGGCGGTTTAGTCTTTGGATTCCCTTGTTGCCAATAGTGGGGGAGGAGGTGGTATAGTCTCTAGATTCCCTTTTTTCTTTGGAAGAGAAGAGAAGAGAAGGAACGGGGTGCTTACTGGATTAGGATACCGATCCAGTGTGTGTACATGATAAAAGAGAAGACAATGCATTGGGTGTTTTTTGTATTTGGAAACCAATCTAGTGTGTGCATGTGATAAAATAGAAGAGAAGGAAATGGGTGTTTTTCTGGTTTAACAATTGTTTCAGTGTGTGTATGGAATGGACAAAGAAAAAATGCAGAAGAAAATAACCATTTGAAAGATAAGTATCAGTACTTTATTTCATTTTTTAATTATGCACATGATCAATGATTCTGATTTATGATGGTTGAGTTTTGAGATAACCAGATGTGATATGTTTATGCATGATGATTTAATCAAAGAGCTTCTTTGACTTGTTGTGATAGGAAGTAAACATAATTGGAAGTGTACCTTATTGACAGGCCACCAATTAGGTGTGATTTGAATTTATTTAAATTCCTTTTGAATCTAATGGAAATTATGCTCTTGGTATAGGAAAGCATGGAAAATTCATGGTTTGGGGTGGTTGGAACTAGCTATAAGAGAATTAGTAGCAACATCAAAAGGAATTGGAAATGAAACAATGTGATGGTAAATCGTTTAGGAGCAGGGTCATTGTGGGGCATTGGTACCCAATAGTTTCCATTGATTTCCATGAGCATGTTATGACTAGTATGATGGTTTTGAGGTAGGGATATTCTTTCATTTTTGGATCTTCGAAAGCAAGGAAACCTTGCCAAGGGATGGATCGCCCGAGGGAATGTGTAGCAGAGAAGGGAATGTTTGGGAACTTGGAAGGTGAGTGAATTCATGGAAGGGGGTTAAGGGATTTCCTAAGGGATTGTGCAACAGAGAAGGGAAGGTCGGGGAATGAATTGTTTTGGTCGTTAGCATTGTTAGATGGAATCAGAAGAGCATTGATAATTGTTCACTGAGAGAACAAGTAGCGCAAGGATTGTAGCACTAGACATTGCAGTTAGACTTTGATCTTAGCAGTGTATTTTGGACTTACTAGGAAGGAGGTGAATATTGGTACTACATTTTAGGGTGGAGGTGTGAGCCCCTTGATTCCCTTATCGTTGATGTAGGAATTGTATCCTTTTATTTGTTGCTTAGAGAAAATGTGTGTGTGTGTGTGTGTATGTTATTGTAAATATTGTATCAAGATAGATTTATAAATCTCCACAGGCAGTATGTTTATTTTTTGGTTGAATAAAATGTGCATAAGTATATGTGTTATAATACCACATTGATCTATGTTATCAATATTCAGTAAGTGGTATGTTTGTTTTTATTTCAACAGGATGTCATTGTAAATACTGCATCGAGCCATGTTATAAAGCTCAATAGGAAGTATGTTTTGTTTTTGGTGGTTTTATGGTCATAGGTGTCATAAAACATTGAGGATGGTGTTCCCCAAAGGGGGAGGGGTTTGTAACAAGCCTAGGTTAAAGTTTCATGTAATAAAGGATAATAGATGCAAAATAAGACCAAGGTCATAGGACACGTATTCCAAGATTGATGGAGGGGAAAACAATTTAGTGTGCATCACTTGTGCTTTAATAATGGCTATGGAAATTGGCAAAGGCATTGGTAAAGGAAAAGAGGCAATAATTGGCATTTTGTTATAAAAATAAAGGAAAATAGGATAAAATAAAGGCAAAGAGACACAAATATGCATGTAAGGGAAATTATAGAGAAAATGAAGGAAAATGAAAAAAAAGGGGAAAAGGAAAGGAAGAGACTAGACATTAATGATAAAAAGGCACTTGAGAAACAATTGAAAACTTTTTCCCATATTTGGAGTAGGTGTAGCAAAGGAAAGAGAACAAGCGCATGGATAAGAAAGAAAAGGAAAGAAAAGAAAGTAAGGGAGCAAAAGGAGAAGGTTGGATTAACAACTTCAACATGAAGATATTGCAGGTAATAGGTTACATATGTGATTTCCTTGTTGGGATAGCACATGCATTTGTTTAATTGGTCCATTTGTTGTTATTGGAATGGGTTTTCCTAGAGTGGTAGTGGTTTTAGCCTTGCCTTTCCATTTCCTGGATAGCCATTATGAGATGGGATTCATTGATGGTTGAGATTTGGATTGCCTAAAGGTTTTGGAACTGGGTGAGGTGGTCTTAGGAAAATCCCAAGAGTTGGGTGTGGAGATCGTTTTCTCTGAGAAGCCTTCAACAGGTTGGTGGATACAAGCTAATTCCTCAAGGTATGGTGAAGAAATTATGAGGCATCCAATATTGGTTTGGTTTTTTGATCTAAGAACCAATTTAGGTGAGATCATAGTATCTTAAGGGTGGATGTGGTTTAACCTCTCGATTCCTTGGTTTATTATGTCTTGTTTTATCCCATGATATACCACATTCAAGCTTGGAATATGGCACGGGGGTGATCAATTGAAAGAAATATTTCGTTCAACCCAATCTATGGTTGGGTGGTAGTTGGAAGTCCCTAACTTGGTCATATTTTGCACAAGTAATGTGAGTTATTCTTCTAATGTAATGAATGAGCAAAATGACTTGATATTATGGCTAATTTTTCATGGTTCCTATGTTAGGTCCCTATACTACTAGTGTAACCCCTTATTGTTATTAGTACAACCCCATTATTATATTGTTGTGCCCATGTAGTCCCCATATTTTTATTACTGTGCCCCATAGAAGCCCACTATTATTATTATTGTGCCCTTACATTATTATTTTTATGTCAGCTCTGATTATATTATGACCCCTTAGACTCCTATATATAGAAAGGAGGTCTTGTCATTTGTATCATCCAATAATTGTTCATTTGTGTAATTTAAATGAGGTTTCCCCCTTGAAGAGGCTGAATTATAAGGAGTTCATATATATTTTTATCCTTTTGTGAGCTGGTTTCATAACATTTGGTACCAGAGCTTTGGATTCTAGGGTTTCATTGCTCCAAATAGGTCATCATGGCATTTTTACTATAACATTTTTTCTATGACATTTCAAAATCTACAAAAAAAGACCCATTTCAGAGGAAATTGCGTTGAAGCTTGCATCTAAATTTCGATATTGTCGTGCTATATTTGTAGATACATGATCTGAGGAAGTTAGGATTTTGGAAGACGCCCGAATTACATCCTAAACAGGTGACCTAGGGAAAATCATCATAACTATCTCTCTGAGCATTAGATTGAAATTTCGTAAGAAGTTACAGAAAGAGAACAAACTTTAGTTTTTTGTGTATAATCTGAAGGTCAAAACAGTGACATGTGGAACTTCATAAAAGTTCTCTCTTCTAAAAAGGTATATAATTAGGTCGTCTTGGGAGATTGCGTATAACTCTTTCTTGGAGAATCCAATTTCGATCAGACTGGTGGCATTAGGAGGATACAGAGGGCTATTGTAGGGTGTGATTTTAGAGCTGGAAGATCTGATATTAAAAAGTTACAGTTGTTTCAAGATTGAGCTCTCAAAATCAAGAAAAATGGAGATGAGGAAGTTTGATGGCAAGGATCCGATAAATTGGATACTATAGATGGAGAAATATTTTGATCTACATGGTGTACCACTGTTACAAAAGGTGTGTATTGCATCTAATTATTTAGAACCAAATCAATTTTTATGGTATAAAGGGCTTTGTTCTCGTAAACCACTTGTCATGTGGTCAATTTTCATGGAGGAAATGATAGCACATTATGAGGATACAAAGAGAAAAACCTTCTTTAGCCAATTGATAAATCTCAAACAAAAGGGTTCAATGGAAAAGAACATTGAGGACTTTCAAAATTTGAATATAAGTGTAAATGATATTCCGTAGAAGTAAAGGATTGATGTCTTCATAGGGACTTTAAAGGATAACATTCAACATGAGGTTCGTCTTTGAGAACCTAATTCACTGGAGAAGGCATTCAGGTTGGCAAGAAAAATTGAAAGTGGAATTATGGAAACAAGGAATTATACCCCTCACAACTATAAAGATGGAAGTGTTGTTTCTCCTAGCCTTCCACAACCTACAAGGGTTACACCACAACAATTGGAAGAAAAAAGAGAGAAAGGACTTTGCTACAATTGTGATAACAAATACATTAAAGGTCATAAGTGTGCTGAGAAGAAATTATTTTACATTGATTGTGGAGAGGAGGAGGAAAAGGATCAATAAATGTCAAAAGAATAGTATATACACCAGGAACCAACCCCAAAGAAAGAAGAAATGAAACCGACCATATCTTGTAAAGTATTGGAAAGAATTACCACTACTAAAACTCTCAAGATAGAAGGACATATCAAGAAGAAAAAGGTTCAAGAAGTGAAATATCACATCGAGAAAGAAGAAATGAATCCAACCATATCTTGTAATGCATTGGACAGAATTACTACTCCTCAAACTATCAATATAGAAGGACATATAAAGAAGAAAAATGTTCAAGAATTGAAAAATCACATCGAGTCTCAAGAAATCAATCTGACCATATCTTGTAATGCATTGGAAGAAATTAAGGTTCCTCAAACTATCAAGATAGAAGGACATATCAAGAAGAAAAAAGTAAGAGTGTTGATTGATTCAGGAAGTACCCATAATTTTATTGATTGTAAGATAGCCAAGGAATTGAATTGCTTCCTATATCCAGCACCGGAGTGTCAAGTGATGGTTTCAAGTGGAGGAACCATAAATTTCTCTAGAAAGTGCCATAATATCAAGCTATCCATGGGAGAATATGTATTGAATAGCCCAATGCTTTCCATTCCAATGTGTGGTGTTGATGTTCTACTAGGAGTCCAATGGATACAATCTTTGGGTACGATAGCTTTTAATTTTCAAGAACTTTTCTTGAATTTTTTTTTGGGAAGGAAAGGAAGTTGAATTGAGGGGTATCAAAGGAAAACCTAGAAAGGTAATCAACTCTAACAGCATGACAAAGCTTCTAAATACAGAACAATAGGGTGTAATTGCACAATTATGTTCACTAGAGGATCCCGCATCGAAATCATGTATTTCTCCAAATCTCCAAAAAGTTTTGGACAATCATTTCAAGGTATTTGAGACTCCCAAAGGCCTCCCACATATTCGTGATCATGATCATGCTATTCATTTGATTCCACGAATAGTTCCTCCAAACATCAAGCCTTACATATATCCATATGCCCAAAGGAGTAGGAACTCATTCAAAAGTTATAGAAGATCCTAGTTCAAACAATATTGCGAGAACTTGACAAGGAAGGAAAAATCATATTGGAACCTGAATCAGTAACAGAACCAAGAAATCGAAATCTATGAAATAGATCAATTTTAGAGTAGCTCATCAAGTGGAAGAACTTACCCGCTAAAGATTCCACATGGGAGGACAAGAATTTATACAAAAGCATCAAGAACTACTCAAGCGTTGAGGACAACACTTTTTTAAGGAAAGGGGCATGTTAGGTCCCTATACTACTAGTGTAACCCCTTATTGTTATTATTACAACTACCTTGTTGTGGGGAAAAATGCCTATGTAGGACGATCCTATCCACCTAAGGTGTGACAGTGCCTTAGCAACAAACAAAGACAGCTATTCTAGTATTTCTTCCTTTATGAATTAAGAATGAAGAGAGATGGATGGACTAATCGGTGTCTTCCGTTTGTCCCTCGATCTAGTTTCCCTTCTCTTGGAGAGTTCCCAGCTACTCACCTTCTCGCTCGCCCAGCTTCAAGAGGTTTCTGCAAGATCACAAGAAGAGAACACTACACAAGACATGGATTCATATTCATAACTAGTTCAGGATTAGAAATAAACTAAACATACTAATGTAATCATACATAAAAAATACATCAGTATATAGGAGAAACCAAGATAGATTTATTGATGAATAACAAGGTTCAGGAAGAGATAAAACACATAGGGCTCCAATCCAGCATCTCCTTCCCAGCAAATGGAATTCCTATCTTCACCCCCTTCAAAGCATTAAGCACCCAATGATTCCAATCTCAAACCAACAGCAATTCTTTGCAATAACAAAATTCCAGCCTCTAGATCTCATGGAGGAGAGATCCATATATAGATGTTTGGAGAGAGGATGAGTCAGCTTGAGATCTGACTAGTGTCCTCTCCCTCTGTTAGTTCTTGATTCCACTTGGAGGTTCTTGCTTCCAATTGGAGATTTGGAACCTCTTACTCATCACCAGTCGAATTCCCTGAGGCAAGTGTCATTTTGGAAACTTCCTGGGTTTTGACACCTTGAGAAATGAGCTTGCCACATGTCCACTCTCGTTCAGCGCAGGTAGCTAGTGTTCCCTTTCACATTCAACGCAGGTAGCCAGTGTTGGCTTTGACATTCAGCGCAAACAGCTAGTGTAGCCACTGAAATGATCCTGAATTGACTTGTTTTTGAGCAGTTTCTGGTGGAGAACTTCTGTGAATTGCTGTGGTTTGTTAGCCTTGTTCCTCTAGGGGTAGGAACAACATGTTTAGGGACTTTGGATCCCTTAGATTATGGACATTTCATGCTCAATGCTGTAAGGCACAAAAATGTCTATAACAGTTGCCCCCTAAAGTATGAGGCCGTTTATCGGGTGAAATGCTTTATCAGGGGGATCCGAAGTTCATCCAATGCTGGGAGGAGACCTGTAATAAGATACAATACAATACATTATTTTTCATACTGCTTTCATGATCTAGCTGAGGCGGGAATTCCCATGCTCAGCTTTATAAATTCATTTTTCTGTACATAGAACAGACAATCATCTGATGGTAGACTGATAATTTTGATGAAATTATCATCCTTTGAGTAGGATGATTATCTGCTGCAATGATGTACATGTCAATGTCTTTATCTTTCCTGAATATATATCGCAGCCCGGATGGATGAAACTAGATCCGGGGTCTTCAAACTCGTTCGATCTTCATTCTATGTACAAGTCGATCCATGTGAGAAATGTTCTCAAGTCGAACATGGAAAGACATCGCTTGATTACCGGTCAATGATGTAAACCGTTAACAAGCGCGAGAGGAATCACCGATAATGATAATGACCCTCAAGGTACTGCAGTACAATTCACGTGGTGTGAATAAAGGACTTGGTGTCGAACACCACGCAAAATCTTTCGGTCGAAGGTCATTGATGTATACCTGTCGCTGGAAGTGAGAAACTTGCCATTGAGGCATGCAAGCTTCAAAGTACTGAAGGGGTTGTTCCTAAATCAACTTCTTGGATAATGAGCTGATGTCGACAAGAAGTGATCCGTCAAAGGAGGGCCTTAATGAATCCCACATCAGTGACACGGAATGGAGCTAATGATTTTAATGGAGGTGAAAACGATCTGTGACATATGATTCAGGGTGGCGGTCATGAAAGGATGAAGGATAATGTATGGCAGTGGATGGGACACGGTTGACTTCTTTGAACGACTTCTCTTGAACATATGGTGACACTGATGCGATGGATTGGTAGCATTACCCCAAATATCGATGGTATGGCGTGACCATGGATGTGACCGGTGAATGAAACAACCCAACCCGATTGTGGTACGGAGGAAAAGTGTCATGTTCAAGAGCGACTTGCTACCATCAAAGTTTTCTTGAGTTTCTCCCAATTTTTCCCCAGTCATTGTTGACCAGTACCTCTTTATTTTTGTCAAGCTTGAGGAGGATAACATATGCTTGTTCTATAACCTGCCCTTCGGGCCAGCCCATCGCTATTTTTTAACGAGCCTAGCGATAGTGAAACTCGTTCTCGTCTAAAGACAAGTTTGTCGCTATTTAATGATTTTAACGAGTCTAACGACAAGGATAACTCGGTCCTTTTCATTTTTAGAGAGTCTGAAAAGGTACATAAAGTTAACTCCAAAAGTCCTTTTTCGTCATCTAATCCCTTAAGTCCGAAAAAGTATAAAACAATACAAAAGGGATGAGTTTTCGATAGTTTTAACGAGCCGAACAAAACAAGCGCTCGATCTTTTTGTGCAATAATCCCTCAGGTCCAAAAAGATTAAAATCTAGAGGAGGGATAGCTCTTCCTGTCCCTTTAACGAGCTGGAAGGCCAAAACTCGGCAATCTTTTCATATTTTACGTGTCAGTTGAAAAGAGCTTAAAGAAGACTCGTCTTTTGAGGAACGAGTGATAAACAGGGTTAGCAGCAGATTCCAGGTACAGGTTGGAATTTTCCAATCACGGCAGTGTCACAAGGATGGCTAGGTGAAATCACTCTTCGCAGCTGTTCCTCAAAATGGGTAAACAACCATATGGAGGTGAATGATCGGCCAAATGAAAAGTGGAGGTGACGGTGCAAACGCGACCAAGGCTTTAATGGCTGATGATAATACATTCACTGTGGTTATTTACGGGTAGTTCATTTTTTAACGAGCTTAAACGCGGGTGGAAACATTTGCTCGATCTTATGTTTATTTTTTAACGAGCATGAACTATGCGCTAAAATTGCTCGGATCTTGCGTTTATTTTTTAATGAGCATGAACTGTGTGCTAAAACTGCTCGATTACCCAGTCATATGATAAGAACGTCTCATTAAGATTCTATTTTTTTATGGAGCTTCATCTTACAAAGCTATGCTCCGCATCCTTTCATTATGCAAGTTCGGAAATGACTAATCCTACGAGTTTAAAGGGTTAGACCTACAGGTTTAAAGGGAGGACCTAAAAATTTAAAAAATAAATAGCCGCTCCTTGCTTGCACTCCAAAAGGTTTGCATGCCCCCAGGCATAAAGTACGATTTCAAGGTTACCCCTCAATTTGCAGATAAAACATTTGTTTTACCGGGAGAGGCCTACCTCTTTCAGGCTACCCAAAGATTGTTCTGTTATTCTTTCAACAAAACACTTCTTCGACGATGTCTACCGAGATAAACAAAGGTGAGTGACGAGATCCGCCCTCTCACATAACTTTGACAAGAGAATCTTATTCCAGAACAAGCCCTCTTCCAACCACGGACAGGGTACGGACTAGTCATATTCTCTCGCGGAAACCTACCCTATACCCAAATTTTTCCTGCCGAAGCAGACCAGGACGCATGCCCCCTGGGTTCCGGTCATATCCTCCCGGATTACTCGTGCTCATCAGGAGGACGGACCGTGGGTTGAGACATTTCTTGAGTGAATAGACCATTTAGGGATGGTAAATGACTATTTGCGATGCGTGATCCGGGAAACGAAAGTTGGTCCACGGGCTTGACCACTCTCCCTTCATGTGGAAAACACATTACTCTAAAGAGTGAGGAGACGATAGCTCCCATGCAATATATATAGTCTCGTCCAAGGAGTAGGTTATAATCCAAGGGTCCTTGAACAACCATCACGTTCATCTGAACGGTCTTCCTTTTCAATGTTATAGGCACATTGGGGAGGATCCCTAAAGGTCGACTGGTTCCTTTATCAAAGCCTGATAGATTTCTCATTTCAGGCAAAAGCGCTGGTGAACCAAGCGCTTTCCAAGCAATAGAGGAAAGGATACTCACAGATGCCCCCTCATCAATGATAGTGCCAGCCATTACCATTCTGTATATTTGAACGATAATTCTGAATGGTATGCTTGCCGGCAACCGGGGTCTGCCTAGTTGGTTCCAGTCGAATGAGACAACTAGGTTGCTTGGTGGTGGGACCGAATAGACGGCTGGGTATGACTCTGACAAAGTTCCTTCCTGTGATAAAGGAATGGGCAAATTTCCCCCTTGTTCGTCGGAGTCTGTGTTGATGAAGAGAATTTGGACGGTGTCGTCTTTATTCTCCTCTGTGATGGTATCATTCGAAGATAGAGCCTCTAAAGGCAAAACCGGGTCAACTGCCGCCTCAACCTTTTGACTTTCATCAGGCATGGATCCAGATGGTTCATCTTCAATGATAGGTGCTTCGGCTGACCACCTGGGCGGGCCAGCCGGGTTCTCAACTAGTGAAGGACTTGGCAGGAGTTTTTGATATCCAGGAGGAAGTTGCGCTCGTAAAATTGGGCGATCTTCCATAACTATTTTAGCCTCGTCTAAGAAGGGACAACGGTGGATGGCATGGTCGCCTTCACACAGTTTACAGGGAAATCTAGCTTTCCCTCTCTGTCCTGGGACTTCACTTTCACTAGTCGACGGTGAGCAGTCAACATGGCTATCAGAGGTTGATGCTACCGAATTGTGCAAACGGGGAGACCAGTCCCTTAGTATCGGAGGGATGCGAGGACAATTTCTGTGGAAGTGGTCTCCCTTGCATATGACACATGGCGATTTAGGCCTGGTCAGTGCTGTGTGTGGATTTTTGCCAGACGACACTCGTTTGCCCCCAGTCGCTTTTGGCTCCTTCTTCTTCTTCTCTTTCTTCTTCTTTTCCTTCTTCTCCTTAGGAACTTGGTTTTTTGTTTTACCAGTTCCGTCAAGCGAAGAGGAAGGAGGAGAGGAAGAATTAGATGAAGTAGAAGGCTGGTGGGCGACTCTGGTCTGGTCTAACTGTTGACTCGACTGTTCAGGAATGGTGGTGTTCTGAACGACATTGGTTGAAAAGAGCCAGACCGGCAGGCCAATTGTCAGTCATGGAAGCGACAATGTGGCCATATGGGGCGCACCAACATCTCCCCAAGAGGAGAAGGGACTAGGATATCCACCAAGGGGAATTCCTTGGTTGGTGTGCTCCATTTTTTCAACCAAAAGACCAACGCAGGAATAAAGGGTGATTGTTCCATTTAAAATAAATTTTAACGACGCTTTAGACACAACTTGCTTTTTCAATTTTAAAGAGTCGAGAAAAAGCTAAAGATGACTCTAGTCTCCTTCGATGTTTTAACGAACCCGAAGTGACAAATGCTCAGATGGACGTTTTCCATTATAGAGTCTGAAAAAGGCCAAAAGGAACTGCTCTGGAGTTCTAGGCAGAGGGTGTGCCAAACTTTTCGCAAAACCAAAGAATACTTTTTAGGGTACCGGCGGTCGATCTTCCTGAATGCTATGTTCAGTGCATTGCGATCAGTATGGCGGCCGACACGGCTTCCTAAGGATAAAGGTTTTATGCCTATAGGGGTCTCCCAATATATATGCGACGATATGTGGGAGCACAATCCGTACTGGTGCTATCGTCCCTCAGGAGGAATCACCCACCATCCACAAGATCGACAGTCACCAGGCTTAACGACACTGGAACACGTCTCTAGCCTAGACCTCTATGTTGTGCATTATGTTTCAAAGCGTTGTTAAGTTCATTCAATTTATTTTAGGTTGATCTTTTTAGAAGTTTGCCTTTCAAGGTTCACCATGAGATGTATGATACAATTCCTAAATGCAGTCTAAAGATGATAAGCAAGCTTTATATCTTTTCAACTTTGAAAATCCTAGCTACTAAGGGAAAAGAAAGACACCATCTTTTCTCAAAGAGCAATCAACACACTCTAATGCACTTTTCCTAAATCAGACATGCAAACTATCAAGATGCAAATGCACAATGCAGGTGTTTTTTTTCCGCTTTCTTAGTATTGATGCCTACACAAAAAGCTTTTTGTACAACTTTGAATTTGCTTTTAAATGACAAATACAAACAAGTTTACTTTTTCGAAATCAGAGAGGGTAGAAGAGATTACAACACTTAACGATTTTCGAAATGAATACTTGTTTCGACACTTAAAAGAGACAAACTCAAACCAATAAGCAAGAGTAAATGTATAATCAATCTACAAACAGCCAATGAACTCTCTTCTAAGATCACAATCAACAGATCTGAATCAAGGGCTACAGGATGACTATTTCACTCATGCAAAGGAAAATTGTAAATGACGCCACAAACACATAAAAACACTCACAATCTTTTTGTACAAAAGGAGGCGGAATCTAAGCAGAGAAAAGGAGTTATCACACTGGTACCTATGCTGGTTACAGGCTGCAAAAATTAGAGATCAAAACAAGGCAAAACAGAGCAGAGAACCCTAGCTGCACAAGGGCAAACTGGTTCAGCGCAACCTCAACACAGGGGTTTTGACATTCAGTGCAGGTAGCCTTCACGGGACCTGCATTGAAATGCAGAATCCCTTCACTGGGTCTGCGCTGAAGGAGAAACTCTCGTTTCTCTCTGGGTTCTGGGTCACAGATTGCTATTTAATTCACTGTTTTAGGCCAAATAAAAGCAACAAGCAAGGTACAATCAAAGGGATGCTTTGAGGGAGTACTAAGATCTATCACAAAGGATCATCAAATCATTTGTGAGTCCATTGTTCAGATCATAGACAATTCCAGTGATTGGATCAAAGTAGCAACTGCCTACTTTGCATCTGGGAAAAGCAGATGCAGTTCGATTGTTGTTGTCGAGTCTATGAAACAAACAATGATAGAAACACAAATAAAATGACTAAACAGATCTCCCCAGCGGAGTTGCCAATTTGTTGTGGGGAAAAATGCCTATGCAGGACGATCCTATCCACCTAAGGTGTGACAGTGCCTTAGCAACAAACAGAGACAACTATTCTAGTATTTCTTCCTTTATGAATTAAGAATGAAGAGAGATGGATGGACTAACCGGTGTCTTCCGTTTGTCCCTCGATCCAGTTTCCCTTCTCTTGGAGAGTTCCCAGCTACTCGCCTTCTCGCTCGCCCAACTTCAAGAGGTTTCTACAAGATCACAAGAAGAGAACACTACACAAGACATGGATTCATATTCATAACTAGTTCAGGATTAGAAATAAACTAAACATACTAATGTAATCATACATCAAAAATACATCAGTATATAAGAGAAACCAAGATAGCTTTATTGATGAATAACAAGGTTTAGGAAGAGATACAACCCAGAGGGCTCCAATCCAGCATCTCCTTCCCAGCAAATGGAATTCCTATCTTCACCCCCTTCAAAGCATTAAGCACCCAATGATTCCAATCTCAAACCAACAACAATTCTTTGCAATAAAAAAAATTCTAGCCTCTAGATCTCATGGAGGAGAGATCCATATATAGATGTTTGGAGAGAGGATGAGTCAGCTTGAGATCTGACTAGTGTCCTCTCCCTCTGTCAGTTCTTGATTCCACTTGGAGGTTCTTGCTTCCACTTGGAGATTTGGAACCTCTTACTCATCACCAGTCGAATTCCCTGAGGCAAGTGTCATTTTGGAAACTTCCTGGGTTTTGACACCTTGAGAAATGAGCTTGCCACATGTCCACTCTCGTTCAGCGCAGGTAGCCAGTGTTCCCTTTCACATTCAACGCAGGTAGCTAGTGTTGGCTTTGACATTCAGCACAAACAGCTAGTGTAGCCACTGAAATGATCCTGAATTGACTTGTTTTTGAGCAGTTTCTGGTAGAGAACTTCTGTGAATTGCTGTGGTTTGTTAGCCTTTTTCCTCTAGGGGTAGGAACAACATGTTTAGGGACTTTGGATCCCTTAGATTATGGACATTTCATGCTCAATGTTGTAAGGCACAAAAATGTCTATAACACACCTTATTATATTGTTATTCCCATGTAGTCCCCATATTGTTATTATTGTGCCCCATAGAAGCCCACTATTGTTATTATTGTGCCCTTACATTATTATTGTTATGTCAGCTCTGATTATATTATGATACCTTAGACTCCTATTTATAGAAATGAGGTCTTTTCATTTGTATCATCCAAGAATTGTTCATTTGTGTAATGTAAAGGAGGTTTCCCCCTCGAAGAGGCTGAATTCTAAGGTGTTGATCTATCTTTTTATCTTTTTGTGAGCTGGTTTCATAACATCCTATTCTAGTTATATGCTAGTTATAAACATGGTTCTATGACGTGTTCGAGCTATGATTCTTGTCCATGGTTTGATAAGTATTTGAATGGTTGATAATGCAAGGGCTAAAACGTGTTGTTGCATCTACTTGAGAGGGAATTAGACCTTCTCGGTGATTCTCATATGAATTTCATAGGTTTATGATCAAATAAGCATTCCTGACGTGTACCTTACAAGTTTACTATATGTTTGATGAAATTTCTATTGTGTGTTAGACATGTCAAGGTCAAGATCTTGTTCAAGTTTGAAAGTTTGGCATTGCTATCATCTTAATCATGATTCTAGAAAGTTACAAGCAAATTTAGGCAGTTGTCTAGAGGCTATCCTAGAAAGATGGCACAAATCCCCGAACTGCATGCACAGAACTCGAAGATTTGGGTCATAACTGCATGGAGACAGGTTTATGAGTGTGGTTGGAGCACCATAACCATGTGCATGTTGTGTTTTGGATGTAGTTGGGGTTTTATTCTTGTTGAAAAGTATTTCCATCTCAGGATATGTTCATCAGAGGTTGTGGTTTGACTTATAGGTGATCTAGTTTTTCTGAGAGGTTTCAATAAGTTTTCAGATTATAGGCCCCACTTCCATAACTGGAACCTCGATATTAGGTCATTTCTTAGTATAACTCAACTAATGTTTAACCTAGAGAGATTGTAAAAGAGAATAAATGTTAATTTTATACCTCAGTGACAAATTCCAACAATGGGAGAAGATTCCTTTTTTCAAGAGGACCAATTTTGAGTACTGAAGCACTCAATTTGAACAAGGGAAAGTGTATTTTTGAATTAAATCCCACATGTGTATATTTGATTAGGCTGGCCCTAATGCAAAGTGGACACTCTTAGAAGTCCCCACATGTGCATATTTGATAATTTTTTCCCTAATGCAAAGTGGACACTCTTAAAAGTCTATAAATACAAGTGACCTCAACCTCATTTGAACATGATCATGAAGAATTATTCTATTCTCTTTTGGTTTTGGCTCACACAAGTCTGAGGCAGTTCATGGATATTTAACTTGCACAGGTCCAAAATTCTAGGGTCCAAAGCTCACACAAATGTTTATGGTTTTGGGTCACAACCATAGGGTTGTCACAAGAATATTAAGGCTATAACTCCAGGCATGTAGGCCTATGCATGAAATTGAATGGTTTCAGCCACACGCATGGCACTCTCTGTTTGAAGTTGAGACCTAGGGTTTGGCATTTTCAGTTGACCGAATATTTTGTCAGTTGACCGTAGAGTTCGGTAGTTGACTGCAGATAGTGGCAGTTGATCGCAGGCTTCTAAAGCAAGGTTTTGATTACTGACATTGTTGGGTTCATCTCATGAATTTTGTTTAGTTGATTTTTTTGGATAGGATTATGGCTGAATATATGGATCATTTTACTCTCCTTTGTTAAATCATTCAATAAAAATCTAATAAGAAGAATAATTTGAAAGGGTTTTCCTCATACTTGGTTTTTCACTGATCTTTGGCCAATGCTAGTTTCTCTATGTATGAATGTTTTTCTTCTATTGTTGCTTTTATGTCCCACTGCATTGTTGATGATATTGTTATTTCTATATAGTTGCATATGTTGCTGAATAATTTTGTAAAACTGAATAATGATATGATGCTATGGGGTGAGTTTAATATGTAAGTGAGGAAATTTAATTATCTAAAGCAAAGAACAATATAACTCTAAGAAAATTTAACACGATATCAGATTTGGCTAAAGAAAATTCATTGAATATCACCCCTATGAAGACACCATTAATGGAAGTAAGAGAAGATGGAGGAGACCTAAAAGAATACTATGGTTTGAAGTAAATCCTAGGCAATTTTGTTATTAGGGTTTGATGGAAATTGTGAGGTTAAGGCTTGAAAGAAACCCTGGATTATGACAAATATTTGAGATTTGAAACATAGAAACCCTAACATGATCAATGTGAATATGTTCTAGAACTTATGTCATATTTTATGTAGCCCTTGATGGGATAGACTCAATTAGGCCTATTTGTTGATGAAGTTGGTTGAAATATATTAAAGGAAACAAGTGTTATATGGACAATGGATAGTAATGACTCTTGAAGGATGGTTCAAAAGGGACATGATCACCTCTCATTGAATATAAGTACTCTTTAGATGTATGTTACTGATTATGTCTTTACTTTTGTTTAATATTTATTGATTTGATTATTACTTATACTTCCTACATGTTTATGTGATTATTTAGATACTTCTAACCTCTTGATGAGAAGTGATAATTGTATCCTCCTTTAGCATCATCTGAGGTGCAGAAACAGAAGAGCTACATCTGCCAATATCAAATAAGAAGGTGCACATGTATCTGAATTTTACAAGGTATGTATGGTGTATTGTTTGAATGTTATGTTTCAGCTGCAAATATTGTATGACAAGGTAAGCCCTAAGGTATGATGGAAGTATCACATTCATGAAGGAATCATAATGCATATGAAAGTAAGGTTTATTTGTGGTATTTATGATGAGATGTCACACTTGGTACTGGTCAAGTATATTACATTCTATTAAGTCATGGTAAATCTACTTAGAAACATTGATATATTGGTATAGTTGACATTTGGCAAAGCATTCTAAATTTTAGACGTGATGGATTTCTTGAAGCATGCTAGATACATTGATTCTTATATATGGTAGCTTGGTACTATTGATAATGCTTGTGATAAGAGTGACAACCTTGATGATAGAGGTGTAACAATAAGATCCATATTCTGGATCTTCTTGTTGACAATGGTTAGGTTTTCATAAGCTCAGTAATTAGGACACATGGTAAAATTGAATGACTTGACTTGATGATTGAATAAATAGTATTGTAGTGATTATAATCCTCAAAATATGATGATACACTTGTCATCTTCCCTAACCATCTGACTCTAGCCCTTGATTAAATTTTGATGTCATGTTCATATGTGATGATCAATTAGTTGATACCAACATGTTATGATCATGATGAATATATGTGTTAGAACCTTATATAGTTGGATTTCATGATCTAATAGTTCTGCTAATGCATGACATTATTATGATAGGAAATTTTATGTTTTGAATGATGATGACTTAATTACATTCCCATTTAGAGGGAGAAACTCCCTGTAATATCCCTACACCTATTATCATTTACACTAAATGTATAGAAGATTATTTATTTTTTAAGTAAGTTTTTTTTTCTTACATAAATATACAGATATCTAATATTTATGGCCTGTTGCAAGTTTTGGTCTGAGAAGAGAAGGATTATCTTAGTTTAATCCCCAACCACATCAAATAAGGCTTAAGAGTGTGGTTGTAAGCCTCTCAACCACACAAAAGGAGGCCTATGGGTGCGGTTGTGCCTATAGATCACAAAAACTGAAGCTTTATGCAAGAAATCAAGAGTGCACCAAGAGTATGATAGTCCTACAGATATGGAACAGACAATGGAAAGTTTTATGAACAGGGAAGTTTGATCGTTTGACTTACTATAGAGAATATGAATGTGTTGACTAACCTTGTGTTTGCAGTAGACAAAAATATGAATGTCAATTTGCCATTTTTTATTTGATCATTGAAGTTATTATATGATATTATTTGATAATACTTGCAAGGATTTGACAAGATTTGGCTTATTGATGAGATGTATTGAAATTCTTGACATGATACTTGATAGTTCATAGATATGTTTTGAATTATGGATTGATTGAATTCATAGTGATAACAAATTAGGGTTTTGATTTGATAATTGATGATATTTCTTGATGACAGTGTTATGTGGCCATAGTGACTTTTAGAGACTAATATTGGTATTCAATAACGATTTTTTATTGGATTCATTGGCTTTAGCACATAGGTTGATATATAAACATTTTTGATTCAATATGAAGTAATGCCACAATGAATGGTTGAAACTTATATGACTTATTCCTGGTATATGCATGAAACTTATATGACTTGTCATTGATGTATGCATTCAAATTTAGTGGTAGAAATGATTCATAAGGATGGTTTGATAAACGTTTGATTGGATAGTTCTTGGTAAATAAAAGGATATTGTAAATTTGAATTTGGATGAGAGCTCCACCTAACACCTAGTCCAAAGATTTTGTTACATTGTTATTGACAGAAACTTTTATGACTTTGATATTAACTTTGATTTGGAATCTAAGGCTTCATAAGGTGACTTAGTTGATTTTATTTCATAGTATGGATTTGTGTGAGGTTGAGCATATTGGTTTGGTCAAGTGTTATGTTTGTAGAAAGCATTATATGAATAAAGCTTCCCGAACCTGGTATGTTCACAATGACAATCATCTAGTGAAGCCAGGAAGATGTTCCAATCCAAACCCTTACTTCAAAAGTGGACCAAGGTATGGCTTTGATTTTGGTTATATATGCTAATGGTCTATTCTTGACATGTAGTGAGCCTCTGATGATCAAAGAAAGAGGGAGTTAGCCTCTAAAGTTTGAAATTATTAATCATCGCATGATGAATTACTTTCTAAAGTTTTGGAATTAAAATTTATATCGTGAAGCTATTGAATAGTTTTTGAAAGTGAAAATGAAAATATTTGGACACTCTGATTGAATTCGTAAAAGTTATGAAGAGATATTGTTGAGCCTAACTTGGTAACCGATAGTTGATTGAAGCACTGATGTCCCGATGTTCTGTGTGAACACCTCTCTCTCTCTCTCTCTCTCTCTCTCTCTATATATATATATATATATATATGTTTTCCATAGAATATGAATCAATTCATTATTGAGACACTTCATACACATTGAGTTTCCACAGAGCACACTTCGTGATATTTGCATGGGATGATCAATTTTTGATATTAGATATTCTTCCTATGATATGTGACTGCATGAATATACTGATGTTGTTTTGGATATTTATTGATGAGATGAGCATGTCTAGGTGTAGCTTTAGTGCGAGATTTGCAAAGATATTTTGATGAAAATTTTGTAGCTTTAAGCACGACCTAGGTTGGGTACGATGTTGCTAGTATGGCTAGTTATGAAGAAGGTTGAAGAAGCTTTTTCGAGAGTTGTTTGATAAGGTTCTAGATATGATAGGGATACATTGTGATAATATTGAGTAGGATCTGATTGGCAGAGAATCTTGTATATAGCTGGGACTCAGGTATCTTCAATCTCTATTGTTGTACAAGACAATCTTAGGATTATGGTTGTTGCCTCCATGAGAGGGAGGATAAATAAGGTATCCTTTTTGTGATATATATTTGTTCTAATATAATATTTGATTTGATGTCCTGTATGAACAAGAGATTGTTGCTATTGAGACATGATGATTGAACTCTTCAGTGAGTTGTTCAAGATGATACCATATATGAGCACAATGATATGTTTATGATCTATAGAGATCACGATTGATTGAGAACAATGAGCCAGCTCTCCCCCCCGCCTTTTTGAGCTCCCAGAGTGAGGAATTGAGATGGAGGGACCATGGGGTTGAGGAATATCTAGACAATAGGCTTGTAAATGTTTCTCCCCTATCTATCACCCATAGGGTCAAAGATGTTAGCTCCCATATCTTGGTCTATGTAGAGTATCCCCAATTGGCATCATAGCCACAAGTTGGGCTTGTTCGGAAAATCACTCCCTGTCTGTCCAACGTGTTAAGAGAGTCCTTGGAGTTGTACAACCCAAGATAATTATGATGCAGGTGTTTTACCACATGAATAATGAGTGTCATTGTTGGGAATATAAAAAATAATTAGGATGGTTTTGATCATTACCTCATATAGCAAGTGGTATCTTTCCCATTGGTGGCATCATGGGATGGTTTCAGTCCTTGCTTGGTAAGTGGTTTCTCGCCTATTGCTTGATATGGGGTGAGAGTGTCCTGTAGGACCTTCTCCGCTATCATGGACATGAGGTGAGAGTGTCCCATAAGACCTTCCTCATTGTCATTTCAGGTTGAGATGTTCTCCCTGATGTCGTTTTAGGTTGAGATGCGCTCCCTAATGTTAATCTCTCTAACATTTCCCAGATGGTAGCATTGGGCTCCTTGCTAGCAATGATTTTGGGTGGTAGTAGTGGCTCCCCGAAGGATAGAGGATGGTATCTTAGGCTCCCCTCTGATATCAAATCATTCTTCTTATAGATTTGACAATGTTCAACATATGTGCAGAGACAATGAATAGATGAGTAGTGATGACATTTAATGACGATATACTTGAGATTAGATATGATTTGATGACACGATTCTTACGATGATTACATGATGCAGTTGGAATTTATACCTAGCTGAGACAAAGTGTTAATTTGACAACTCCGTGACAAATCCAACCATGGGATGAGATTCGTCTTTTCGAGAGGACCAATTTTAACTATTGAAGCACTCAATTTGAACAAGGGAAAGTGTATTTTGAACAATACTCCACATGTGCATATTTGATTAGGTTGGCCCTAAAGCAAAGTGGACACTCTTGGAAGTCTATAAATACAAGTGACCTTAACCGCATTTGGACATGATTATGAAGAATTCTTTTATTCTCATCTTTGGTTTTGGCTCACAGAGGTTTGAGGGAGTTCGTGGAGATTTGGGTCACATAGGTCTAAAATTGCAGGGTATGAAGCTTGCACACTGCCTAGGGTTTTGGGTTGCAACCACAGGCTTGTCACAAACAGATTTCAGTTATAACCACATGCATGCAGGCCTATGCGTGATGATCTGAACTTAAACAGGAATGCAACAACTTATAGATATAATCATAAACACATAGATGCGACAGAAAAAAACTTCATTGCATTAATGGAAAAATACTGAACTATGCTTACAAACAGAATGGAAATAGGATAGCTCGGGCGATGTTAGCTTATCTCTAAGGAGAGATGTGGTGGCTACATGCCTCTAAATTGTGTTACAATGAGGCTCAAAGGCCTATTTATTATTGAGAAACAATGGAAAACCCTAAACATCCAAAAACCTAACCCTAGGAGATGAAGCGCCAAAATTGTGGGCCCCGTTTGGGTAAATTGGTACATCAACTTCTTGGGGTTGTAACTTTGGCATATGATCTTTGTTTGGCGATCATAATGCCTCATTTCGAAGATCTCGAAGAGAGGGCCAAAAAAAAATTTGGCAAGCCAATTTGGGATGGTTTTGGTCTCTCTGTTTTCCCTAAAAACATTGTTTAGGGCCTCAAAACGGCTCTGGAAGTTTAGGACCTGAAAAACTGCCAAAAATAGTAAACTGTGCTACAATTAAGGAAACTGAAAAATTGAAAGAGATAGTGTTGGGGTTCCAAGTGGAATAGGTAGGTGGCCACCGATATCCACCTGGATCATTCCTCCCCCATTAGGAAGCAATGGTCCCCGTTGCATTGAGTGCCTCCATGAGATGGGGAAACATCTGCTAAACTTGGTCCCTGGTGAGCCACTTGATAACCCGATATAGTTGGATCTTCTGCTAGCGAGTGCTCTTAATCTGCGTATCCATGATCTGATCAGTGGTGTCTTGTTCCATGAAGTCTAGGTTTAGCTCTGTTGGTGTGACCTATTCTGCAATGTCAGATGTTTCCAACAATGGTGAGAAGTATGGCCAAAGGCGATCTATAATGAACATTTGGTGCAGACCAAGGAACAGTGGGATGCTAAGCTCGAAGGCATTATCACCAACGACCTTGGTGATGGTGTGTGGCCCATATCGGAGTAGGCGAAGCTTGCGGTGGGTCCCAACAAGGCACCTTTTCTGCAAATGAAGCCAAAATTTGTCACCCACCTAGAACTTGTACGGCACTCGATGTTGATCATGGCGCTGCTTGGACTTAGCATTTGATCTGTCCAATATATCATGGACCTATTGGTAGATGTTTCAAATGCTCTCAATGAATCCATTAACCCTTACAGCTTCAGAATGCACGTGAGCCGAATCTACCTGAGTGGTTGTAAATGATATGGCCACATCAATGGGGCATAATGGTTGAAATCCCAGCCCTGCCTGAAAGGGGTTGTGGCCTGTTGAGCTATGGAGAGCTTTGTTGTAGCTGTGTTAGACATATGGGAGACTTTCATCCCATGTGTGTGGATGCTTCGAGTTTTACCTCTATTTGGTCATCAGTTTGGGGATGGAAAGCCGTGGACTTAGTGAGTTTTGTATTCAACATCAACCAGAGACATTAAAAAAATGCACTCAGGAATCTATTGTCCCGATTTGAGATAATGGACTGTGGGATCCCAAAGTGTACCCACACTCTCTCAAAGAATTAGCAGTGGCCTCTACTGAGGTACTCTTCTTGCAGGCTGCAATGATGGCCATCTTAGAGAATCTATCAACAACCACGAAAATGCAATAATTTCTGTGCTTAGTAGAAGGAAGGCCCGACATATAATCCATGGAGAGAGATTCCCAAGGTTGACTAGGAGTAGGTAGAGGATTATATAGGCCTTGCTTCTTGATGGTTGGTTTGTCAATGGCACAGGTGATGTAGGATCAAATGTACTACCCAACATCCTGACGAAGTTTCAGCCAATAAAAATACTTCTGCAACACCACCACTGTTTTCTTTACTCTGAAATGTCCAGCGACCCAACTATAGTGCACCTCCCAAATCATCTTTGCACGCTCACTTGAAGGAACAGATATGTGTCCCAAGTGGCATAATAGTGCATCCTAAAGGTGAAAATTTGGAACTTTCTTCCCTTCCAGGAGTGCTTGGTATATGCTGTCGAATTCTAGATCGCTCTTGTAAACATGCAGCCACCGCAATGTCTCATGCCCATAGGAATTGATCACAGTGATCAGTGCCATGAACGGTGGTCTGTTGAGGCAATCCGCGACATTATTAGTGTTTCCCTTCTTATACTTAATGTTCAAATGGAATTGTTTCAGATAGGTGGACCATTTCTAATGGCGATCATTCAACAACTTCCCTCATGTCTGTATGAACTATAGAGGTCGGTGGTCTGTGTGGATGATAATTTCCTTCTCGAGAATGTAATGCTTCCATTGACGATAGGCTTGCACAATAGAATAAATTTCTTTGTCATAAGTGGGGTACTTTTAGACTGTGTCTGAAAGTGTCTCACTATGTTAAGCCACTGGATGCCCATGTTAAGTAAGAACTGCCCCAATAGCATAGTCGAAGGCATCTATCTCAATCTCAAATGGTTGTTGCAGGTCTAGTAATGTGAGCACTAGTGTAGAATAGAAGAGATTCTTCAACTCGGAGAATGATCATTGTTGGGTTTCCGACCAAAAGAACTTTTCTTTCACTCCGCCCTTGGTGACTTGACTTAAAGGCCAAGCGATATGAGAGAACCCCAACATGAACCTGCAGTAGAAATTTGCAAGACCCAAAAAGTTGCGGAGCTCTGTTAGAGTGGTTGGGGATGGCCAATCTTGAATGATTTGTATCTTAGATGGGTCCACATGTACACCCTCCTCGTCAATGATGTACCCCATATATTGAACTTGGGTCAGGAAAAAGGTGCATTAGTCCAAGTTAGCACACAACTTGTGTTGTCGAAGGGTTTGAAGGATCTGTCGATATATGGTGGAGGTGTTCTTCCCAACTCTGGTTGAAGATCAAGATGTCATCTAGATACACCACCACGAATGCATTGGTGAAGGGCCACAAGATGTCATCAGTCTTATGAAGGTTGCAGGGGCATTCGTCAGTCTGAATGGCATGACCAGCCATTCAAAAAGGACCTCTTTGGATTTGAAGGAAATCTTCCACACATCGGAGGGTTCGATAGGCACTTGGTGATAACCTAACTCCAAGTCAATCTTGCTAAAATATTTGGCCCACTTGACCTGGTCTAGATGGTCATCAATCTGCGGGATTGGGTACCTATTCCGGACAGTGATCTTGTTCAGCACCTGATATTCAATACAGAGTCTCCAGGTCCCATCCTTCTTCTGTACCAATACAATCGGGCTCCCACTGGGTGATGAGATTGGCCTGATGTGCCCTTTCTGCAGTAGTTCCTGAATCTGCCTCTTGATCTCATCATTCTCCAGAATAGAGCATCGATAGATCGGTCCATTGGGTAGCGGCATGCCTAGGGTCATATTGATAGAGTGCTTGACCTGACAGTGTAGAGGTACCCTTGTGGGTGAGGCGAAAATGTCCATGTACTCCTCCACGACCTTGTCCATTTTTTGTTGTTGTACAGAGGAGCCCTTCCTTGAAGCCATGGCCACAAACTTCTTCTTGCCTTAGGGGAGAATCATAAGGAAAGCAAATTTCCTGGTCTGGGAAATGATCTTACTGTATTTATTTGCAGTGATCAAAGAGATGGTGGTAGGCAGGGCTACCTCCAGTATCTTGTACAACTTATTATCCAAAGTAATAATCACAGAGCAAGGTCTAGACTCATATACAACATGTCGCTTCCACAAGTATGGTTGTCCTCACAATACATCAGAAACTTCAAGAGGAGCAATGTCACACAATACCTCATTCGTGAAGGGCTTGATGCTATAGGGAAGGCAACACTGCTAGCTGATGTGAAGATCTCGTCCTTGGTGAAGCCACTTAATGGTGTATAGTTGTGGATGTGTTATAGTCTTTAGGCCCAGCCGCTTCATGACATCTATTGAAATGAGGTTCTTCTGGCTCCCGCTGTCAACAATGAACTGCAGTGGAGAACCCTTCACCCACATCTGTGAGTGGAAGAGACTTTCCCCCTCCTTTGGATCTTCATGCTCAATTCTCTGGATCTTTTTGGTCGCCATGGTGGCACTGGGCTCCGAATCAATTATCTTCTTCCATTTGTCAATCCCCTTATCAGGTTTTGATTCAGAGTCAGAACCTGCATCTGATTTGGAAGCCTTCATCTCAGCCACCAGTGACTGCTTGGCCCGACACTCACTTGTATTTTGAGTGGAGCTCTTATGGAACTCACACCATTTTCCCGTGTCCTTCTTCGTCTTTGTGGTGTTTTTCTTTTCTTGCGGCTTCGGCAGGTTGTCCTGGGTAGCCCTGCCTTAGCTTGGTCCCTTGTTCTGTGGTTTGGGGGCGCCTTTTCCTTGCTTTGGATTCATAGCTCCAAAGTCCCACTTCTTCTGTTTAAACTTCTGCTCAATATTTACAGCATACCGATACACTATGCCGAGCGAGGAAATTTCCAAGAACTCCATCTCATCTTGGATGTACTTGCGTAGACATCCATGGTACTTGAGCACCAAATTCCGCTCAGTATCCTTGATACCCAACTTCGTGCGAAGGGTATGGAAATGGTTTCTGAACTCCGGCACATCTTGGTCCCTTCCCCGCCATAGCATGGTCCACTTTATGTATTTATCTTCATAGCTCCCAATAGGGTAACAATGTTCCTTGATGGCATCTCAGAAAGAATTCCAAGTGGGTGCAATTAAAAACAATGAGGGTTCACTCTTGTCCTTTTGTTCATAGTAGGTTTCCCACCAATCCTTGATGCGTGGGGTGGCTTTGAGAAGTGCAAATGTAATCTTTTCCTGATTGGAAAAGTCATGAACTGAAAAATATCCTTCCAATAGATTTAACATTTATCTACGACATCTGCATCTATCAGGCCTTCGAATATGGGAATATCGAAGTTAACTTGTACCTTAAAAGGAGTGGCACCTACATAGTGGCTGCTGGATGAAGATTCATCACCTATGGGTAGTCGTCGAAGGATCTAGGAAAATTTATCGATCATCGCGTCCCTCTATTGCTCGAGAGCTTCTTTGAGCAACATTTTGGAAGGATCTCCTTCCCCCTCGTCTTTCTTTTATTCTGCTAGGGGAGGTCATTGGGTTTTGAGAGGCTGATCTTGCAATGATTCAACCAGATGGAGCCCTAATTCCTTATACCTTGACCTCGTTGGGGACATGTAAAGAAAAACAGAGAAAGACCAGACCGCTCTGATACCACTGATCCAAAATTAAACAGGAATGCAACAACTTACAGATATAATCATAAACATAGAGATGCGACAGAAAAACACTTCATTTCATTAATGGGAAAATACTGAACTATGCTTACAAACAAAATGGAAATAGGATAGCTCGGGTGATGTTAGCTTATCTCTGAGGAGAGGTGTGGTGGCTACATTCCTCTGAAGTGTGTTACAATGAGGCTCAAAGGCCTATTTATTATTGAGAAACAATGTAAAACCCTAAACATCCAAAAACCTAACCCTAGGAGATGAAGCGCCAAAACTGTGGGCCCTGTTTGGGTTAATTGGTACATAAACTTCCCAGGGTTGTAACTTTGGCATATGATCTTCGTTTGGCTATCAAAATACCTTGTTTTGAAGATCTCGAAGAGAAGGCCGAAAACAAATAGGCAAGCAAGTTTGGGACTGTAGAAGTTCCCACTCTAGATCAATAGATTATGCAATATACTAAAACACAATACAAGATCTACTTCTACAACACTTTGCGGAAGCTTAATCGAATTGAGTAAGATCAAGAGAACACATATAACTGAGAATGAGAAATCAATCACACATAACACAAAAGAAATAACCCTAGGAAAACCTCAACCTAAAACCCCAATCTCTGTATTATCATACAAGTGGAAATCTTCTTCAAGTTACAAAAAGAATCAGCTCTCAAGCTATCCTGCTCTCTCTGCAATCAAACAATGCTGCTCATAGACAGTCAAAGGCTCTCACAACCTTCTCCTCTGCCCTTCAAACCTCCTATTTCCTTCTGTAGTTTTTCCTGGGGTCCAGTGCTTCCACTTGTGTGAATTCCCACCTCACACAACTCACTTGGCTCAAAAATCATTGCACAAACCTGAAGGAGATAATTCCTTCTGCATGGATGAGTTTCCTATATAGGAAAAATGCTCCAATTGGTAGTACATTGTCCCATCCTCTGATCTCAACTGGGTCTCTGACCGAACTGAAATGCATGAGTTATTTATGAGAGAATATTCAGTTATTTGAAGTGCAGCAGTTACATGCATGCATGCATTAACTAACTAAACTCATAATTAATTCCACAAATTGTTGGAACTAATCTAACTGGACTTAACTTAGATAACTGAGCTAACTAATTACAACTCAAATTACAACTCATCCTTATCTCTTTAACTGAGGGATAAATTCCTCAATCAATAGGATAACTGTTGCATGTCCTCACATAGACTTCATGTTTGATTTTCTCCAACTAATTAACTCAAGATGAATTAATTAATTATTTTACAAATAGCTGCTAAGATCAAATTCAGATTTCACTTCTCAATTTTAGTTCAGGGACTAACTAAAATTGGAATCGATCCCGAAATAATATTTTTAACAATGCTATTTTTAGCACTTCCATTTTGTTATAAAATTATATATTACGGAGCAATGGAACACATAAAATATTGCAGAAATATAAACACAAAAAATGCATAAAACAAGAGCGACAAAAATATACGTGGTTCACGCAGATTGGGCTACGTCCACCCCGAACAGCCAGTCCTTCATTTCTATTATCCAACAAAATGAAGAGACAGAACCTACAACAGATCCGTTGTAATATCCTCTGTCTTCTCTCACAGTCTCACCTCTCTGTTTCTCGCTCACAGAATACACATCTATATCTCAGCCTCAGATATAATGCCCTCATAGAAAGAGAGGGGTTTCCTTCTAGGGAAAAAAACCCTAAACTAAACATAAGTTCTACCATCAGATCATCTGCCTAATGAATGGCTCAGATTGACTAGAAATTACTATACTTTTACAAGGAAATTTTACATCTGTTTTTAGCTTTGGGGGACCGTTGGCCCCCGAACCCCCCAGCCGGGGGGGATCGGCCCCCCCGCGTGGAGGGTGTACAAATTTCCTGGGGTATTCATCTGGCTTAAACAAAGACCTCTGAACAATCATGCTCCAAACACAACACATTTTTCATTCCTTATTGCTATGTCCAACACTGGTACCCAAACTACTATTTATAGCAGTGTAATTTTTAACATTTCTTGTTGCTAATTTCAACACTCCCTCTCAACAAGAAAGGAATTCAACTCGAACCCAATCCTAAACCTTTGGAATGTTCTGCATGCAACACTTCTCCCAAGTGTTGTAGCTCCAACAACTCTAGAAACAAAAAAAACTCCCAACTGACCTCCCTATTGGGTTAGAAACACCCTCTGATGCTGAAGCTCCCTCTACCACTGACAAGTGTTCCCTCTGTGACCTCTTAGCTGTTGCAACACTCCATGCATCTCGCACTATTGCACACCTCTTTGTTCCATACTGCATTGGTGCAACACTCCTGCACCTCTTGCATTGTTGCAGCCTGCTAGCTCTGCACTGTCTTGGGATTCCTGCACTGTAGCTCTCTCTACTACTCCATCCGCATATGTCTCTACCCACTCAGCCAGTCTTGCTACTCCTCATTGGGGCTCCCATAGCAAGGTCTAATCAAAGAGGTTGGGTACCTCAATGGTCCTGCCCCTATTCCAGTCTTCTTGGGACTGTCACTCCACATTGTCCCACCTTCGACCTAGAGGTATGGATGCATGTGATCCCTTTGCCCACTTGGCTCAAAATTTCCCCCTACTATAGGTCTTTGCATGAGTGGACACCTCGACTCGATATCCTCTCGGCTTCTCTAGTTGTGGCTGCTCTACAACCTCCTGAAGTTTCTTCCCCAATTGTGGCTCCTACACAATTGTCTGAGACTTCTTCTATCACTACATGTTGAGAGGTAATGTACTCTCCCTCTCAACCACCAAGTCTCCATTAGCTTCCTTGCTCCTCACTGCTTCGCATGCATCTTGAACCTCAAGAGCATACAGGTTCTTGACTCATGAACCGATCTACTTCACCTGTCTAGTGGTGATGTTTCGAAGGAAAACCTTTCCCTTACTGAAGACTACATCATAGCCTTTGTCTTCCAGCATTGCAATCGACACCAAATTTTTCTTCAGTACTGGTACATACTTAACATCGGTCAAGTTAATGCGAGCTCCATGCTCCCTCTAAAAAAAAACTGTGCCTACACCTGAGACACTATACTTTTCATCATCACCCATCACTATGAGTGTCTGGAGATCTTTCTCCTCCAAGGTACTGAACAAACTCTTGTTTCCAGTCATGTGGAAAGAAGCTCCACTGTCAAGAAACCAACCACATCCCACCATGGATGAAACCATGCATGCGAAGAGTGTGAAATCCAACTTGAACTATGAGGCCAATGCCTCACCTTCAGATCCTTCCTTGGATCCCATGACAATTTGTAGCAAAATGGCCCACCTCATGACAACGAAAGCATCACACTTTTGATTTGTCAAACTTCTTCCCACCATGGGAAGAACTTGATTTGGGATGAGAATCCTTTGCCTTCCCTTTCTTTTCCTTACTCTCTAAGGCACAGTTTTCTTCATCCTCCATGGATGAAGAACCTTCTCTGGTGCTTCTTCTTATCTCCTCCCGCATCAGATTTGACCAAAGTCATTCCCAATCTAGCAGTTTTTCTCTTCCATTAACTGAGTCTTGGTAGCTATACCAGCTCTTAGGAAGACCGAGGAGTACAAGAATCACCATGTCATCATAAGCGATCATGATCCCTACACTTCCAAGCTCATCCCTGCAGGTGGTGAGCATGTTCAAATATGTAGAGATCGTGTTGCCCTTTTCACACTTGATTTTCCGAAGCTTGTCCTTTAGCACCAGCCTCCTCTGATTGCTCCTATTCTGATATAGATCTTTCAATGATTTCCACATCGAAAACGGTGTCTCCTTCCCATGGAGGCTCGAGACAATGTGGTCTCGAATCCCCTCCAGGAGGATTCTCCTTGCTCTAGCCACACATTTCTTCCATTCTACCAATTTTGTAGCATTAGCTACTGCGGTCTTGGGGACTTCTTGATCAATGAAGTCCTTTATACCATTATCTTCTAATACTGTTTCCATGCGATCCTTCCAGGCTATATAATTCGAGTTGCCATCAAGGGCATACTCAAGTCTTAAACCGCTGAACGCCATTGGTGAAACTGAGATGTGATAAGAACTTGATTTCATTCAAGAACCTCAAACTTCAAACTTCTCCTTCTTGTATACTGTTCTTCGCCTTGATCAACTTTGCTCTGATACCATGTAGAAATTCCCACTGTAGATCAACATCTTATGCAATATACTAAAACACAATACAAGATCTACTTCTACAACACTTTGTGGAATCTTAATCGAATTGAGCCAGATCAAAAGAACACATATAATTGAGAATGAGAAATCAATCACACATAACACAGAAGAAATAACTTGGGGAAAGCCCAGCCTAAAACCCCAATCTCTGTATTATCATACAAGTGGAAATCTTGTTCAAGTTACAAAAAGAATCAGCTCTCAAACTATCCTGCTTTCTCTACAATCAAACAATGCTACTCATAGACAGTCAAAGGCTCTCACAACCTTCTCCTATACCCTCCAAGCCTCCTATTTCCTTGTGCATTTTTTCCTGTGGTCCAGTGCTTCCACTTGTGTGAATTCCCACGTCACACAGCTCACGTGGCTCAGAAATCACTGCAAAAACCTGAAGGAGATAATTCCTTCTGCATGGATGAGTTTCCTATATAGGAAAAATCCTCCAAATGATAGTACATTGTCCCATCCTCTGATCTCAACTGGGTCTCTGACTAAACTAACATGCATGAGCTATTTATGAGAGAATATTCAGTTATTTGAAGTGCAGTAGTTACATGCATGCATGCATTAATTAACTGAACTCACAATTAATTCCACAAACTGTTGGAACTAATCTAACTGGACTTAACTCAGATAATTGAGCTAACTAATAACAACTCAAATCACAACTCATCCTTATCTCTTTAACTGAGGGATAAATTCCTCAATCAATGGGATAACTGTTGCATGTCCTCACACAAACTTCATGTTTGATTTTATAATTAACTCAAGATGAATTAATTAATTATTTTACAAATAGCTGCTAAGATCAAATTCGAATTTTACTTCTCAATTTTAGTTTAGGGACTAACTAAAATTTGAATCTATCCCGAAATACTATTTATAACAATTCTATTTTTAGCACTTCCATTTTTCATTCCTTGTTGCTATGTCGAACACTGGTACCTGAACTGCTATTTATAGCAGCGCTATTTTTAGCACTTCTATTTTTAGCATTTCTTGTTACTATTTTCAACAGGGACGTTTTCGGTCTCTCCGTTTTCCATAAAAACGTCATTTAGGGCCTCAAACGGCTCCAGAAGTTTAGGACCCGAAAAACTGCCAAAAATAGTACAATGTGCTACAATTAAGGAAATCGAAAAACTGAAAGAGGCAGTGTTGGGGGTCCAAGTGGAATTGGCAGGTGGCCACCAATATCCACTTGGATCACGTGCAGTTGAAGGGTCTCAATCGCACGCACAACACTCTCTCTATGTGGTTGGGACCTAGGGTTTGGTATTTGCAGTTGACTGCATAGTTTGTGATTTGACCACAAATTTTGGTAGTTGACCGCACATAGTGGCAATTGATCACAATATTTTGAACCATGGTTTTGATTATTATCATTGTTGGGTTCATTTCATGAATTTTTTTAGTTGAATTTTTGGGATAGGATTATGATTGAAGATATGGATCATTGTACTCTCCTTTGTTGAATCATTCAATGACAATCTAATAAGAAGAAAAATTTGAAAGGGTTTTCCCTATAGTGGATTTTTTCTTTATCTCCGACCAATCCAGGTGTCTTTATTTTTGAATGATTTAGTTTTGTTGTTCGTTTAATGTTTCATTTCATTGATGATGATATTGTTCTTTCTATATAGTTTCATATGTTGTTTCATAATGTTGCAAAATTGAATAAAGATATGATTCTATGGGATGAATTTAATATTTAAGTGAACAAATGCAATTATCTAAAAATCAAATATCAATATAGCCCTAAGAAAATTTAACAGTAAATGTGGGGTGTGGCACTACACTTCTACACTAATGTGTAGATAATATTCTCATCCACATTGGATCTACTTTCCTCCCGAGTGCTTGAATCCATATCTAGAAGATTATTTTTATTTGCTTCCTTCTTGCAATTCTTTGTGTTTAGCTCTAGATGTAGTTTCTAACACTTATCTTCAATGTGACCTTCAATACCAAAATGCTTGTAATGGTTTTTTGTATCCTTGCAATGATGTGTAGTGGAAATTATCTTCTTATCCTCTATTATTGTTCCCCTCCATGGAAACAACTTAGTGTAATTTTTATTTGGAACTACTTGGTTTTCATTTCTTGTGGCCTAACTTTTCTAGATATTTTGCCTACACGCTTGACTTAGCTATTGTCCTTGGATTGAGTATCATCACTTTATTTCATAGATGTTTATATAAACCCCTAAGTACTTGAGCAGTACATCTAAGTTACTGTGAAATATTTCATGCATGATGGGCATCTTTATGAACTTTCTCATGTACTCCAATATAGATTACATTATTCCCTTACCTCTACTTGAAGTAGTGCCACTAGGTCCATTAGTCCTCTACATACCTGATAGGGCATAATTGGGACTTAAGGACAATTTTGAAGTACTCCCACCTATTTAATAGCATATCACCCTCTAACATAAGTTTTTCTGTAGAATGTTCCCACCAAGTTAAAGCATAGCCCTCTAACTTCAATCTAGCAAATTATATATTTTATTCGTCATCTATACGGTGAATGCAAAAATAAACCTCTAGTTTATGCAACAAATGATTTAGTTTTAATGCATTGATCTCACATTGGTATGGCTTTATGTCCAGTTTTGCGTCCATCTCAAGTAAGGACTATGAAGGGTTAATGGCATTGTAAATCATCTACTGTGTCCTAATTTATTTCCTTAACTCTTTACAGGGGTCTTCATTATCTTCCTATTTCTCGTCTAATACAATATGTATGTTAGAACCTTTGACTTCTCTAAATAATCCAAGCTTGATTGGTACAGCCATAGTGAGGAGGTATCGCAGGGAAACTGGGAAAGATAATCACCTCCAATGGATTAGAAAAGCTTCTAAAGAAAGAACAATGAGGTGTAATTTCACAATTATATTCACTAGAGGTTCCCACATCGAAATCATCTATTTATCCAGATCTCTAAAAAGTCTTGGATAATCATTCCAAGGTATTTGAGACTCCCAAAGGCCTCCCACCTATTCATGATCATGATCATGCTATTCATTTGATTCTAGGAATTTTTCCTCCAAACATCAGGCCTTACATATATCCCTATTCCCAAAAGAGTGAAATTGAACGTATGGTTGCAGAAATGCTAGGGGCTGGTATAATTCAACCTAGTAAAAGTTCTTTCTCTGCTCTAGTAGTATTGGTGCACAAGAAGGATGGGTCATGGTGCATGTGTTTGGATTATAGAGAGCTAAACAAGCTCACTATTAAAGATAAATTTCCCATTCTTTTCATTGATGAATTATTTGATGAATTGCATGGATCAATTTACTTCATCAATTTGGATCTTCGTTCAAGATATCATCAAATGAGAATGAAGACTGAAGACATTCTGAAAACAACATTTAGAACTCATGAGGGTCATTATGAATTTTTGGCCATGCCTTTAGGCCTTACCAATGCAACTTCTACATTTCAAGGTTTGATGAATTCCATTTTCAAACCCTCCCTTAGAAAATTTGTGTTCATATTTTTTGATGATATACTAATCCACAGCAAGTCTTGGAAGGATCATGCTTAACATGTTGACAGGGTGCTCAAACTATTGGAGGAGAAACAATTATATGCAAAAAGCTCCAAATGTTTCTTTGGAGTACAAGAGGTGGAATATTTGGGGCATATTGTATCTCATGAAGGGGAGAATAGCAGCACCTATAAAAACATTATTGAAGAAAGATGCATTTTCAGAGACTCCAGAATCAACGAAGGCCTTTGAACATCTTAAAGAGGTAATGTGTCAAGCACTGGCCTTAGCTACGCTAGACTCCACAAAAACCTTTATTGTGGAATGTGATGCCCCAAGAAATGGAATTGGTGTTGTTTTAATGCAAGAATAAAGACCCATTACTTTCGAAAGTCATCCAATAAAAGGAAAGTATTTACACAAAGATATTTATGATAAGGAAATGTTGGTAATACTACATTCACTTAAGAAATGGTGACCCTACCTAATGGGAAGACACTTCAAGGTAAGAACAGATCATGATAGTCTTAAATACTTTTTAGAACAAAGATTATCTTCAGAAGAGCAACAAAAATGGGTCACAAAGATGTTGGGTTATGACTTTGAAATCATCTACAAAAAGGGGAAGCAAAATGTTGTGGTAGATGCTATCTCAAGAAAGGATGAGGATGTGGAAGCATTGCATTGTGCCATTTCTATTATCCAACCAAATTGGATAAATGAAGCAAGGGATGAATGGAAGAATGACGAAGAAGTGTGGGAACTCATTCAAAATTTACAACAAGATCCCAGTACATCTGATACATTTAGTTGGAAAAATGATTCATTATGGTACAAAGAATTCTTATACCTATGTAATAATTCCCAACTCAAACAAAAGATTCTTATGGAATTGCACACCTCTCCCTTAGGAGGGCACTCATGATTTTTAAAAACTTACCACAGGGTTAAGAAGGAACTTTTTTTGGATGGCCTTAAATCAGATATTCAAAAGTTTGTTGCGGAATGTTTGGTTTGCCAACAAAATAAAGTTGAAACAATTAAGACCGTAGGTCTATTACAACCTTTATCCATTCCAAGCCAGTGTTGGGAGGAGGTTTCAATGGATTTTATCACAGGTTTACCTAAGTCCGAAGGAAAGAGTGTCATCATGGTGGTAGTTGATAGACTTACCAAGCATGCACACTTTTATGCATTATCACATCCATTTAAATCCAGTGCAGTTTCTACTGCATTTATGGAAACAATTCAAAAGCTACATGGAAGCCCAAAGATTATTGTAAGTGATAGAGATCCCATTTTCACTGGAAATTTTTGGACATAATTATTTTATTGTCTTGGTGCTTAGTTAGATCATAGTTCATCTTATAATCCTCAATCTGATGGGAAAACTGAGATAGTAAACAAATGTTTGGAAGGATATCTTCATTACTTTGTATCTGATAAACAGACATTATGGGTAAAATGGTTGCCTCTGGTTGAATGGTGGTATAACACTTTCTTCCATACTGCAGCAAAAATGACCCCATTTATGGAACTTTATGGATATCATCCACTGTCCATCACATCATATTTAAGATAAATTTCTAAGGTTTAAGCAGTGGAAGATCACATCAAGCATCAACAACAAGTTCTCCAACTCTTAAAGGATAACCTCACTTTGGCGCAGAATAAAATGAAAAAATAGGCAGATCAACATTGCAGCGAAATAAGTTTTGATGTAGGTGACTGGGTATTCATACGGCTAAAACCATATAAAAAACTCTCCCTCAATCAAGTTAAGAAGGCTACTAAATTATGACCAAAGTATTATGGTTCGTACAAGGTGTTGCAAAAGATTGGTACTATGGCATACAAATTGGAGCTTCCTGCAGCTTCCCAAGTGCACCAATTTTCCCATGCTTCATGCTTAAAGAAGGTTATAGGTGACAAACTCCTAATTCAAACAATATTGCCAAAACTTGGCGAGGAAGGAAAAATCATATTGGAACCTAGAGCAGTCATAGAAACAAGAACTTGACAACTACAAAATCAATCAATTTCGGAGTATATCATCAAGTGGAAGAACTTACCCACTAAATATTCCACATGGGAGGGTGAGAATTTTATACAAAAGCATCCAAAAATACTCAAGCATTGAGGACAACACTTTTTTTAAGGAGAGGGGCATGTTAGGTCCCTATAATACTAGTGATTCCCCCATTAATATTTTCATTCTATCCCTTATTATTATTGTTGTGCCCATATTGTCCCCATATTGTTATTATTGTGCCCCATAGAAGCGCACTATTGTTATTTTTGTGCCCTTATACTATTATTGTTATGTCAGCTTTGATTATATTGTGACTCCTTAGACTCCTATATATAGAAAGGAGGTTTTGTTATTTGTATCATCCAAGAATTGTTCATTTATGTAATGTAAAAGAGATTTCCCCCTCGAAGAGGCTGATTTTGAAGTCGTTGATCTATATTTTCTTCTATTTTGTGAGATAGTTACATAACAGTGATCTTGTGCTAATTATCATCGTCTTCAAGGGAAATGGGCTACAGGGAACATTCTCCAGCTTCATGTCTTCGACGTCCCTTGTGTTTTAGTTCTTCAAGGTCCTTTCCTGTCTTGGTTCTTTCTTTATATATCATTGGAGTTCTATATTAATTTTTGGGGTATTCAAATGAATTACATTCTAGAGGTATGTATATTCATGGAGCCCATATGAGAACTGTGCACTAGATTTTGTGTTGGCTCCATCATGTCCAGTCTCTTTGTTGAATTTCCTACTCTACATGATTTTTATTTTTAATCATCATAGCAGTTATAATGCTTATTTTTGTCAATTTTTACTATAGTTGTATAAAATTTTAAGTTCTTCATTGATTTCTTTCATCTCCAAACTTGTATTAGAGGAGAGATAAAACATGGGGACTTTGGGTTTGTACTTTTGTTAGTCTCAAGTTTAAACAATAAGTTTTGATGCTATTTTTTAGGTGGTTGAGCATTTTAACCATGTGAAAGTTTTTTCCTTGTTCTAAAAGAGTTATGTTCTACATCTATTAGACGATTGTTCATGCTAGCTGAGCCAATGAAACCTACAAGACTTTACCAAGTTTTATAATTTAATTAAAAGTTTTATAATTTAGAGTTTGTAAAGTTTCAAGGTCTAATTCTTTAAAGGGCGCTAGCTCAACGGAATAACACCTTCTTTACAATCAGGTGGTTTGTGGTTCGATTCCATTGTGCCCTTATATTCATAGGGAATGGATGCAAATTGAAATGTAATGTTGGATTAAAAAATTTATACAAAACTTGGTGCAAAATTAGAAGTAAAAGCTAGTGTAAGAATAGATGCAAAATTTGACGTAAGATAAGATGCAAAAACCGACACAAAATTGATGCAAAATAAGGCGTTAAATTGGATGAAAAAGATGGTGTAATATTGATGCAAATGATGAAACAAAATTGGAAGAAAATAACGGCAAAAAATAGGAAGAAAAAATGATGAAAGGTAGATGCAAAAAATGGCACAAAACTAGAAACAAAACATGTCATAAAATCAAATGCAAATCTTGGTGTAAAATTTGATGCAAAAAGTGATGCATAATCTGGTGTAAAAAAGGATGAAAAATTAGACATAAAAATGACACTTTAAAAAATGTACAATAAAGCCATATTTAGCGCCAGGTTGCTCATCCCAATTGTAAAAAAAATGCACTAAAATTTGGTGCTAAATCTAACACAAAAAATAGTGCAAAACTAGAGGAAAACTTGTCTAAAAACCAGATGCAAATATTGGTGCAAAATTGGAAGGAAAACCTATCATAAAACATGGTGCAAAACTAGATGCAAAAAGTAGTGAAAAATTAGACGCAAAACATGGTGCAAAATTGGAAGGAAAATTTGTTGTAAAACATGGTGAAAAACTAGATGCAAATAGTGGTGCAAAATTCGATGCAAAACGTGGCGCAAAATTGGGTGAAAAAAATGATGCAAAAAAGGATGCAAAATTTAGTGCAAAAAAGGATGAAAAATATGACACAAAAAAGGATGCTTTAAAAATTGTACAATAAAGCCAGATTTAGTGCCAGTCTACTCATCCCAATTAGAAACAAATTCACTAAAATATGGTGCTAAATATGGTGCAAATTGCTTATTTTGTTGTAGTGAATTATGATGCACTCTTGTTATGTATCCATTCCATGGTTTAAGAGTATATTGGTTATATATTTGAATGCATGAGCTAATATCTATTGTTATAGTTAGCAAGATAGGGTAGTAAGCCTTCTTGATAATTATTTTATGAAGCTAATGATACAATGAGAAGATATGCATTCATGACCTGTAGGTGTTATGTTTACCAAGTGTTTGCAGAAATGATCATCATGTATTTTCCAAGTTTGGAGCAGGAGTAGAGCCTAGAATTAAGTATACAAACACACAGACCTTGTTGATGGAGTTCTAGAAGGTTCTGGGTTGATATGGGAAGTTGGCCTAAAGACTCACCCAAAAATCTATAACATGGCTTCTGGTTGCACCCTCTTAACTATAGAATTTTGGTTGTAGATGCATGGACGTAAGCTTATGAGGGTGGTTGGATCCTTCTGGCCACATGAACTGGCATGCATGAGTGCGGATAGAAGGCGAAGTGGGGGAAAAAGGTGGTTCTGACTCAAGGAATGGTGACCATTAAAATTTATCTAATGTCTGGGTGATCATGTATCCCTCGAAAATTAAAGTAAGTTTTAGGATAGTAGACCTCACTTCCATGACTAGAACTTGGATGTCGAGTCATGTATAATAACTGCCAGCTCATGTTTATCCTAGTGAGCTTGTAAAAGAAGGTAAATGTGGGGTGGGGTGTTACAAGAACAATGATGAAAACGAGAAGAGACTCTCTAGTGTAAAAAATCCATAGTCTAATGGTTAAGGGAAGGTGTGTGAAAAAGTAAGTCGTTCCACAAGGCCATGATCAATCATTGATAGAATAATCATATTTTCTAGTTAGAGTCGAGAGAAGGAAACAAACTCTTGTTGCACAAGGAGATGGAGGATGATTTGGTCTCTTACTTCCATAATCTACTAATGGAGCAAGACTTATATGGAGAGGAAGAAATTTATAGGATTACCTCATTCATTACCAAATTTATTGATTTCAAGAAGAACTCAACATTAATGAGAGATATCCCATATCTAAAGGTCAAGGAGGTAATAGGAGATATGTTGAATAAAAATTCCCCAAAGCTAGATGGATTCACTACATATCTCTTCAAGCCATGTTGGCACTTATTAAGAAATGAAATTCAGGCACTAGTTGAAGAGTTAAGGAGGAGACAACACATTTGGTTTAGAATTAATGCCAACTTTTTAACCCTAATCCCCAAGGGTAGAAAATATAATGATCTGAGTGGATTCCATTCCATAATGCTTTGTAACCTGATATACAAATTCATTTCCTTGGTCATTCTATGGAGACTTAATCTATTGTTGAATCACATTAATTCCACAAAGTAGACTGGATTCGTGGAGGGTAGGAAAATTATATATGGCATTGTCAAAAAAATGAAGTGATTCACTATCTTCAGAACAAGTATGATTATTAAACTTGATTTATCAACTACATATGATTGGTTAAACTATAAAAACTTTCTTAGGGTGTTGGAAGCATTTGGATTTTTGTTTCAGTGGATCAAATGGATCAAATCCCTTGTCTCTACTCCCTTGCTTTCAATTATTTTTAATGTTTCTCCTACGAGTACCTTTTTTGGATCACAGGGTTTGAGACAAGGCGTTCATTTATCCCCATTCCTTTTCATCCTTGTGGAAGAGGGGTTTGGAAGGTACATTAAAGCAACAACTAATCAAAGGGAAATTAAAGGGATTCAATTATTAGGGAAAGATCTCTCGATCACACATCAACAATTTATTGATGACCGCAATATCATTTTCAATGAACCTTCTTTCCAAGAAGCTCGACGTTATGCTCTCATCTTCTCAAAATTTCAGGATGAGCCATGTATCCAAATAAACAGGGACAAATCTCACATCTTTTTATTCCACACATGTAGAAGAGTCTAGGTTCACCTAGCTTGGACCATGGGTATTTAGATTGGCATCCTTCTGGAAAAATATTTGGGCATTCTACTAGTATCAAACTTTTAAAAGGTAACTTGTTGGTAGGATATGTTGGATCACATTAAAAAGAAACTAGCCATCTAGACATTTCAGTCATTGAATCTATCAAGCCAACTTACTCTACTGAAATCATTCCTCCATGCTCTTTTGGTGTATCATTTCTCAATTCTACCTGTGTATAAAATGGTGTACAAAGATATTTTTTCTAGCTTTACGAAATTCTTATATAAGGGAGCGAACCTTAGGATGAAATGGGCATTAAAGACATAGGCTAAAAAAATTCTACCTAAAATGGGAGGAGGTTTAGGGGTGCGAGATCCTAAAACACACAATAAAGTGTTGTAAGTGAAACTACATTGGAGATGGTTGCAAGGGGGATCGGAGTTATGGAAGAAATTTTTGTACAGTAAATATTTCCCAGGTAGTTCACAAGAAGAGACTATTAGAAAGAAATTCTTTGCCTTGGGATCATCAATATGGAACCTAGCACAGGAGAATAGGCATCTCATCTAGGAACATATTTTAAGGGAGATGCATAATGGCCAATCAACAAGGTTCTGAAATGAACCATGGAAATAGTTCCCCAGATTAGATAATAGAGATGAACTAAGGGAGATAATAGACTTTAGAACCGCTCAAGTTACCAATACGGTGGAAGATTTATATACAGATCATTTGCTTGAATATAAATGGTGTGAATGGAAATCATGAGTACATTGGCCCCATGATCAATCAATGCAAGCACGGTCGTTGTTATCTCCAAGTTTGCAGGAAAGGAAAATACAAATAGCACAAGATATTAATAGGTTAAGATGGGGGTATAAACCTAAAGGAATGTCCACCATAAAAGAAGTGTATAGAATCATGCTTGTTCATCAAGAAGCTCATTAAGATACACTTCATTAGTGTATATGGATAGGGAAATTATGACCAAAGGTAGTTTGTTTCCTATGGTTAATAGGAAGGCACAAATTATTAACATGAGATCTCAATTAGAAGAAAGGTTTTATTGGACCCTCATATTGCCCTCTTTGTAGTCTTTAGGAGGGATCCATGGAACACCTATTAAACTCATGTACTTTCATTCAGGACTTGTGCAATGAATTCCTTCGTCTCTTCAGACATCTAGATCACTCTCCAAATAACCTCAGTGATACCTTGGAAACATGGTGCATGTCTCTTTCTAAGAGCCCCGTAGAGAATAGAGTTTGGGTCCTGAGTTCAGGTTTCCTTTTATGGAATGTATGGAAAGAACACAATCATACTATCTTCGAATATCAGAAGCCATCCATAGATCATGTGTGGAAAATCACTAAGGAAAAATTGAAAGAGACCATTCTCTCGGAATCATGGAATACTGATGAATGGAAAGTGGATCACTTAGAGGAGAAAATCTTGAAAGATTTACAAATCCTCCCAGTAGATGGTGATCCAAAGGAAGATACGGTGCCCTCTACAAACAACAACTTCCACCATATGTTATACCCTACCTTTGTTGGGGACCATAAAGCTAAATTTTGATGGGGGATCTAAAGGTAATTGTTGGGGAAATTAGATGAATGATATATCACCCCAAATTAAATCATCAACTAGGGAATCATAATAAATATAGATGATACTCTATATGTGCCAGCAATAGGTAATCTATCTAAGTGTCAAGTATAGTGGAAAAAACAGTAACTTAAATCATACCAACCTTAATTTTCAAAATTTACAAGAAATCCAATCGTTACTAATAATTCACACACTTTCACGCATTAACTATTTTATTTTCTACTGGTACTGAAAATCATTTAGTATAGGTACATGAAACTATTTAGTACAGGTACAGGGAACTGTGTACTATAATACTAAATCAAGAATTCTGTTTGCTATCTGAAATGAAACAATCCAATGAATATATGAATAAGGGTACGCTCTCTACTACTGTTGTTTAATCTACACAACATTCAAATTTGCAAAATAACATTCCCAACTCTGTCTCATCAATTAAGCAACCTCTTTCTTATGACCAATAAACTAAGACATATGAATTCCACACACAGCTAAAAAATTGAAATGTTAACAATCTTCAAAGCTCACACATCTATGCCTATCTAGTCACTCTTGCAGCATTGGATCAATCCTTCAACCTATGATCTCAAAACCACACATAGATAGACCTATGAGAAACAATTAATTTTCTACGAGAATGAGTAAGGATTTTCTCCAAAACAAAGTAAATAATTGATTAAATTTCTACAGAAATTAAAGACAACTATAACATAGAGCACATGATTTATGAATGAAATTCTAACTACAAAAGAACAAAGAAATAATCTCACCAGGATGATGTTGGTGGGCCCTTTCCAAGACCAACCAACGGCTTATAAGAACTTACAGACTACTAAGATAAAATACACAATATCATAACAACTATATTTACATTTGTCTTCAAAAAATTGAAATTACAAACTGTTCTTGAAAATACTTAATAACAAAAATAAGGATTACATACACATACACAACATGAACTCTCTTTTTCTATTACTCAATCAACTATCCATCTGATGATCCTCTTCACCATCTTCAGGTCCTCTTTAAATAGAGAAACAACCTGAGATGCAAAGAGATCGAACGCATATCTTTGAGAAGGTTTTCTTGGTCTTTACATCCATGGTTTCATAAAAATAAAAATATATCATTAAAATCTTAACACATCACTTAAAATATATAAGAAGATGTCTTAGTAAAAAGCCCCATTCTTAATTTGATTAGTGTGGGTACGGGATATCCAACGGTCATGGTAATAGAATGTTCCAGTACTCTATTATGGGTATCAGACAAGCAATTTGCGGTGCAGGTACCATAAGCGATATGTGGTGTAGGAACCAGACATTGAATGAGTGCAGGTACTGGACAATGATTGTGTGGTATAGGACTGTTGCCAGCTGGAGTATTTGATGGAGGTTGGTCATCACTGAGATCCTTGTCTAATGAAATTCATCATAGTCCAGTTAGATACTTAGAGCAACAAAATAATTATTCTAGATACTAAGAAGTCATAAAACTATGATTAAAAAGTATTTATACCTCATGTACACTAGAAGGTCAACAAAGCATAACTCAAAGTGTCCTAAGAGGAATAATTATGGATTTCCAAGGAAAAAATAGGTGTAAGGGAGGAAAAATTGGATGACTTTAGGCATCAAAAGGTAGGCTCAATAGTAATACCAGTCCTTCTAGTTATGGAGGCATTTTTTGGGATGAACAAGGGAACATTCAGAAATTATATGTAGGATGTTTTGGCGATACAAGCAACAACGTAGTTGAATTTATGGCCTTGGAAGGAAGGCTCAAAATCACAAGGGAGGAAGGATTCTCAAATATCCAAATCAACAATGACTCCAAATTCACAGTGGCGACAACTCAAAAATTAATTTATGGGGTTGATAAAAGTTGTTAATAGATGGTAACTGGAGCTCCTAATTTCTCATATCTAGTCTCTGGTATTATCTTCCCCTATGTGATAACATCTCATTTACATAGATATGGAAATAAAGCGGCTAATCTCCTAGCCAATTTAGGTAGTAACGAAAGAGATATAGATTTTTCCTCATGGCCAGTTCTAAGTCATTGTAGTTTGGCAGAAGAGATGGATAAAACCTTAGACATGCACAAAAATTCCCTAATGGGGGTTGACAGATCAACACAATTTGGGGATTGGGGAAGGGCGTGTTGATTGGGGAAGGGATTCACCACCCTACGATCCCTCACAACATATAGCAAGTCTTGTTACGATAGATGGGAAACATTCATGATAGTTCAAGCTCCCAAGCCACCTTAGGGAGCCATCAATTGCATTTATGTTGGTCTCTTTGTTCCTTGGCATGTTTTACCAGAGGAGTGGGTGGTGGATTCTCTGATACCAATGGAGGCATCAAAGTATAATGGGAGGGAGATTGTGTGGCTGGTTACTCATTTGTATGTCGTGGGATGAGAGAAATTCTGAGAGGAAGGCCTTGAGTCCCAAACCAAGGGGAAAAGGGAGAGTACCGAGAAGAATTAGCCTTGAGATCTGCTAAGTGCAGAAAGTCCTCGGCAAGGATAAGGGGATATTTGGATTTAAACCAAGTGGTGGAATATTTCTCGAGGAGCATCCTGCCTTCAATTTGGACTCAGGATATCAAGATTTGACCAAGAAACTATTGTAGGTAATTCACAACATGTACAAAAATACATGCATGGAAATGTATTTTGTGCTATTTAATTGTGTCCTTTTGTTTTCTAGTTTCGCTGGGATTGGTGGGGTAGAGTGGTTGCCTTGTCAGGTGATTTCTCGATCACCTTCTCTACTTTTTGTAGGGGCATTAGAACGTTTGGGGGTTAGCTGGTAGGTGGGGAATCATTACCAAGGTGTTTTTTCCAGTGCATGCGTTCAGGATTTTGTTTGTCCCCGAGCTCTCTGCATTTACCAAGTAGAGATTTTTGTGACTTTCTTGGAGTGTTTGGTGGGGGTATCTAGCACTATTGTTGGGTTGTGTAGTGACATAGGGATTGTCTTCGAAAAAATTGTGTGTTTTCTATGGTGGCTTCTGAGGGCCTCTTAGGCTTAAGGCCTTAGCAGAGGGGAATGTGGGTGTGGACGGCCCCTAAAGTGAAAAAATGGAATTCCAAGCCTCTCGCTTGGACCAGTTGGAGCATTCAAAAATTTTCCATTCTAGAATGAGAAGGAAAAATACATGCATCCTCAACGAGGCTGGGTGTGCAGAGGGAGAGAGATGAGAGGTGTCCTAGGCTGGCAGCAACCACCAGAGAAAGGTCAGGGTGAAACAGTTATCCCACCACTCCCTTCACCTTTTCTCTCAGTAGGGACTACCTCCTCTATGGAAGATAGTGTCAGTTTCATTCTGCAGTTGAGTAGTTCTATAGATCAATTCAATCGAACTTGGCAACAAGATAACAATGAAATTGTTGATTTCATTAATCACTTTCAACGTAACTTGTGGGAGATCCATGATACACTGGTTATTCCATGGAGAGGAAAACGATGCATCTAAGAGTAGCTCACCTTTTGGAAAATTTATTGGCTCACATGAAGGGACCTGTTCACTACAAATTTAAGCCCCCACCATCCCTTGGCTCGAGTCCTCACCATCTTACCCCTGTAATTTTTTATAATGTTTGATGTTCGTTGGTTGTCTTTTGGTTTGATGGGTGTTTTGGCATTTCTTGTCAGTCAATGTATATAAATTGTTGTCATTTTGCAAGTTTTCTATGCATTGGGGTATGTATCGATTGGCCAATAAATCTAGTTTTTGGGAAATGCTATGCAGAAATGTACCATTTTCAATTAATAGAAAACTTTGAAAAAAAAAAGATTCTTAATAATCATATGTTAGACTATCTTAAATGAGATGGTAAGATTATTTGTGAAAAAGTCACTCTCCCTTAAAGTCATCCATGAAACCACCTTCAATAAAATGAGTCCACCTCCATTCTATATGTAAAGCCAAAACACATCCTTGTCAAGAGTTGCACAAGGAAGACAAGAAATAATGAAACCATAACAATAGGAGCTCACAGGTGTGGATCACCAGGAGATACCTCAAGCAAAACACCACACATAGCTTCACATTAATCTCAGTATTAAATAGTTACAAGTAGTTAGGGACAATAAATCATATCCCTAGAAAATAGGAACTGAACAACTATGAAAAATAAACACTCAACTACGTAACAATAATATCCTATTCTCCATTAATTCTAACACTATCCCTTAATGGAGAAAGGGTTCTTAAAAACACCTAATATGTCCCTAAACAACTCAAACTTCAGTCTTCCTAGAGGCTTAGTAAATATATCAACCATATTATCACAAGAATTACAATATTCAACACATATCTCTTTAGACTGCACCTTTTCCCTAACAAAATGAAATTGAGTGTCTATGTGCTTAGTGTTTTTATGAAAAACAGGATTGTAAGCCAGTTTGATGGAACTTTGATTATCACAATTGATAATCGTAGCTTATGTCTGTTCTTCTCCTACATCTTGGAGAAGTCTGCACAACCAAACTGCCTCACATGTTGTTGCACACATAGCTTGATATTCTACTTCCGTTGAGGATAAGGCTATAGTATGCTGCTTCTTGGTGCACCAAGAGATGACCCCAGATCCAATGCTAAAGGCATAACCTGTAATTGATCTTCTATCATCTAAATTTCCGACCCAATCAGAGTCTGTATAACCTATCAAGCTAACATCAAATGAATCAAAATACAAAATACCAAAGTCTGAAGTTCCTTGTAGATACCTCAGTACTCCTTTCGCTGCAAGCCAATGACTCTCATGAGGTTGAGTCATGAACTGGCTCAAAACACTAACTGCATAAACCAGATTTGGCCTCGTTGTAGTCAAATAGATAAGACTACCAACCAACTATCTGTACAATGTTGCATCTACATCTTTTGAACCATCATCCACCTGAAGTTTACTATTCTGCTGTAAAGGTACAAATGCAGGCTTACACTCATCCATTTTAAACTTAGTCAACAAACTCTTAGCATACTTACCCTGGGACAAGAAAGTTTGGCCTGAATCTCTCCAAACTTCTAAACCCAAATAGTAATGCAATTCTCCAAGGTCCTTCATCTCAAATTTCTATGATAACTACTACTTGATTTCTTCAATGAGGTTGTCTGCACTTCCTGTCATGATCAGATCATCTATATATAAAGAAATCAACACTATCTGCCCATCATCATTAAACATAATATACAAATTAGGATCATTCGAATTTAAGCTTTTGTGATCTATATGAATTGTATAAATAGTTTTCGGAAGAAGTCACATTGAGGATTTCGGTCAACGCGTTTCAAACCAACAAGTGTGGTTCATCGTCAGGACCTGATGAAGAAACAGATCTAGGAAGAAGGTTAAATAGGGAGACAGGTCAAACCTAACAACTAGAAAGAAACGACTATATTTAACTAGGGGAGGAAAAGGAATAGTTTAATATTATTTAATTAAATTTAAATAATTTATTAATAGTTAATTTAATTAATATATCTATATATATTTTTATCAACTTATTAGCTAAATGGTTATATCATTAGTAGTTGATTTAATCCATATATCTATATATATATATATATATATATCTATATCTATATATATATATATATATATATATATATATATATATATATATATATATATATATATATATATATATATATATATCATTTTACTTATTAATTAAGAGGTTATATTTGACTAAGGTTTTATTTTATATTTAAAATATTTTATCTTATTTTCTCAACGACTATTTTTTTTTAATAATACTATCAATTTATATTACAATATTGGATATAAAATCTTTAATATCATTAACTAATACTAATATTCATATCACTAATGCTTACTAATGTTATTAATAATAAGTATTATTATTATTTTTTTCTGAATTGAGACTAATTCTATTAAGAAAAGACATATGGTACATACAGAGCTTTCAAAGAAGCGAAGCTAAGGAGCATGGGAGCCGGAAATGATATGAAATCAACCTCGGTCCCAAAGAGCAAACACGGCATGAGCAAAAGAGAACAGAGAGAACAGAAAAAACGAGTTGGTCTAGGGAGTCTACCCAGCATGGGCAGAATCTTCCAATCTACATTTTTTCCCTTTCTTTTTACTGACTTTGACCCAACCAATTTGATCTGGTTGGACCGAAACTACTTGTAGACAGATCTGAGCTGAAGGAGGAGACTCCTTATCTGAATCAGAAGGCGAAGACTCATGAGTACGTTTCTGCGAGAATAAAGGCGCAGAAGGATCCTTGGCGCAGGCAGAGGGAGAGTCCTCTGGGTGCTCCAAATTCTCCTCTTCCACTTCAATGTCCTCCTCATCAGAGCTAGAGGACTCTATGTCATCCATAGGGGGACGATCACAAGGTTTCCAACTCTTGGATTTGGATTTGCGAGTGAAATTCTTCTTTTTGTCGAGGAACGCTGCACATGAGTTCTGGAGATGCCCCGTTTGATGGCAGTGGCGACACCTGAAGGCTGTATTCTCATAGTCCAAAGTTTGCGTCCAATGGAAGTCCCCGAATTTGAGGATGATTTGAGCCGGCAGCCCTTTGCTAATGTCTATTTCTGCACAAATTCTGCAGTAGGTATAAATTCCATTCTCCCCCCTTGAAGTATCTGTTGCTAGGAAGCGGCCTAGGATGTTCCCGATTCCTTGAAAGACAGCAAAATGCCAAAGATGCGCAGGGAGATTTGGAAGCCTGACCCAGATAGGGAGCTTTGAGATGACTGCAGTGGAGGGGTCAAACTCTGGGAACCAGGGGGAGAGGAAAAGTCCCGCTGAACCCCAGAACCACAGGCCCCCCGTTAAGGCTTTCTGGTAATCTTCATTGAAGGCTAAGACTACAATAAAGAAGCCTTTCGAGCAGAAGAAGACTTTGCAGTTATTGGTCCAATTAGAATGGATCCACTGGTATAGATCAGCAGTGCGTGGCCAAAGGCCATTAAATCTGCAAATGAGGGCTGTTTCTGCAAATGTCTGGTATTGATCATCCAGAGATGGATGATTGATTTCAATGGCAGGGGTTTCCTCCATTTTTTCCACCAAGAAAGGTTTGGGAGCCCTGGTAGATTCGGCAGATTTCTTGGCCGGCTGTGCATGTACTGCATCTTTGTAGGAGAAGCCCTTGGAAGCAGAGGATTGCCCAACTACACCTCCCCTTAGTCAAAGTGATAGGATCACTGTGGCATTTCTTTCAATATTATAAAAGGAAAGAGGCATATTGTTGTCAAGTTGCTTACCTACAAAGAGGAGCCGCAGAAGGGAGGAAGGGATCCCCAACCTCTGTTCAAGAATCTTTGAGAGCTGGTGCACTGTGAGAGAAGGCTGGACCCCCAGGAGCAGGGTTTTGCCTGTTAGAAGCATTATTTGAATCTGAAAACTCGCTTGCTGAAGATTGGCGCCTTCACTAATAAAAGCGGAAATAGCCGAGCCCTGTTTTGAGAGAGAGGGCTCTACTCTGAGCTCTGCCCTTTCGAGATTTCCCATGGGTATATTTGGCTCGTTCAGCAGCTTGGAAACCAAACTGGCATCGACGCTCTTCTCCACGCCGGAGCTCCCAATAAAATCCCTCTGAACGCCCCTGTCGGTCGTTTGATTGTTGGTTTCTGGCTCCATGTCCGGCGTCGCCTGATCATTCTCCCATTTGGCATTTCCGCCATCTGTCAGAGCCGCGGCAGCAGCCCTAAACCTTCGCATAGGCACCATTGTAAAACCATGAGTTGCCCCAAACCATAGCAGGGGCGCCGCTTCAATGCCTGGGTTCAATCTTTCGCTTCTAGGGTTTTGCAGAGCGAGTTCCATTTTTCCGCCTCCCAATATTGGACAATATCGGATATTGACAATATAATAAGTATTATTATTAGTATCATGTATTATTCATATTAATATTAGTAATTTAGTATTAATAGTATAACTAATATGACCAAATCTTTAGCTTATATTAAACCAATGTTCATTATAAATATTGATAACAATGGTTTTATTGATATTAATATTGCTTAGTAATACTATTAATTATTTAAATTAATGTTAGTAATACTATTAATTCATTACTCATAAAAAAAAAGGTCAAGACATAGACGGACAAAGATGCAGGAAAAACTAAGAAGGGAGGGCGGGAATCCAACAGCTACTAATTTTCCAGCCGTCATCCCTATTAATATTGCTGGAAGACCTCTCAATTTCAATGGCTTCCCTAAACTTATGCTGATGAAAATGAGGAATCTTAGTGATAACCCTAGCCTCCTCAATGCATATGTGATGCTTGGTCTTCTCTGCATGCTCGCCCAAAGCCGAAGATTTGGTCCTCCCATGCTTGATATTAGTCGCGTGTTCTTTAATCCTCGGTTAATGGAACGCCCAGTTTCACCGATGTATGAGGTTCCACAGGAACAAGGGATGATAAGGTGAACCTGATGGGTATGAAGGGTCTCTATATCATCCCTTGTTCCTATGGAACCTCATACATCAGTGAAACTGGGTGTTCCATTAACCAGAGGATTAAAGAACACGCATCTGATATCAAGTGTGGGAGGACCAAATCTTCGGCTTTGGTTGAGCATGCAGAGAAGACCAAGCATCATATATGCATTGAGGAGGCTAGGGTTATCGCTAAGATTCCTCATTTTCATCATCGTAAGTTTAGGGAATCCATTGAAATTGAGAGGTCTTCCAACAATATTAATAGGCATAACGGCTGGAAAATTAGTATCTATTAGATTCCCACCCTCTCTTCACAGTTTCTCTTGCATCTTTGTTTGTCTATGTCTTGAACTTTTTTTTTATGAGTAATGAATTAATAGTATTCCTAACATTAATTTAAATAATTAATAGTATTACTAACATTAATTTAAATAATTAATAGTATTACTAAGTAATATTAATATCAATAAAACCATTATTATCAATATTTATAATGAACAATGGTTTAATATAAGCTAAAGATTTGGTCATATTAATTGTACTATGAATACTAAATTACTAATATTAATATGAATAATACATGATACTAATAATAATACTTATTATTAATAACATTAGTGAGCATTAGTGATATGAATATTAGTATTAGTTAATGATATTAAAGATTTTATATCCAATATTGTCATATAAATTGATAGTATTATTAAAAAAATAGCCATTGAGAAAATAAAATAAAATATTTTAAATATAAAATAAAACCCTAGTCAAATATAACCTCTTAATTAATAAGTTAAGTGAAAATGTATATATATTTATATATATTGATTAAATCAACCATTAATGATATAACCATTTAGTTAATAAGTTAATATATATATATATAGATATATTAATTAAATTAACTATTAATAAATTATTTAAACTTAATTAAATAGTATTAAACTATTCCTTTTCCTCCCCTAGTCAAATATAGTCGTTTCTTTCTCGCTGTTAGGTTTGACCTGTCTCCCTATTTAACCTTCTTCCTAGATTTGTTTCTTCATTGGGTCCTGATGATGAACCACACCTGTTGGTTCGAAAAGCATCGACCAAAATCCTCAATGTGACTTCTTTCGAAAAATATGTATACAAATTAGGATCATTTTTGCTCTGTTTATAACCATGCATGAGGAAAAATGAATCAATTTTGTCATACCAGGATCTAGGAGCTTGTTTTAAACCATATAAAGCTTTCTTTAATGTACAGACTAAATGCTCTTCTCCCTTCTTAACAAACCCCTTGGACTGCATTAAGTATACTTCTTATTTTAAATCACCATTTAAGAAAGTATAGTTAACATCTAATTGATGTATTTTCCAATGATGCTTAGTAGCTAAATCAATAATCAATCTAATAGTATTTAATTTGGCTACAGGGGCAAATGTTTCCTTGAAGTCAATACCTTATTTCTGGGAATACCCCTTTGCAAACAACCTTGATTTATACTTATCAATAGATCCATCTACTTTAAATTTCAACTTAAATAACCATCTGCAACCTATGGGTTGCTTACCATGAGGAATCTTTACTAGATCCCAAGTATTATTCTTAATAATAGATTCATATTCCTCCTTCATTGCTTCCTTCCATTCACAACTCTTACTAGCTTCATGAAAATTAGAAGGTTCCGCAATGTTTAACATACCAGTCATGAGCGCACAATCCCTATACTGAGCTGGTAACTGTTTCTGCCTGCTAGATCTCCTGAGTGGTGGGGTGTCCTCTATTCTGCTCTATTCTCCTCTTTGTGGACTGAATTCAATTTTCTCCTCTTTATCTTCTTCTTCTTGTTGTTGTTGTTATTGTTGTTGCTATTGTTGTTGTTGTTGTTGTTGCTGTTGGTTGATCCCTGTTTCAACATCCTCATCTGAAAGTAAGGGTACATGCCATTCTTCACTATCTTGAACATGATTTCCATCATCAACCTATTCATGGAATACTACGTCTCTACTAACAAACACCTTGTGAGTAGAAGGATTAAACAACTTATAAGCCTTATACTCACTACAGTATCCAATGAAAGTACATTTAATGGCCTTTGAATCTAACTTCTTCCTGTCTTCTTTGGGAATATGAGCAAAAGATTTACAACCAAATACTCTAAGGTGAGTTACTGCAGGTTTGAAGGCAAACAACGCTTCAAAAGGAGTTTTATAATCAAGTCTTTTAGTGGGACTCCTATTCTTCAAATATATTGCAATATTGACAGCTTCTACCCAAAAACCATTAGTTAGATTCTTACCTTTCAGCATACTACGAGCACACTCCACCAGTGTTCTATTTTTCCTCTTAGCTACTCCATTCTATTGAGGAGTGTAAGGTGTTGTAAAGTGCTATTGTATCCCATGCTCTTTGCAGTACTTGATGAAATCCCCTTTCTTGAATTCTCCACCTCGATCTGATCAAAGAATCTTTATGAACATTCTTGTCTGCTTTTCAAACACGCTCCTAAACTGCTTGAAATACTCAAAGGCATGACTCTTCTGTCTAAGAAAATACACCCATGTGAATCTTGTGCATTCATCAACAAATATTAAAAAATAGTAGGCCCCACCTAACGATCTTGTCTACATAGGCCCACATAAATTAGTGTGTACAAGTTCGAGTGTATCCCTCTGTTTCCTATCTATAACAACAGGAAATTTATCTCTATGATGTTTTTCGAATACACATGATTCACAATCAATATGCAAGTTTTTCAAAATAGGAAGACCATTCACCATACCTTTGTTCTGCAACAATAGAAGATCACTAAAATTGATGTGCCCAAGTAGTTGAAAATAATTAATATTATTTTGTATTAATGGAGAAATGGTTACATAATTGTAACGTATCTCCTTAGTTTAGGATTTGTTCCTAGAGTTTAGGAGTGTGGTTGTAACTTCCTGATTTCCAGAGTTGTATTTAATGATGTAATCTTTTCATTGATTGTAATAGAGTGTATGAGAGTGATCTCTCTGTTTTGTGAGTGTAGTCTCCAGGTCTAGGCCACACCTGTGAGCTACATCTCCTTCTTTTCAATTATGTTCACATTTTATCTTGGTATCAGAGCTCAGATTGGGTGAGCGTGATCTTTTATCACCTTTGTGGCTAAAGTGCCTTTGTAGCTAGCTTGCCTGTGTGGTAGAATTGCCTGTGTGGCTTGAAGTGCCTCTATGGCCGCGTGTACACAAGATCTCTGTGCTCAATTGAGCAGGTGGACTGCAGAACACCTGGCTCAGACTCGGAATTTTTTTTCCTGAGTAGAAGGGAATTGGCGCGCTTTTCACGCTGACAGTAGCACCAGGAGGTGGAATTGGCGTGACTGTTTGGGGATTAATCGCGCCAGAGCGCGAGAACATCCGATTGGCATGGAATTTCACAGATTAATCGCGCCAGCAAATTTTACTCTAAGCGATTTTTCCTTGGCGCGGTTTTTTAGCTCGGGAACGTGCTGATACGCACGGGGATGCGCCAATCTACCTACAAGGAGATCTGCGGGAAGCCTCATCTTCATTTGGCGATTTGCAAAGGGAGCAGATCGACGAAGTTGCAGATCTATCCGGGAGAGGAAGATCGGATCAATTTTGATCAGATCAATTCTTCGGCTGTATTGAAAATGCCGAATTTGCTCATCGGAGTGGGATTGCCAGACACTGTAGATCGGTTGCAGAAGTGACAGATCGATCTGACAGGTATCATTTTTTGTTGTCGGGTAGATTCACTTTGTAGATCTGATTAGAATGAGCAATACGATGGAATCTTACCTCCAAGAGTCTGGTAAACTTGATGGGTCTAACTTCACGAATTGGAAGTTTAAGATCCAGACCTTGCTTGAGGGTGCGAATGCTTGGTCCATAGTTACAGGCGATGAGCAGAAGCCGAACGCAGGGCCACAGGAGCAAGATTGGGAAAAACGAGAGATCAAGGCCAAAGTCTTGTTGAAGATTTCCGTGAAGGACAGTGTTATCCCCCACATCAAAGACTGTAAAACGTCCGCGGAGATCTGGACGACCATCAAAAGCCTGTATCAGACCCAGAACGCCAGTCGAATTATGGCGCTTAAAAGTAAGCTATTTTCAATGAGGATGGACGAAAGGGAGACTGCTACTGCATTTGTTGCGCGAATTAAAGATGTCAAAGACGGATTTGGGGCCATAGGAGAGACAGTGTCTGACTCTGATCTCGTCTCAATCACACTGAGCGGGATGCGTGATGAGTTTCAAATGTTTGTTACTAGATTGGCGGCAAGGGAGAAAGTGCCCACATTTGAAGATCTGATAGGGATCTTGCTGCAAGAGGAGGAGCGGCGGCAGAACCAGAACCCCCAGAATGATGATCTTGCGCTGATGGTGAAACGACGATCATTCAAAGGAAAGCAGTCACAACAACAATCAAAGCAGAAAGGAGGAACATCACATAAGAATTCACATTCACATAAAGGTATGCTTGCAAATCATTCTGAAAAGAAATGTTATTATTGTGGAAAGAAGGGTCATATATAGAGTGAATGTTATAAGAAGCAGGCTGATGATGCAAAGAGGAAGCAGGCAAATGCAAAGCACAGAGGATACTTTGTTGAAGAAGAAGATAAAGACTTTAGTCATGAATTTCGACTGTTCACAGTCGACTGTGCCCTTTCAGCATCTAATGAGGACGATATTTGGTATGTCGATTCCGGAGCATCCTCTCACATGACAGGTAAAAATGAATTTTTTGATAGTCTTGAAGAAAGTATAAATGTATCAAAAATATACCTAGGAGATGATAGTGGATACGAGATTAAAGGTTATGGGGTGATTTCAATCAAGTTACCAAATGGAAAAATTAGTCACCTTAAAAATGTTTTATATGTACCTAGAATTAAGAAAAATCTGATATCTGTATCCATGATGGCTGATCAAGATATGCAAGTCGAGTTCTTTAAGACTCATTGTGTGATAAAGGATTGCAGGAATGAAATAGTTGCAACAGGCATGTGAGTTGGAAGCCTATACAGACTGGACGCAAAAAGTATACCAAAGCAAGCCATGGTTGCAGGAGGATCGACAGCCAAACAACTCTGGCATCAAAGGTTCGATCACTTGAATTTGTAGGACCTCATGTTATTGCAGAAGAAAGGTATGGTTGAGGGGCTCCCTATCTTTTGTAATATTCAGTTAAATTGTGATGGTTGTGCCTTAGGAAAAATGCATAGAGAACAGTTTCCTGTGCATGATAGGAGGAAGGAAATAGATATTTTAGAACTAGTGCACACTGATGTATGCGGACCTATGCAGACAAGGTCGCTAGGAGGAACATATTATTTTCTGTTGTTTACTGATGACTGCACTAGATATTCATGGGTTTATTTTTTGAACAAGAAAAGTCAGACTTTCCAGTGCTTTATAGAATTTAAAACCTTGGTGGAAAAATAGTTTGGTAAGAGTATAAAAATTCTCCGATCTGATCAAGGGGGAGAATACAAGCTAAGGGAATTCATGAAATTCTGCAAATCTCACGAGATTGTTCAGCAGTATACAGTGCCACACACACCACAACAGAATGGAGTTGCAGAGCGCAAAAACATAACCTTGGTGGAGTGCGCAAGGAGCATGTTACAAGGTAAGGGTATGTCTAATAGTTTTTAGGCAGAGGCTATTAACACTGCTGTATATTTGAAGAACAGAAGTCCTACCAGGTATCTTGGCTTCAAACCCCTTTTGAAGCTCTATATGGATTTAAACCAGCAGTAAACCATCTAAGAGTATTTGGGTCAAAAGCATTTTCCCATATCCCCAAAGCTGATAGGAAGAAATTAGACCCTAAAGCAGTTAGATGTACCTTTGTTGGTTATGGCACAGAATTTAAAGCATATAAATTATTCAATCTTGAGTCTCGTAAGACATTTGCAAGCAGGGATGTAGCGTTTCATGAATAGGTACGGAAGGGAAGTATGACGTTGGTGATCATTAGCACATTCCATTGTTGTTGGAGGAAAGCAGCGAGGATGAAAGAGAGCAGGAGCAGAAAGAAGAGCAAAAAGAAGAACAACAAGAAGATGACAATGAAAGCCCAGTTATAGCAGAAGAAAACAAATTTGAGGTAAGTCCCCTACCAAGGAGATCAGGTAGGAAGACTCAAAAGCCATTAAAAATGAGAGACTATGCTTTGATGTCAAATGTTTTGAACATTGTAGAGCCCTCTAATTACAAAGAAGCTAGTCAATTTAAGGAGTGGAGGGCTGCAATGAATGAAGAGATGGAATCAATTCTTAGAAATGATACTTGGGATTTAGTTGAGCTACCTAAGAATAAAACACCCATAGGATATAAATGGTTGTTTAAACCAAAAATGAATGCAGACAGAAGTATAGAGAAATTAAAAGCTAGGTTGGTTGCAAAAGGATATTCACAGCAGGAAGGTATAGATTTTGATGATACTTTTGCACCTGTAGTAAAGTTAAATACAATCAGAATGCTTATTGCTTTAGCTACTAAATGTAATTGGGAATTACACCAGCTTGATGTTAAATCTGCATTTTTAAATGGTGATTTAAAAGAGGAAATTTACTTAGTACAACCAGAAGGATTTGTAAAGCAGGGGTAGGAACATCTTGTTTGCAGATTGAAAAAGGCTTTATATGGTTTAAAGCAAGCACCCAGGTCTTGGTACGAAAAGGTTGATTCTTTCTTTTTAGAGCATGGCTTTCATACAAGTTTAAAAGACCCAAATTTGTATACCAAGTACAATAATCAGGGGCAGATTATTTTGATTTCTTTGTATGTGGATGACATGATTATAACAGGAGATGCAGATGATTTAATCAGAGGAATCAAAGGGCTTATGGCACAAGTTTTTGAGATGAAAGATCTTGGAAGCCTTCATCACTGTCTGGGATTAGAAGTATGCAGAGATACTGGGCAAACTTTTCTTACCCAAGGGAAGTATGCCAGAAATCTGTTGGAAAAGTTTGGTATGGATCAGTGTAGATCAGCAGCGACACCTTTGCAACAAAATCTGAAGTTGAGCAGTGACGATGGCACTAAAGAGGTTGATGCTACAATGTACAGACAACTGGTTGGCAGCTTGATATATCTTACAACAACCGACCTGACTTGGCATACTCTGTTAGTGTGTTGAGCCAATTCATGTCGAAACCACTTGAAAGTCACTAGGTAGCAGCAAAAAGTGTGTTGAGGTATCTTTGTGGTACTGTTAATTATGGTATTTTATACATTGACGCATCTGATGTTACTCTAGCAGGTTTTTCAGACTCAGACTGGGCAAGTAACTTGGATGATCGGAGGTCCATCACAGGTTACGCATTCAACATAGGATCCGGGGTCATAGCATGGAGCAGTAAGAAGCAAAGTACTGTAGCCTTGTCATCATGTGAAGCTGAGTATCAAGCATTGTGTGCAGCGACGTGTGAAGCGATCTGGTTGAGAAGGCTTCTTAATGATGCAGGAAAAGAATAGAAGAATTCTACTTCCATCAAAAGCGACAACCAGAGCACCATTAAATTGGCACACAATCCTGTGTTCCATAAAAACACCAAACATATAGACACTCAGCTCCATTTTATCAGAGAGAAAGTACAGTCAAAAGAAATTGTTATTGAATATTGTAAAACTTGTGACAATGTGGCTAATATTTTTACAAAGCCTCTTGCACGAGTGAAATTTGAATTGTTTAGAGGGATGTTAGGAGTTCAGGAGAACCCTTTCTCCATTAAGGGGGGGAGTTGAAAATAATTAATATTAATTTTGTATTAATGGAGAAATGGTTACATAGTTGTAACGTATCTCCTTTGTTTAGGATTTGTTCCTAGAGTTTAGGAGTGTGGTTGCAACTTCCTGATTTCCAGAGTTATATTTAATGATGTAATATTTTCATTGATTGTAATAGAGTGTATGAGAGTGATCTCTCTGTTTTGTGAGTGTAGTCTCCAGGTGCAGGCCACACCTTTGAGCTACATCTCCTTCTTTTCAATTATGTTCACATTTTATATCAAGTTATTGATGCCACAAGTTTTCAGCAGACTTATTTGATGACATCAATGCTTGTTGTGGTGTACTCTTCACATCTAATTTGTAGATTCCTCCTCTATAAACACCTGTAGCAATAGGCTTCATACGATCCAACAAGTCTTTAGTAATACAATAGGATTTAAAGAATTCTACCTTGAGATCCTAATATGTTATCTTTGATACAAAAATCAGGTTCTTCTTAATACCAGGTACATACCACACATCATATATATTCCTGATGTTTCCATCAGGCAGACTGACAAGGACATCTCCATGTCCCTTGATCTCATACCCTCTATCATCTCCAAGGTATACCTTCACTCCACTATTGGATTCTCTAAAAAATTTGAACCATTGCTTTTTACCTGTCATATGTGAGGAGGCTTCCCAATCTATGAACCTGATTTCTAATTCATCCTCCTTAGTGGCCAGTGCAGTCGCAGCCATAATAATCTGACATCTTGGTTTTGATCTGCATCAGCCAGATGACTTGCATGTCTTCTATGCTTTTGCCTCTCCCCGTCTCCCTTTCTCTTATGGAAAAATTTAGTAATATGGCCTATCTTACCACAATAAAAACATTTAGGAGAAGATTCATGTTTATGCAAGGTCATACCTTGTGGTGACCTTTTCCGTGATATGCTGCCCTTCCTGTGATTAGCCACTACTTTCCCCTTCGACTTCATCTTGGTCATCAATGCAAGATCTGGATTTTGAGGTTTGAGGGACAACCTCCTTTCCTCTTCTTGTAACAAGATCCCGGTAAGCTCTTCAAAGCCTGGAGGCTTTTCTCTTACATTCAATCCTGTGATAAACATATGATAATCATCTGTCATGCCATTCATGGTAATCGTCACCAGATCACCATTCGACACAACCTCACTGATATCACTTAGTCTATCTTTAACATATTTTATCCGGGATATGAATGACGATACAAACTCATTCTCCTCCATCTTGATGGAGAGAATATTTTTCTTGAGGAACAAAGCTCGACTGGTATTCTTGATCTCGTACATTTCTTTGAGATTTGTCCATATTTCATTCACCGTCTTGCACTCCCGAATGTGAGGGATGATGCAATCTTTGACTGATAACTTGAGGAGAACCTTTGCCTTCGTCTCCCTTTTCTCTCAGACTTGAATTACTGTATTCGTTCCACCATTTGCACCAGTCGGCTTGACCTCATCACCGATGGCGATGCCATGGGCATTCTGTCCCTCAAGCAAAGTCTGGAGCTTAAACTTCCAATTGGTGTAATTGGAACCATCAAGCTTATTACTCTCATTGAGATAAGCTTCCACAATTTGGTTATTCATTTTGAATGAAAAACTTCAACAATTTAAAACAACCCCAAATCTTCTTTAAAAAAAAGATTTGTCTCAAATGGCTGATCCAAAAAAGAAATGAGCCCAGATCCCCCTTTTTTTTTCAATCGACCCCCTTTTTAAAATGAAGAACCCCTCCTTTTTTAATTGAATTAAAAACTTTAATTAAAAAAAAAAAAACTTTAAAAAATGGTGAAGGGGTCGAACACTGACGCGGAACTGGGGACAAAACTGGTAGTCCAATACCAATCTTGACTATCCCTTTAAATCTCGACGGCATGAATCTCCAGGGGCAGGCTCTATCATTTCAGGTTGCCTCCAGCAGTGGCCACACCATTACTTCATATAACGTGGCTCCTTCTGACAGCTCCGCGGCCTCCACGACAATCTCCCCAATTATGGATCACATATTCAACACTCCATAGCTACAATCCTGTCGTCCACGCCAATCTATGGCCATGCTAATCCACGCCAATCCACGGCCACGCCAAAACAAATGGGAGCAGGGAGAAAATTTCGCAGCAATCCATGCCAATCGATGGATTTCATGCGAGTAGCTTCGATACCCGATCTGGCAATGCAACAATCCAGCGATATGGCAATTAGTGATTCAACGGTCCAATGATTTTGCAGGTGGAATGGCTATCCAGCTCCTCGCAGCCTCCACGCACCTGCAATCTAGTCTTCCACCGTGGTAGCCTCCACACACCTGTGGATCTCGACAATCTTGCAGGGATCCAAACGATGTTGTCACCGCAGACTTCCTCAGATCTTTCACTGCCTTCTCCACGTGATCTTTTACTGCAGTCGACACCAACCTCCGATGTCCTCCATGCTTTCGTTGATGCCACAGTCACCGCTACAATTGATTCTTCTCGTGTAGCAAACAAAGCAAAAAAAATACCACGCAACAAACTAAAGAGAATACATACACTTTCACTTTCAAGGCAATGCGTACTCGCACTGATCCTCGGATAAAAAACCGTGTAAGTGTAGAAGTGATATCGGCGCGACTGTCCCTTTAAAAATTGCGTTGATTGCCCTCCAAATGCATCGGTAAAACTTCTGCCACCACTCAGGGTTAGAGGCTTCCTGAGTCCTGTAGCTCTGATACCATGTCAAGAGTTGCACATGGAAGACAAGAAACAATGAAACCAGAACAAGAGGAGCTCATAGGTGCGGATCACCAGGAGCTACCTCAAGCAAAATGCCACACATAGCCTCACATTAATCGCAATATTAAATAGTTACAAGTAGTTAGGGACAGTAAATCATATCCCTAGAAAATAGGAATTGAACAACTATGAAAAGTAAACACTCAACTACGTAACAATAATATCATATTCTCCATTAATGTTGGTTGTCTTTTGGTTTGATGGGTGTTTTGGTATTTCTTCTCAGTCAATGTATATGAGTTGTTGTCATTTTGCAAATTTGCTATGTATTGAGGTATGGATCGGTTAGCCAATAAATCTAGTTTTTGGAAAGTGCTATGCAAAAATGTACCTTTTTGAATTAATAGAAAACTTGGATAATAAAAAAAAATAAAAATAAAATATATATATATATATATATATATATATATATATTTTTCTTAATAATCATATGTTAGACCATCTTAAATGAGATCTTAAATGAGATGGTGAAACTGTGTGTGAAAAATTCACTCTCCCATAAAGTCATCCATGAAACCACCTCCAATAAAATGAGTCCACCTCCATTCTCTATGTAAAAGCCAAAACACATCCTACCTTTTATTTTAGTTTAACCTTTTACATAATTAAAAAATATATATATTAAATCCATTTACTGTTTTCCTAATTTAAAAGATATTATAATATTTTTATTATTATTTGTAATTATCTTTAATGACCACAGTACATGTTTTTTCTGCAAATAGTGAAAAGAGTGAGTGTTTGGAAATGCAATAGATCCAAAGCAAAGCAAGATGAATCTTCCAAACCGAGAATCCACTTCGACTCCAATACTCAACGTCTATATCGTTTTCACTGTGAAATGTGGCAAAGCATCTTTTGGACACATTTGATGGACACGCGACGTCTTCCCCAAGCAAACTCTCAACGTGAAGTGATGGATGACGACCAAAAAACGACAACGCCGAAAGGATTCGTATTCTGAATAATTTCGCTCAACACACACACACCACCCTTTGACAACAAGCGACAAATACACACCCCTGCATTATTACAGTCACAGAATATTGCAATTTTATATCAATATTACGGCACCATTTCTTCTTTAATGCTTGGCCATCTCTTGCTTTAGTCCGGGAATATGTGGAATTTGGAGTTTGAATGAGAAAAAGGTGAAAACGGTTAAACCTGCATCAATCATTTGTGAAAGGAGCAGTGGATATTTCAGAGGATTTGAAGACGCCAAATGGCACTTCAGGTCCACCAAATGTGTAATGGAAGCAAAGCCCACAGATTCCAATATCCATCCCTACCACGTGATTACGGCCACTTTTGTCCAACTCATTTCATACACAAATCATGGCGTGTAGAGTGGAAGGCCAAAATTCAAAAACAAACCATTGGGTTGGGTTTAATAATAATGCTCAACAATTAAAGCAAGCAGTTGAGTTTAATACTTGTCGTGGCTGCACATGAGTCGCCACGGCAAGAAACAGCGAGGCCTGCAGTGTCGCTGACATCTGTTGAGAAGAGTCAAAAGTGTACGGATTGCGCCACCTAGATTAACAGTGGAATCCTATACTTGGACGTCCACATGGCAAACAATAATAATAATAATAATAATAATTTGGATTCCAGGAGAACACGACAAAATCCGCTCCAAACAAAATTCATCATCAGTTTAACGCGTCATTATGTTCCTGTCGGGTCCACTACGGCATGGAAAACAAATCAATACTTGGACTATGAGTGTACTTTACTTTAGTTACGAGGGAAGGTTGATTTTCACAACGGTTCATATTTTCATAGAAAATTGGGTTAACAGTTTAATTTGTCTTATTTTTATATATTTATTAATTTTTTTATTCAAACAAATTAAACTTTTAATATAGTTTTCCAATAATGTTTCATACACATAGCAATTAGTACTTAAGGGCTTAGATTATAGATAGTTTAATTAAATTAAAATATAACAAAACAAAATTCATTATAAAAATAAAACTAATAAATGATGTATTGTTGAATACCATCACCAAAAATAAAGAAATATGATTAATTAATATTGTTTATATTAACAAATATAATTTATGTTTAATATATATATATATATATATATATATATATTTTTGTGTGTATTTTTCATTTTATATATATATATATATATAGATATGTATAAAATTAAAACCCTAGTTGACTATATATATATGTGGAATAAAAAATTATAATTCATGAAAACTAAAATAATAAAAAAAGTTAAATAAAAAGGAAAAAATAAAACTAAAAACAAAAAATTAGTAACTGAATGAAAGTTACTAAAGAGCTCATAATAAGACCTCAACCAATCACCTTACAAATAAATAAATTTAAACAATAATATTAAATAACAAAAATTGAATTCCCAATGTTAAACTATGGATTAGCAACATAAATTTTTGGTCAAAGACAAACAAATACACAGTCAAAGCAAAACTAAATGCCTAATACCATGCTTGGTGCAAGTATAATAATTTTTTAGTTATTTTATTTTCTTTCACTTATTTTATCCTATATTTATTAATTTTCCTATAATTAAGTAAATTTAATTATATAGGGATCTAAAAATACGAGAATTAAATACTTTAATTATAAATTGAAATGACATGTATCATACAAGCAATGAGGATGAATAAAATAATTTATTATAGAAATAAATTAATTTGTGTTAAAGTAAGTTCCAATGACCATAAATATGGTCTATTGAGTAAAACAATGGAAACTTTATGAGATGATTATCATGGTTTTCCCTAGAGTAAATCTCATATGCTAATTTGGATTCCAAATTAAATTGATATTATATTACCTATTGAAAATTGGGACCATGAAGAATCTAAGGTTCTATTGACGGTGACATCCTCTTGTGGAATGGAGGAGTGACTTTTCATTGTAGCCTTCCTGAGCCATTCTAGAATTTCCTCCATTGAAGCGGGAGACAAATGAGAAGATGGGTTGGGGACTTGATTCACAAATTTCTCAGCTTCATGATCACCACAAGGGGGCACCCACATTAGGACCGGAAAAGGAGTAGGACAAGGAACAAACAAGGTGGTGGGCTCCTCGTCTGCAATCTGAGGTGCCTCATGATCCACAAGAGTTAGAGAGGAAGGGAAATAAGGAGGTTCACTGTATTGGGAGACATGAACCAAGCATCTAAATTCTTGTCTCAAGAAATCCGAGTTCAAAAGTTTGTCAAGAATTTCGCAATAGATGTGAAGGAACCGATCAGTAAAGTCCTCAACTGATTCATCATGCTCCATTCTTAAACAACATATTTTTTCACAGACATCTCGGTGGCTATACTTATCGAAAGATTTAATCATCATCTCGGCAAACTGGTCGAATGAACTAATAGAAGCAATGGGTAATGTATGACACCAGTGTTTAACATGACCTTTGAATGTAAGGGTGAGTAATATAGCCCATACATCTTCAGACTTAATTTGGTGTCGATGACAAAGAGTCATAACTTGAAGAAAATGTACATGAAAAGGTGATTAACCCTCGCCATTGAACTTCAACTCGGACATGTCAGGAATAACTTTTGTAGGGATGGTACAATTAAGATTTATAGAAAAACATCCCCGGATTATGATTTCAGGAAGAGCCATTTTAAATAAGAGATTCAACCAGACTCTATAGGCACAACCTATCATCTGGCCCTCCTTCTCTTGCCATTTTGTTGACAGTGTTGGAAATCCATCAACCAAGGGGATCTCCTCAATATGAAGTCCCAACTAGACCTCACACAGTTAGTGTAGGAGTCCTAATGAGTATAAAGGCCTGGTTGCCATATACTCAAATATCTAACTTGGCTCTAATTGTCTGCACATGAGAGTGTTACGCTGGTATCTTCAAACAATAAGGTAAGTGTGCCTGGTGAGTGCGTAACGTAATTGTGCCAAGTTTCTCTTACTTCAAAAGGGGGAGAAAAGTGAGCCTCTAAGTGAGAGGTAATAGTACCACCCAGAAAGAGACACACACAAACCATTAATGGTCTGTTCAACATCTAGCAGAATAGTCCATAGTGGACGCGATAGTCATTAAAACTAAAGTACAATGGAAGAGTCGTCCACCATCCAAGTGAGGAAGGCCTGTCTAATATCCTACGGAGTAGTCCACAAGGATGAGACAACAGTGATAACCAATACAACACATTCCCAACAACGTAAGTACTAAAACAACAGAAATAGTTCAACTATCTTACTACATGTGAAACGAACATGAATTACAAATGTTGAAAGAATAGTCTTACAAACATCTACAAAACATGCATGAAAACGTGTTGGCCTTAACATGCTTTTGAATTAAGAAAAATTTCCAAGACACATATGTACATCATACATCACTAGCCCCAATAGTGGGAGATTGGATCTACTCCTCGCTCCTCAAAGAACTGGCAGAAAAATTTCTATGCTTTGTGGGAGGAGCCAAGATGGAAATCCCTTGCTCATACAATGGGAGGGGTATATATAACCAAGGGTGATGCTTGAACCTTACGAATCTTGGACTGCCCTCATGACCGTTCAACTTCCTATGACTTTTCAACTTACATGACTCTTCCTCTTCATTGTGTGTCTGTTGGACTTTTAGTTTACATTACATTCAGTTACAACAAATATGGCCCATAGTAGTGATGTGACCTCGACAACTCATGACACAGCTTAACATGACATTGCTAACATGGACTGGCTGGCTGTGGTGGCAATGTCAATTTGAGCGATGGACGTGTTGTTGGATGTGCTTTCTCTTCTCCTTTACATACCTTGATGTTGCAAGGTCTTTAATGATCTTGGTCTTGTTGGATGTGCTTTCTCTTCTCCTCTACATACCTTGATGTTGCAGGGTATTTAATGATCTTGGTCTTGGTAAGATGGTTTCTTGTTCTTTGATGAGCTTCTTTTGTCCATCCAACTACGAGTAAGTCTTCTAGCATGTTTTCTCCTTCTCCATCTCATCTATCATCTCGCCATGATCTATCCATGTACCTGTTCCTACAATTCACTCATGATGTGATGACATCAAATATGAAACCTCCTAGTCTAAGATGATGCATTATTTTCCATGGATTGGGCCCAGGACATATGACAAGCTAGTGAAGAGGGTGCAGTAATTGCACACTATGAATTTCTAGGTGACAGGGAGGGAGATTGGTCACTGAGACTATGCATATCACAGCTCAGGCTTGATTGAGGAACTATGGGGCACAATCTTCACTGTCAGGGAAAACTGCATAGTGGACATTGGGAGGCAAGATTGTGTAGTTGAGGTCACTAGTGGAAGCTCCAAGGTGGGATGCTGGGGAACCTTTGCATAGTTTTTAGAGGGAAGATAAGACAGGGTAGCAGAGGGACCAGAGAGTATAGTTCTGGGAACTTTTTGGGAGCAGTGAGTTCCAGCTAAGGGAAGACACTGGGAGAAAACCTCTGCATAGTTCTAGAAGGCAATGCATATTCAAGTATTTGTGCATTGTGGGTTTCTAGAAGGAAGGGAGGAGGCTTGATGACTGATATTGCAAAGTGTGTAGTTCAGGTCGGGTGTTGAGGTAGTTTTTGCGTAATTTTGGGAAGAAAGACATACTGCTCATCTCTGGGATTGCGCAATGCAACTGTCTTGGGGGGTAGCCTCAAGCATTGCACAATGCAACTGTCTTGGGGGCTAGCCTCAAGCATTGCACAGTTCCAGACAATAGAGAAACATCAATGAGGGTTGAGACTATGCAATGTAGCTCAGCGGGGGTCTTGTGAAGTGGATTTGTTCAGTCGGAAGGATTTTCAGGAAAATTGCTAAGTGTGGGAGGCAAGTGAACTTGTGAGGACTCGACATAGTGATTACACACTTAGAATACTTCGACAACAAACAACATAGACCACTGGGACAACAAGACAAAGCATTTCCCTCTTTGAGATTGTCTAGAGTTAAAAGCGACAAGTATGACACTTGGGATAGACCTTTGGACGATTGTGATGACACTTGTGCAATAATGCTTACAACTTTTTGTATGAGTGTGATAGATGTTTACATAGCTAGGAAAACTTGTATACAAAAAGGCCAACCTTCAAGGTCACTACAATGGTTCAAAAACATGACATAACAACCAAACATGTCAAAATACGACAATTGATCCAACAAGCCAAAGGGAGAAATAATCCTAGAGGAAACAGTCCTTCAAGCTACACTAAGAGGTGTATTTCAAAATATCTGCTTTATTTTCCATACCTACCCTCCAAAGGGTTATGCATCAAATGGAGTCTTCATGCGGTCCTGATCTTCTATCATACCTTGGGATCCTTGATCTGCTTATATTTCTCTTAATCTCCTTGAGATTCGTATAGCATGTCATCCTTCTTTGTGGCCCATGAGAGACACAATTGTGTAGTTTTGGCGGGTAGTGATTGTTGCAAGATGAAGCCCTGGGAGGACACGTGCACAGTTTCAGAATGCAAGGCAGACTGGGCAGTTGGGGGAAAAAATTGTGTAGTTTTAGGATGTAAGGCACTACTGTGGGATGAGGTCCTGGGAGGACACATCTGCGCAGTTTCAGGATGCAAGGAAAACTGGGCAGCTGAAATGCCTAAAGGACAAAACTTCGTAGTTTATGGAGACAGTGGGTTCTTGCTGAGGGAAGGACATTGGAGGAAACCACTACGTAATTTTGAATTCTAGGCTTTCTCTGCATTGCGTAGTTCTAGCAGGAAACGGAAAAGATTGAGGGTTACATATGCAAAGTCCACAATTTAGGAAGGCTAGATGAGACTAGGTTGCTAGGGAAACTCTAGAATTTGGCTAAGTGTGGGATTAGTGGAACTGATGTGAACAGTGATAAAACTTGACTATGATCACACACTTGAGAACTTAGTGATACAATGTAGACCATCCAAAACATATAAAAATATACTTCATTAAATGCAATAACCGTTGTGGTAGCTTACGACAAGTGCGACTCTGATGATAGATTTTGGGAGGATAAAGGCGACACTTGTGCAAGAGTGCATGAAATGAGTGCGAAACATGTCTATGTGATGAGAAAAACCCATTCTCACAAACATTTCCCCTTGAAGCGAAAAAAACTTACCTTTGCATGTAAAGCTATAATCCCCATGCCCAAAGATGACACATACTATATAAGATAAAAGTGTGAAAAACTCTTAAGATCGAAGAGGGGAGCTTGAGATCAGCATCTCACCAACAAGTGACTAAGGAATGATCGATCACATGATCCATAGTAGGTTCTAAAATTTAAGTGTAGGTCAAAATTTTGGAGGGTATTACAGTCGCTACAACACTTGATGACACAATGGTTGAATACCAGCTTCTTTGTCTTGGTTCATTTTAGTCCAAGGTCTTAGTCCTTCAGGGAGTATTGATTCATCATGCAGATTACTTTGGCTTCCCGACTTACCCCATGGGTAGGCATGGTCCCCTTTGTACCTTCTCAATTGAACACAACATAAGATTCATCTTGATCATAGTGTTTTGAATTGGGAAGGGTAGTTTAGCTTGTGAGCTTAATATTTTTAGAGTATAGTTTCTCCATCTCCGATGTTGCTCTGCTGCTAGTAGGCTTGGATAATACACTGACAGAGTCACATAGGAACACAAACATTGCTCCACTACTAGTGAGCCTGGAAAGTATCCCGATGGAGTTGCTTGCTTCACCTTTCTATACAAGAAGCCTTTCTCTTCTTTTACCTTTGTTATTTTTATCTTTTAAAGAGAACTATGCATAGACACTTATTTTTTTTTGGGGCAGGAGAGGGATCCTGATTGAGAGCAAGAGAGGTTATTCCTTTAGAGAATAATATAAAGACCTATGATTTAGGGTTTCTCGTTTAGATTTTTCCCCTTATCCATTTCTACTAGTTGGATAAGCTTGAAAACACCAAAGCAGAAAATTGAGTATAGGCACAAGGTTCCTAGACTAGACACAGGTTCATGGTTGGACCAAAAATCTCCTTACAGACAGATTGTATTTTCCATCAAGACTTCATTAGCCAAAAGTTACAACCAAACACAAAGAAGATGGATGCAGGACTAGCCAATGGTTGCAGTGTCACAATATTCTTTGAACTCCAGCCACATACACATTCAGAAGCCAGGGCACAGTAAGGCACAACACTTATTCATGTAATGGAAATGAAAGAAAAAATAAGGAAGACAAAGAACCAGGAAATAAAATCAAAAGGCAAGAGAACAAAATGACCAAAGCAAATAGGATGTAAAAATAGAATAAGAAAACCAAGACACACTATGTGTGCAAGATGAGTGCAAGGAAGGGAAAACTAAGATGCAACTAATCCTACTCCTAACCTAACAGCTATAATGTTAGGGTAACGTAAAATAAAATTTCTAGTGAAGCTAGTGTGATTGTTCCCAACCTTCATCCACAAATATATGAATGATTATAATAGATAAAAGGTGATGTGCAACATAAGATATAAAGACTTGAAGGGAAGGAAGGTCTAGCATGTGGGTAGAAAGATGTGTCACACCCATTGCTTTTATCCAATCCACATGCTTACCTTTATGATGAATACCATTTTTCAACAAACCTCAGAAGCCTCTTGCAAGTGTGTCCTCATATGCACTGAGCTTCTCAGCAAGCGCAAAGAAGGATTGAAAGTTGCTGCCTGTGACAAAGATTGCCAAGTAAGATTGTTCCAACCATTCAGCGATTGGATCATAAATTCATGATGTACATTTTGAAATCCTCATGATCTTTGAAAAGATGAATTCTGGATTCGATAAGTAGGATCATGATGGGAATCCTGTAAGGAAAATAGACCTAATCATTCTTAGCAGGCATGCTAAGACAGTGAGGACCTGCCATAACCATCAGTGAAGGCTGAAGTGCCTCACCTGCTTGACGGAAATATGAAGAGAGAAATGCTAAAAAATGAAGATCAGAGAATGTGAAGTGACATTCATTGGATGTGCCGATGGGAAAATGATAAGTTGAATGACAGTCACCCAAGATAGAAAATTGGTCAGATTAGCTAATTGAAACATCAGATTCCCAGTTTGCAATGAACAAAAAAAAATTAGTTTGAACAATCTTGCAAATGCTTTGAATAATCGAACCAAGTTCCTTGTGAGTGAGATATGACATACCACCTTCTTGCAACTGGTGACCAATTGTACAAGCATCATAGTCATCACAAGAGTTTAAAAAGGATGCTAGCATCTTGAATGCATGAAACCAGTTGAGGCATGGTGAATGGGGAAGAACTTGATTCGTATGACAACTTGTGCATTCATCATCACACAGGGAGATTTATGGTATGATGAGAAGACATATCTGTAGTACAAGATTCACAATAAGACTAAGGAGTTGACCATTGAGTGAGAAATTCGATAAGTGTGATTGTGGGCAAAGATATTTTTTGAGATGATCAACTTCACAATTCCATCACCTCATGAGAGATGAACATTCCCAACTTGAGTTTGATGTGAGAGATGTGCATGAAGAAGAATGTGTCGTAAAAAATTCATGAATTTGGTCATAAGTGAAATTTTGAAAATTTGAGAGATCACACCCGGAATAACAAACAGTTTTTACACAAGAATTCCATCGAATGCAACCATGTAGATAGACAGATTATGGAAGAGAAACCATATATGATTTAGTTCGGGAGGTTTACTAGAGTCACGAGATCTTGACATAGCCATCACCGGGAGTTGAAGTGCCTTAACACCTTGGTAGGTCCCAGAAATTTCCAAAATTTTAAAATCGCCTTTTGAAGCTTAAACCAGATCCTGCATGGTTTGAGGGTAGTTGGTGTTGCTAATTTAAAAACTTCTCTCTGGATGGAAACCATCTCTATCATAGGTTACACCAGATTTTTTAGCTTCAACAACAATCATATTACTCAATTGAAGAGGCTCTTTTGATAGTACATTCAAATATAAATGAATTGGTGAGATCTCATGAGCAAGCTGATTTAGAGAGTTGTCTTCATGAAAAAGGAGAGATGATGAGGGGTGGGAAGAGTTCACTGCAATTTGATTATTTTCAACTACATCATGGAAAACCTCACTGCCTTGTGTCAATCAAGGAGATAACTCATCGGATAAAGAAACAAAAGAGAATGGAGTATCTCTATTGCATGTAGATGCGCTATGAGGTGAAGAGGAAGTTTCGATAGGAACATCTTCTTTGACTGAAGAAGATTCCAGATAAGAGTTAGAGTCTTCATGAGAAACTCGAAGATCACATGATATGCTTGGGAATTCATCATGACATACAAAAGCATGGGAATGATTACTTCCCAAGACTAGGGGTTGATCAAAAGAATTGATTGGATTGGATTTTCCACCGAGATTAGCAGATTGAGAATCATTCAAGAATGGAAAATCATTGTTTTGATGCAGAAAATTTTGAAACAAAGAGGAAAAACTGATAGTGTCCTCACCTTCCTTCTGCTCTACCTGCGTAATGTGACTGCCCTGCACTTGATTGCAATTTGAGCTCACAACTTGAGAATCAAGAGGATGTGAAAAACTGGTTGGTGAAGCAGATTGATCAAGTGAGTCATGGTACAAGGAGTCATGATGTGGAGAAGATAGAGGAGAACATAAATATGAATCAGTCTTGAGATTAGAGTTCTGAATGGTGACATCCTCTTGCAGAATGGAGGCATGAGTCTTAGTTGTAGGCTTCCTGATCCATTCTAGAATTTTCTCCATTGAAGCAGGAGACAGATGAAAAGATGGGTTGGGGACTAGATTAACAAATTTCTCAGCGTCATGATCACCACAAGTAGGCACCCACATAGGATCAAAAAAGGAGGAGACAAGGAACAAATGGAGTGGTGGGATCCTCCTCTGCAATCTGAGGTGCCTCATGATCTACAAGAGTTGGGGAGGAAGGGAAATCATGAGGTTCACCATATTGGGGGACATGAACCAAGCATCTAAACTCATGTCTCAAGAAATCTAAGTTCAAAAGTTTGTCAGGAATTTTGCAACAGATGTGAAGGAACCAATTAGCAAAGTCCTCAAATGATTCATCACGTTCCATTCTTAAATGACATATTTTTTCACAGGCATCCCGATGGCTATGTAGAAATTCCCACTGTAGATCAATAGATTATGTCATATACTAAAACAAAATACAAGATCTACTTCTACAACACTTTGTGGAAGCTTAATCAATTTGAGCATGATCAATGAGAACACATATAACTAAGAATGAGAAGAAATCGCACATAACACAAAAGAAATAACCCAGGGAAAGCCTCAACCTAAAACCCCAATCTCTGTATTATCATACAAGTGGAAATATAGTCTGGATTACAAAAAGAATCATCTCACAAGCTATCCTGGTCTCTCTTCAATCCCTCTACTGCTCATAGACAGCCAAAGGCCTCTCTCAAACCTTCTCCTCTACCCTCCAAGCCTCCTATTTATTTGAGCAATTTTTCTTGGGGTCCAATGAAGCCACATGTGTGAATTGGCCTCTTCACACACTAACTAACCTCTGATCCAACTGCGCAATCCTAAAGGAGATAAATCCTTCTCCATGGATGAGTTTCCTTTATAGGAAAAGTCCATCCAATTGATAGTACATTTTCCCTCCTTTGATCTCAACTAGGTCTCTGTCTGAATTGACATGCATGAGTTATTCATGAAAAAATGTTTATTTATTTGAAGTGCAGCAGTTATAAGCAAGCATGCGTTAACTAACTAAACTCACATTAATTTAAACAAACTGTTTAAATCAATCTAACTGGACTTGACTCAGTTAACTGAGCCAACTAATTGCAACTCAAATTAGAACTCATCCTTATCTCTTTAACTGATGGATAAATTCCTCAATTAATGGAGAAACTGTTGCATGTCCTCACATAGACTTCATGTTTGATTTCTCACAACTAATTAACTCATGGTGAATTAATTAATTTATTTTCAAACAACTTTTAAGTTCAAATTTGAATTTTACTTCCTATTTTTAGTCCAGGGACTAACTAAAATTGGAATCTATCCTGAACTGCTAAAAATAGCAATGTTATTTTTATCACTTCCATTTTTCATTCCTTGTTGCTCAATCTAGCACTGGTACCCAAACTGCTATTTATAGCAGTGCTATTTTTAGCACTTCTATTTTTAGCATTTCTTGTTGCCATTTTCAACACTCCCTCTCAACAAGAAAGGCATTCAACTCGAACCGATCCTGTACCTTTGGAATGTTCTGCATGCAACACTTCTACCAAGCGTGGTTGCTCCAGCAACTCTAGAAACAAAAAAAAACTCCCAACTGACCTATCTGTTGGGCTAGAAACATACTTCGATGTTGAAGCTCTACCTACTACTAACAAGTTCTCCCTCTCTGACATCTGAGCTACTACCACAATCCATGCATCTCACACCATTGAACACTTCTTTGTGCCATCCTGCACTAGTGCAACACTCCTATGCCTCTTGCATTGTTGCAACCCTCTAGCTCTACACAGTCCTAGGACTCCTGCACTGTAGCTCTCTTTGCTGCTCCATCCACATCTGTCTCGACCCACTCATCCAGTCCTGCTACTCCTCGTCGGGGCTCCTGTAGCAAAGTCGAATCAAAGAGGTTGGGTACCTCAAGGATCCTGCCCCTATTCCAGCCTTCTTGGGACGATCACTCCACATCGCCCCACCTCCTACCTAGAGGTATGGATGCATGTGATCCCTCTGCCCACCTAGCTCGAAATTTCCCCCTACTGGAGGTCTATGCATGAGTGGATGCCTCCACTCTGTCTCCTCTCAACTTCCCCAGTTGTGGCTAATCCATAACCTCCTAAAGCTGCTTCACCAATCGTGGCTCCTCCACAATCATCTGAGACTTCTCCTGTGGCTACATTTTGAGAGGTAATGTACTCTCCCTCTCAACCACCAAGTCTTCATCAGTTGCCTCGTTCCTCAAGGCTTTGCATGAATCTTGGACCTCAAGAGCATACAATTTCTTGACCCGTGAACCGATCTTCTTCACCTGTCTAGTGATGATGTGTCTAAGGAAAACCTTTCCCTTACTGAAGACTACATCACAGTCTCTGTCTTCCAGCATCGCGATCGACACCAAATTTTTCTTCAGTCTTGGTTCATACTTGACATCAGTCAAGGTAATGTGAACTCCATGCTCCCTCTGAAAAATAATCGTGCCTACACTTGAGACACTATACTTTTCATCAGTACCCATCACTATGAGTATCTGGAGATCTTTCTCCTCCAAAGTACTGAACAAACTCTTGTCGCCGGTGATCCAAATTGGATCCATGAAGAATAATCAAAAGAAACATGGATGTACTAGGTCGGGTCAGACTTCCAAGAATTGAGAGCAACGATAAAAAACACCTCTAAAATAGTGGCAGTCAGTAGCCAGTGTGGGACGATGAGGACCTTTGTCAAAGCACGCTGACTGAGGCCCATGGAGACTGCGCGAGAGGCAAAATTAGCCCCTGGGAGGCTCAGATTGGAAACAGAGGTAGTTTTTGATGTGTGATTCGCTGGGCAAAAACCCTCAAAATGGAGAAGCCCCAAGCGCTCAGTCGCATGGGAGCAGGGAGAACTGTGGGGAAAAGCTAAAGGACAAGGTGGGATCGGCACTCCAAAAAACCGACGGTATTGTTTCAGGGAAAACTAGTGTCTATTCGAACTGCAAGTCCCACTAAGATGGGTAGCTATCTTAGAAACAAACAATGAAAGATTTTCAAGAGTTCCTTTAAATGTGATAGGTGGAAGAGAAGAAAAGAGGACCAACCTGGATCTTCCACTTTGATCCTAGCTTGATTTCTCCTTTCCTTGACAGAATTTGCCACTCCTCTCCTACTCGTCCCACTTCAAAGAGTACTTGTAGAGTCAAAGTAATAGCAAACCATTAAAGAATCTCTATCTAAAACATTATAAACAATGTGGAATCAGAAACACATTGACCATACAATTGCATTCATAAACAATAAGATTCATAAGCACACGATTATATGGAGGAAAACCCAAAGAACTTTATTAATAGTAGTGTAAGAGAGGATTATAACCTAGCTGTCTAATCCAGCATCCTACTCCCAGTGTAGAAGCCCTCTTCACCTCATGAACAAGAAAATCACCCAACAAAGCAATGTCTCTTCTCACCAACAAACCAACAACACTTCCTTACAAATTACAAAATTCCAGCCTCCAGATCTCTCAGATGAGGGATCCATTTATAGATTTCTTGCAAGGGTGTGAGTGAGCTCTGGGTTTTTGATTAGTGTCAATCCACTGATATTTCTTGGTTCCACTTGGAGATTTCATTGATCTCTTACTCATCCTTGGGCGAATTCAGAGAGGCAAGTGTCACAAGAGAAGTTTCTGGAAGATTCCACGATCATCCACTTAGTAAACTGTCTCTGTCGTTTGTCTATTCTTGCTCATCGAACCCCACAGAAGGCCATTTCAATATGCATCGTACCCGACCAATTTGGCAGTCAGTATGCATCACACCTTGCCCATGGAGCAGTATGTATGGTCCAGTTTTGGCCATTTCCGAGTAGTTTTTCAGGTGGAACTTCTAGGAAATGATGTAATCGGTTGACCATGATCCTTTAGGGTATGAAACAACACTTTTAGGGACTTAAGGAGCCCTTAGTTAATGGACATATGAGTTTGGGGTTGCAATGCCCAAATATGTCTATAATAGTTGCCACCTAAAGCATGAGGTTGTAAATCTTCTGATGTCGCGTGAAATGCTTTATCATGAGGATCCGAGGTATTTGTACTGGTAGGTGACCTGTATAAGATACAATACAATACATCATCATCATATTATTTTCATGATCTAGCTGAGGTGGGCATTCCCATGCTCAGCTTTATAAATTCATTTTCATGTACATAGGATAGACAATGTCTGTTGTTGCAGACTGGTGATTCTTCGCATGAAGAGTCATCTTCCCTGGCTTAGATGACTATCTGTGTAGCTTCTGTGTACAATTGATGTCTTTATTTTCCTGAATATATCGCAGCCCGGATGGATGAAACTAGATCCAGGGTCTTCCAAAACTTGTCCAATCTTCGCCCGACGTACAAGTCAATCCATGTGAAAAGATGTTCTGAAGTAGCACATGGAAAGACATCACCTGATTACCAGCCAGTGATGTAAGCTGTTAACAGACGAGAGAGGAGTCACTGATAATGATGATGACCCTCAAGGTACTACAGTACAATTCATGTGGTGTGAATATATGAGCCGATGTCGAACACCATGCAAAGTCTTTCAGTCGAAGGTCATTGACGTAAACTTGTCGCTAGAAGTGAGAAACTTGCCATTGAGGCATGCAAGCTTTAAAGTATTGAAAGGGTTGTTTCTAAGTCAAATTCTTGGATAATGAGCTAATGTTGACAAGAAGTGACCTGTCATAGGAGGGCCTTGATGTATCCCACATCTACGATGCGAAATGGAGCAAATGATTTTTGTGGAGGTGAAAACGATCTGATGATATAAGGTTCAGGAATGGCAGCCATGAAAAA